>VDFB02000003.1:241491835-241585222 GCA_007258455.2 Sequoia sempervirens | reverse complement strand
TACCTTGGGCAAAGTCTCCACCTCTACCCTAAAACTCCCTCACATCAAAATAATTGGGAATTTCATGAAGAACAAACTCACAATATAGTATTCTCAGAAAATACAATTATACCTTAAGATTATTACATGGAGGTTGGTCAAAGACCATCCACCACCTATCCCAAGAATCATTTTTTATCTCATCATGATTGCACCAATGTATTGGGAATCTCCTTGAAGTCACAACCAGAGGTCTATTGGTTTAAGGATCCATAAAAAGAGAAAACATTTGTACTTTTATTATGTCTTTCTTTTTCACTTCATCATAGGATAATTTTGTGGCATAAAATTCATGTGAAATGATTTTTTTATAACTTTTCCATTGATTTATTTGAATTGTCACCGTGTCAAAATTGAGCATCATTTCTTCCAATGATGAAGCAAGTGGTTTGTGATGGTGGTTTGATGTTGAAGCCTTCAATTTGGAAACTCATTTTGTAATTTGAAGTTTGTTTTGTTCTAAATTTCCCAACAAGTCCTCTTGGCTTTGTTCAAGGTTTTTTGGAATGGTTGGAGGAGAGTAAGGTATTGTAGGGTTATGTTTAGGTATTTATTTATTCAAATTTGGCTCTAGTTAGGGCTTATAGGATCTACTATATATTTTTTCAAAACATGAAATTCATCAAAAACAATTCATTTTTTATTAATTCTTACATCTTCTACAATGTGGCATTGTGGAGTTTCTAGTGAAATTTACAAACCACAAATGCATTTTGGAGAGAAAAAAAGAGAAAAACATGAACTAGAAGTCATGGTCACGGGTTGCAAAATGAGAGCATACTTTTTGTAGTTTTTTCAATTGAACAAAATGTGCATGGGTTATATTGAGCTAAAAAGGTGAGCACATTTTGTTTAGTTAAAAATGTGAGTACATTTTTTAAAATTGAAAATGTGAGCATGTTTTATGATTTTCCCAATAATACGCTCATGTTTTCTTTAGTTTTAGCACATCGACCATTTTTGTGCACATACCCTAGTATTTTAAAATTTAATTTAAAACTAGTTTACCGTTAGAATAGAACATAAAATTCTAAAATCTAAATATACTCTTTCCATATTTTAACTCCCTTTCTCAACAATCTAGGAAAATACTGAACTCCTTTCTTATTTAAAGTTGAATGATAAAGAGAAAACAATAAATTTCAACTCATATTTCCCCTCTTATTTCTATTCCTAAATGACTTCTACACCCAAATCATGTCTTCCAACTTATCTTCTAATAAGAAATATATGTTTTATTTCCTTCTAACAAAAAAATATGATTATTCATTTTTATGCCCTCACACAATAACTATGGAGGTGCAATTTCTCAAGTTTAAATTCTCTAGAAGAGATAAAAAATTGTTAGAATTAGTATCCAAATTAATAGGATCTACTCTAAGCATTTTTATAATGAGAGAACTTCCTTTCCTATTCATATTTACAATACAATCATCATAATGAAAATAATCATTCCCTTAAAACTATATGATAGTGTTCACGTCTTCTATAACATGATCCTTAATTTCACTTACAATAAGTATAGTTTTTAACATAGGGCATGTTCTGACTTGAAAAAGTGAAGGTTGAGACCTTGGTATACAAGTGAACAATGAAGTAAATAATGAAATAAATGAAAACAAAGTAATATTTATAATCTTATATGAGAACAATCAAATAGAGATTATCAATTTTGAAATATTAGAAAGTAAAGAAAAACCACATGGAGAAAATTGAGTTTTTTTAATAGATTATTTTCATCAAATGAAAAAGAATAAAAAAAATCTTAAATCTACCCCTTCTAAATTATTCTAATCTAGGGAAAAAAATATTATAAAATCAATCAAATTCTCTACTAATATAAATAATTGAGTTAGTGTCTAGACAAGTAATTTTTTAATGAAATGAGTAAGGATAAGAAAAGGATTAGAATATCTAATGGAGTTAATATATTCTAAATTGTTTTTAATCACACTTCTAACACTAGATCATGGCTGCAAACTTCATGTTTTTTTTATAAGTGTACTATCTTCAAGAAATGTAAACCAAATATACATAATTTTTATTGTCATTTATCCTAAATATGTGATCTTATCTATTTTTATGCCTTATTTTGATGTTCATTCATCTATGCCAATACTTGCATTGGGTCAAGGTGGTGTTAAGAAATACCTTTGAAAGCTTGTAGAGCTAGGATCAAAGTACTTCACTTCCTTTAACCTTATTAGAATTCCTTTGTAATTTAAATGTCGCAATGAGTAATGATAAGGTATATGTATGTTGAGTGGAAGAAACTACATACAAGGATGTTCCTATTTTGAAAGTGCTATTTGATGACTCTTAATGATTTTGGGTGCTTGGATAATTATAATGAGATGAAATGATGATCCTATTAGAATGTTGAGTGGTACTCTTTAAATAGGTAATATTCAATATAGTTTTTTTTGTTAAGCCAACTAGTAGTGCTTAGATTTTGGACGGGGGTTGGTTTCAAGAGCATGAGATCAAGCACTAATTAAGGTGGAAAAAATATCACTAGCAATTATTTCTAGAAGATAGAATCACAATAATAGTTACATCTAGTATAGGGAAGGGGGTATGATCATAATTGGGTTTGGAACACTAGAGATAAATTGGATCAAACATATAATTAAGATTAGTTTATGTCAACTTATATATTATAAATATCAAAGTAAACTCTAAGAGGCTATATTTATTGATAGATTAAAATAAATTTAACTCAAAAAATTGCTAAACATTCAATTTTAAACTCTACCTCTTAACTATCACTTTTAAATATACAAAAAAAAATGAACTACTTTCTTATTTAAAGTTGAATGATAAAAAGAAAAATAGATTCCAACTCATGTGCCCTCCTCTAATTTCTATTCCGAAATGACTTCTACACCCAAATGAAGTCTTTCAATGTATCTTCTAAGATGAGATCTTCATTTTCTTGGTTTCAAAGAAGGAAACCTACTTTATTTTTTATTATACCCTCACACAACTACTACGAATCATTTAGTATTTTTATTCAAATTTAAAAACTACATTGCCACTAGAATAAATGTAAAAGTATAAAATTTGAATGTACCTTTCACACATTTTATTTCCCCTTCTCAACACTCTAGACAAAAATAAAATAAAAAATGAGATACATTCTTATTTAAAGTTGATTGATAGAAAGAAAAAAATAAGATTCCAACTCATGTGTCCCTCTTTAACTTATATTCCTAGATGACTTCTAAACCCAAATTAACTTTTCCAATTTATCCTTTATGAAGAGATCTATATTTTTTGACTTCAAAAAGAAAATCTATTTTTTTCTTTCTTATACTCTTACACACTAATATTTTCGATTATAATTTAACAACTACATTCCCACAAAAATGGAATATACAAATTTAATCTTTGAATATACCTTTTGCAAATTTTCTCTCCCTTTCTAAATACTATAGAAAAGTGATGGTCAAATTTAAATTCCAATATCCTTGGAAGGAGTAAAGAATACAGATTGAAAATGATAGCTAGATGTAAATTCCAATGCCCTTGGAAGAGGTAAAGAATTGCAAATTGAAAATGATGGTCAAATTTAAATTCTAATGCCTATAAATAGGTGTCGGGTAATCAAAACTTTTAAAAGTCCAATTGACGGAATCAAACTGCAAATGCATTCCTCGCCTCCTAATTAGTGGGAAATACTTCCTTTTCCATTGACTACAAATAACAACGTTGTACGGAGCTGCCGATTTTTCAGCAAGAAAAATTACCTCTTAATCCCCTTTAAAATCGTGTAATGCATTCTCTAGCTTCTAAGGGGGAATGAGGTTTGTAGTTTACTAAATTTTATATCTATATTTTTTTTAATATAAAGATAAAAATATTATTCTAAAGGGATACATTGGTTTTTATTTAAAATTTAGTTTGTAATAGTGAGATAATTAATTTACCTAAGAGTATAAATATTTTATGTAATATATGAATGATAAAAAATATTGAGCTTAAGAGAAGAAATGAAAATATTTTGTTGATTTTGTTAGTTAATGAATAGTTGTTTATTATTTATTATAATTTAGAATCACTATTTTTGATATAAGTTAGAAGACAAGTGTATAGATGGATGATTATGGTAATGATACAATAAGGATACATATAATAGTAGAAATCAATAAGAGAAAATGATAAGTCAATGTGGTAAGCATGATAAAACATGAACATAAGTAAGGAATGCAAAGTAACAGCAATAATAAAGGGAGCTTATGAATAGGTAAAAGTAATGTTAATCAATTGAATTCAAATAAGATGGAAAATGAGTGCAATATTCAATAACTAGTTCAAATGGCCAAAATTACCTAATCTCAATGAAGCTTGTGCACATCAATATAAAAGTAATAATGGCATAAACTGAATCAACATAATCTACTTCGCTTCCACTGAAAGTGCCTAGTCTTACTCCATTGTAAAATGTAAGATTATGCTATTATGATGATATGTGAATTGCTCAACTTTGTTAAAAAAAAGCTAGATGAATAGTGTGTACTATGGATGCAAGATTCCCCAAATTCGAGGAGGTTGAATGATCAATTGATGGATGATTTATAGCTTTTAGGGATATTATATCAAGGGTGTGAGATGTGAAATGTGATCAATGGATGAGGATTGTTGAAAGATTATGATGAATGTGCATGAAGATGTATGTATAGATGAAGTGGGTAAATAAGAGTGAATTAAGGTTTCTTTTTCAATTCAGTCACTGAATTTAGCAATGGTCACAATATTTAGTTTTGGTCTCTAAATTTAAGATTAGAAGAATAAAGATAGGATTTTCTATTATTAGAAAATAAATAAAATAATTGTTTTATTTATTTTTAAAGGAATGTGCAAACTAAATCAATTAAAATAATTTATTAAATTTTAGAAGAATAATTAGCTAATCAAATAATTAAAAATAATAATTATGAGAAAGGAGAGGAATGCTTGATTTTAATTAAATAATTAATAAATATTTAATTATGAAAATGGAAGAATAACTTAAAATTAATTAACTAAAGTGGATGAAGAAAAATATTAATTAGTTAAATAAGTAAAAATAATTTCACCAATGGAGAAAAAAGTGTTAGTTTAATCAAATAATTAAAAATTATTTAATTAATAGCGAAAAAAGGGGTGATGAGTGATAATGATGGGAAATGATGAATTTAGAAGAATGTGTTAGACATTTCTAGGTATCTATAGAGATGTAAACAAACATAATAGAAAATTTCACTTAATTGTACACCATTTGCTCTCCATTTATGGATTATACCAATTAATCCTCCTTTGTTAGTAAGATTTTGACATGTCATTCCCATGTAGTTTTGGCCTCCCTTCTAGTAGAGTTCATGTTTTGATTTTTTTCTTAGGATTTTTACATGATCTCATTGATAATTGGCATCCATCCCTTTGTGAAATTTCTATCAGGATTCAACCATGTAGTTTTACGAGTCAAACTCATTGACCCATGTTTCATGAGTAGTGGTTCACAAGAACCCATCTCTCATGATAATGAATGGTCCACTTAGCACTCATTGCATCTAGGTGGACCATTCATTATCATGAGAGATGGGTTCTTGTGAACCATTACTCATGAAACATGGGTCAATGAGTTTGACTCATAAAACTACATGGTTGAATCTTGATAGCAATATCACAATTTCACACGCTATGGAAAATACCTCCTACTTATCAATCCATCACTTTCCCATTGGGATTTATTACATTTAGCATAAATATTTTAAGATTTTTAGATGATTGATATTTGAAGGAAAAATACGCATGATAACATAATTTGAAACTATTTGTTCCTTTTTAAGATCAACATCCCACACATCATATTGAAGTTATTTGTCTTAAAAACCAATGACCCTACATAACTATCCACTATTAACATATTATACAATAATAACCATTCATTCACACAAAATAAAGGCCAAACAATGGTAACATGTACTTGGCCACATGGTAGTCCCAAACATCTCTAAAACATTGTTAGTCTAAAAATAAAATCTCATTATACCATTGGTCAATGTTTTTATGTTGTTATTAGTGAATCACTCAACTCTCTAATTCCATGGAAATAAGATACACATAATAACACATAAAAAAAAATTGAACTTTCTCAAGACCAATGGTGTATGCATCATATTATAGTTCTTAGTCTAAAAACTCAATGTTGATACACCATTTTCCTATGCATCCAAATTCACCTTTTTGTGCATACTACATCATTTTGATTCTTACTAACTAAAATGAAATGATCATGATAAGAGAAAGACACATGACACACATGTGCATGTCCATAGTGTTGTAAGGTTGATAACCCCATATTCGTGAACTATTGGTTGAGGATTTTAGGTTGGTACTTTTTGTGAGGACCTTATTTCTCTCAAGTCTATAAGACAATGAAAAAGAGGAAGAGAAATGTACTTACAAGACACATCATGGGCTCGTGAATCTCTACATTATCATAGAAATAAAAATACAATTATCTTACATCATTGATCAAATAAGTAAAGATGTTGGACTTGCTATCTAGCAATCTATTGAACACCTAGAATACTAAGAGGGGGTGAGGGTGAATCAATTTTCCTCTAAACCAATTAAACATAACCCATCTAATTAACTAAATAGAAATAATTGCAATGAAGAATGAAAGCATGAATACAACCAAAAAAACACATGGCACATGAACACCAATATTTTTATGTGCAAAACCAAAAAGGGAAAAAAAGTGTTGAGGGTTAGCTCACAATATATTATATCGCCCGATATAAGATATTACAAAAGACTCACTACTAGGATGCACTATCTAGAAAAAAGAGCTCACAACCCATTGAGAAAGAACAAAGAAGGGTTGGTAACACAACCTATTTTGACTGATATAATAACATCTATCATATGCCAAATTACAGTTCCATTGAAGTACAAAATAATATTTACACTTGTCAAAATCAATACTTTGCTTTGTTCATAATCTGCTCAATACTACATCACACACATGTAGATGAATCACTATCCATGTCATAAATCTAATACAATCTACTTTGCTTCACCACATATTCACGTATCATATATTCTTTCCACACACTTTACCACCTTTTTTTTCTCTCTACCATAAAACTTCAGTGTTGATCTCAGATAGATATATATATATACCTACATTAGGTGTAGCTTCAATTAGGTTGGCCTAATTAGAAATAACACACAAAATTAAACATGCCGTCATTAAAGCATTTTATCCACTCTTAGCACCTAAATTCAAAATTCAATTTACATCAAGATAGGTCAGCTTGGACCTAATATAAGTCCCACATAAGATAGAGTTACTCAATTATACTCCACAAAACATCAAACGTGTTAGGTCGACCCAAAATAAGCCTAAACACAAAGTCTTCAAGTGTACATGGAATTCATCAATCATGCAACCTTAGATCTCGATATCCTTTCAAATTCCCATTCAACCAACATTTATTAGCTCACCTTCATCATAAAAAGAAGAAGAAATTATTTATGAAGAAGTGTAGAATCTCTCACACTGGTACACTATACAAAAGATAACTATGATATATAGAGTTTCACAATGTCATTCATATCTCTCTAGATAATGTATACAATGTCACAAAAACTTGAATGTTGCTATATTTTATGAACTCAAGATTTTAGTTATGAACATAGAAGATTATACCATCATGCAGTCGAGTGAAAACCCAAAAAATGATGCACTAAACCATAATACTGTCAAAGGAAAAACTTAGCCAATTTCTTGATATACCATACTTTTCGGATTAGCTTGCATTGTACATAAGTCACCAAAACTACTTCCACACTATGCTAGGATGATCATAAAAATGTTGAAATCAATGAAAAAACTAGATCAAAAAATGTATATAAACTTCATGTTAATGTTTCAAAACTACATCATTAATGACAAACTTCTAACTTCCAACAATAGATCCCCCTTTGTCATTGATGACAACATGCATATCAAAAACATTTTTGACAACACAATACAAAACCTACCTCCCTCTTACACATAAACTTGTCTCATTTTTTCACATAACTTGTCTCCCCCTTACACATATTTCTCCAATAATTTTGACAAAAATGTTTTCCAGCTATCTCCCTCAAAACATAACTATCACTTCCCAAATGTTTTGACAAAAATGTTTTTCCACTATTTCTCCCCCTTTGATACCAATGGAAAAGGTCATGCAAAGACTCAGTATGCTCCCCTTAGATATATATGTTAACTCCCCCTCAACCAAAAAGAAACTTTTATGAAAATAAGGGATTATGAAAACTTAGTAAAATGCATAGAATTAAGAATTGTCAACTTGAAGATGTTGACCCTTTGAGCTTCTTCAGAATGTCCTACCAAGTAGATATGCCTTCTTACCAAAGTCTTTTTGCTTCTACTAGAGTTATGCATTGTAATTCAAGCTCCATTAGTGTCTCTTCTCCTTATACTAGGGTTGAGATTTATTTCTGATAGTTTATCAGTACTAGCAAGGGCACTAGAGATACCTGAGAATGCTTTATCTTCACCAAGTCCCTTAGCATCACATATTGTCTGATTGTTTCTTCTCTTTGATTTTGTAAGGAAAATAAGTTGTCATGTAGTTGCATAATACCATTCTATTTCTGATTTTTCCCATCTCCAAGTGTTATATCATAAGTATATGATTCATAGCCTTTTTTTTTTTTGATTGAATTCATAGCATCCTTTATACTATGTGTTCAGCCATTTCAAGTAGTATGAGAGTAGGTTATGTGCTTCTCCTTCACATGTTTGATCATCCTTCAAACATTTCATAGCTTTGTGATGTGCATTTGTACATTTCTTTGTGAAATCCTCTAGACTAGATTCTCTATAGGCCTTTCCTTTGATTCACGTCTAGCTTGTCCTTTTAGTATGGAGACGTATCCTTTGAATGAATCAACTTTGAGTTCTTGAAATTTTCTATTGTAGACAATGATATATCAATGCTTTTTTTGAGGGTTATCTCTTGTAAGGTTTTCATGACTTCATCCATATCTTGTGCACTTATAATTCTGACTCTAGTTTCATGCTCATGTTGTGTATCATTTGTGTGCATTCTTTCTTCTTCCATGTTAGTATCTCCTTGCTCTGCAACTTCTTGTTTAAATTCAACTAGAGGATTAACAGTGCTCTTTCTTTTCTTACCTATCTTCCTAGAGCTATCAGAGGCTTCAACTCTAGTCTAGTCCTATAATCCTAATCTGCTAAGGTCTCTAGGGCTTCTTAGAAGACTTCTACATAGTGAAAATCTTCTACCTTAGTCACGTCATAGTCTAATTTAGAAATCCAAATGGTTCTGGTCTCAATTGCTTCCATGAAGTAAAAGTCAGTAGAGGAAAGAAAATTAATGTCTTTTAAGTACCTTCCCAACACACTCTTAGGTATTCTCACTCTTTCATTTATTCTCCTTTGAAAAATTCCAAAGAATGCCACAAGAGCATCATCTCGAGCATCTGAACCTCCAAGTCTTCTCATATGATTTGCTATCTGATGTTCAAGCATTTTTGTATTTGTGCACTCTACTTTCCCAATTACCAGTACTTCCTTCATGAAGTAGAGAAAGAAAAAAATTATGAATGTACCATACCTGAATGTATGCTTTTTGTTCTTTTCGATTTCCTTCAGGTTTTTTGTTAAATATATTGTCAAAGTAATTCACAAAGATCATAATCAACACCAGTTTCAATCATGTCATGTGCAATGTGAATGGAAATAGCAAAGACTACATTGTCTCTATTTGGGTGACACATTTTATGACCAAGAAGAATTATAGCATACCAAATAGCTGGATTTCTAATTAAGTTTAGCGTGAGTTCTTTTCCATCAAGGGTAGCACCTATCTTCTCCATTGTATCATTAACTTTGATATATTTTTGGTATAGAATTGGTCTGGAGGACCATAAACTAGTTATATCTTTAATAGCTTCCTTGGTTATTGAATACAGGCTGTCAATCCATATAGATTCATCATGAATTCTTCCCAACACCATTCTAGTGTACGTCTTTTTGACTTAAAACAATGGAAACTTCCACCACACATCTAATTTCTTCTCACTTAGGGTTTTGTATTCTAGTTTTACAATGTCACCATTTCCTTCCAATTCATCTACCCATAGAATATATAATTTTTTATAAGAAATTTATTCTATTTTCCCATGAATATATGCATTGATATCCTTAGTAGGTAAAATTCCCTAGGGAGTGCAAGAAAATGCACTAACTAGATCTTCTAATAAAAATTTCCCAAAATGCCTCTTAAGTCCAGGTTGTAGTCTCTTTGAGACATCTACAACCCTTGGTCCTTCCATTACATCTAAATTATTTTCAAATAAAAATTCTAGAAAACTAGAGTATGTGTGAAATACCTCTTAAACTACTCGATGAAATTAGGGTTTTGATGTTCAACTATCGGGAGACATGTCAAAACCTCCCACTTCTTCTTCTGCACCTTTCTTCCTCTTTGCATGCATATAATGAAATGATTTTTTCTTTGGGCAAGCACACTTTTAACTCTTTGGCTTAACCCATTTAAGCAATAAATGCTTCAGAAAAAAAGTTGGTAAACTTTGAAACTATGTATGCACAATCAACTTTTAGAAGCTCCATAAATTTCCACATTCAAATATTTTACCTTAAATTTTTCACCAACATATTCATAATAGTCATCTCCATCTTATCTCTTCATGTCAAGCTGTGATACAACATATCGGTAGGGGGTATATGATTTTCAGTAAAGCACCCCCTAAGCTATAGCTCTGGGCTTAGTTATCAGAGGAAACATCTGTACTAAAGATAGGTATAGATTATCCCTTGTCCTTAGTATCTTATTTCTTTCTCCACAATTTTTCCATTTCCTTCTTCACTTCATTCAGATCAACTTTCTTGACTGGTTCATCTTTCTTCATAGGATCATTCTTTCTTGTGTTCTTGTTCTTGGAAAATTTTGTAATATGTCTAGGCTTTTTGCAACTATTGCATATGATATTTCTCTTATTGTTATTCCTTTCATTTGTTTTGAGTCTACATTGATTATCTTTCTATCCAAATCCATAGCATGTATAGTAATAACCACTAAAATATTGAATCATACTACCATTGTATCTATTCATCATTTTATTTCTACATTCACTTGCTCTATGTCCAAATTTCTTGCATGTAAAGCATTATCTAGTAAAAGATGAAACATTTTGATTCATTCTTCTTCTACATTCCAAAACTTTATATCTAAATTTATTGCAAAAATAACAAAGACCATTGAAAGATTAGTATCTTTGAGAATTTTATTATTTGATAAGGGTTCTTCTAGCATTGCTTCTCTGATTCTAGAACTTTCCATAGTTCCTCTTTCCTTCAATTTTTCTAGGTTCACTAATCTTCTTTACATTAGATGTTTTATCTACTTTAGAGCTTTCTGCTCTTTCAATTCCCAAACCACCTTTATCTTTAGATGCTTTTTGTCTATAAATTAATTCATCAAGCATTGTAGAACTTGTATTAAATTTGTCCTCATGAATTCTTGAGTTTTCCAAGTCTTCCCTTAGATTTACCACTTCTTGTTCAAGCCTTGTACATTCATTAGTCTTTATTTTTACCACTGTATTCAGACATTCCTCAGTTCTTTTCTTTTCTTCAACTTGTACTTTCAATCCAGTGATGTCTTCATTTTCTTTATTCAATTGTTCATTGACTTCCTTATGCCTTTCTCTAAATTTCTTGATCTTCTCTCTCAAATTCTTGATGATTGATTTGCCTCTTTGAGATTTTCCTTCAGATCTCCATTTTCATTTTCAATTTCATTAAGATCTTTAAGTGCAACTTTGTGTTCTTCATCTTTGTCTAGCATGCAATATTCTTATATGTATTCAATCTCAAACATTTCTTCTAGAGGAGTAGGGTACTTTCTATCAGCCATATGTTAGGACTCCAAGATCTTCCCAAAGTGATCAAGCTCATTCCATGGAACCAAGTTCTAATACCAATTGTTTAACACCCATAATACTAAGAGGGGGGTGAATCAGTATTCCTCTAAACCAATTAAACATAACTCATTTTATTAAATAAATAGAAATAATTGCAATGAAGAATGAAAGCATTAATACAACCAAAGAATCACATCACACATGAACACCAGTATTTTTATGTGAAAAACCCAAAAGGGAAAAACCATGGTGAGGGTTATCTCACAATATATTATATTCAAATATAAGATATTACAAAAGGCTAACTACTAGGACACATTGTCCAGAAAAGAGCTCACAACCAACTAAGAAAGGACAAAGAAGGGTTGGAAAAATTACCTATTTGAACTAATACAATAGCATCTATCATATCCCAGATTACAGTTCTATTGAAGTACAAAAATATCTTTACACTTGTCTAAATCAATACTCTGCTCTATTCATAATCTTCTTAATATTGCATCACACACATGTAGTTGAATCACCATACATGTCATAAATCATAGACAATCTTCTCTACTTCACCACATTTTCATATCATATATTTTTTCCACACTTTACCACCCTTTTTTTTTTCTCTCTACCACAAAAATTTGGTGTTGATCTCATATATATATATATATATACATATACATATATACCCACATTAGGTGAAACTTCAATTAGGTCCATATCCCTCCCAATTTATACAAATACTCTTACATACCTCCCAATGTTCACTAGATAAAACTTTAAAATTCTATTCAAGTATCTATAGGATATACTAGAAATCTAAATTTTATATTTTTGATTCAAAAAAATATAGTTACTTGATATAACTTGTAACTTATTTGAAAAGTAAGACATTGCACTACTAGCAATCACCTTCCCCTAATTCTATAAAGTTTCATGTGATTAGTTCGGCTAAGGAAAAGAGAGAGAGAGTGGTTCATTATTATAACAACTCATTAACATAAATAGAACACCTCAAGAAGTGGTAATGAATTCAACACAAGGTTCAATAAATCTTGGGAAAGAAATCATTTATTAAACAACCTCCATTGGAAATGGTATTTGTGTTTTTATCTTAAATCCTTTGACTCAAATATTTTGATAATGGTCCACTCACTAGGTGGACAATTCTTATATGTAACATAAGAGTTAGCAATTTGAGTAGACAACAATGTGATAGATTTTGGAAGACTACCATGAATCCCATCCTTACCTATGTTTCCCAAATTCTCACAACCAATATAGATTACTTTCTTGATTTTGATTCTTCCTTTCATGATTAGCACTTCTAAAGCTTCTCAACCTATGCGTTCTTACTTTTCTAATCATAAATCTATGTCCAAATAGTCCCAAAGATTTATTATATGAAAAGAATAATTAGGGGATTTTTAAATGAGAATATTAATTTTAAATAAGATAATCCACATTACCCATGCTAACATACCAAAATAATAAATTCTTAGGACCTTAATATTATCCAAATAGATAATAGAACCAACCTCACTGTTAGAACGAAGGCCATGTTAAAAAATAACCCTAATTTCAACCAAAAAAATAAATTTTCATTATGGACATGCCATTAATAAAATTTGTATAGTACCTTATAAGAAATCATATCTCAAGATAGAGAAAACTTTGTAGAAGATATTAATAAATCTTTTTATTATTGTCGTTCTAGAAGATATTAATATTTTTTATTAAATTTGGCCACCAGTTGAGGGTACAGGGTACCCTGGCACGACAGGGTTGTAGGACCATGCATAATAGGGCCACATGGTCCCTCCACTATCGTAGCCCCTTCCTTTTGCCCAATGACTTTTGCACTATTTGTGCCAACTTTAGGGTGCTAGTTGGCCAACCCTACATGGAAACTTTGTAGGTTATGGGTGAGTGTAGGATCATGGGGTCCAAAAAGTGGTGATATGACAATAAAGTGGTTGATGACATTTTTTTTTATCCAAATTTGATGTGACGAAAAGGGTTTATTGAGAAAATTATTAGCTTTCCACCAATATAAGATATGCCTTATTTTGAATTTAATAAATAATTATTATTGATTTTCTACATGCATTATGACTAAAGTCCTAATTGATAGGCTGATTGAAAAAATCTATAATTCTCAAATGATTTCACATTTTTTCAATTCAAAAGATGTGGCACATTCTATGCTTCCCATACTATAGCATAATTTTTTTTTTTAATTTTAGATTTTTTTTACCATGTTATGGTGGTCGGACAAACAAGTTTTAATTTATTTTAAGAAAAAGTTCATAACTAATTATGGGTCAGTGAAGGATCATGGGGGTCCAAACTAAGCTCTTAAGTGGCAATAAAAATTTAGAAAAATAGAGTTAGACAAATTGACATAAAAATTTGAATAAGTTATTAACATAATTTAAAAAATATGTAACAATATAATTTGTAGGAAATTGAATGTAGTTTCTAAGATGCTATTCCAATTTTGGAATAACATAAATCTATTTGGTGAAATTTTAAATTTCAATGCAGTAGTACTAAATTTTCAAGAAAAAATAAAAATTAGGTGTATGTCTAACCAACCTAAGTTCAAGAAAAATTTAATATATTTTTTAAAACTTTCAATATAAATAGAGGACACATGCCCAAATGTGCCACAATTTTTTATAATTTTTTGCAAGTAAATAATTAGTTATGATTTTATTTTTTAAATATTAAAACATGTGCCTAACCACCATAGCTTGGTCAAAAATTTATGAAATTCAATTTTTTTTTTATCCTATATTATGGAAAGCATAGAATGTGGCGCATCTTTCGAATTCAAAAAATATGAAATTATTGAAGAATTATAGATTTTTTCAATTATCCTATCAATTAGGACTTTAGTCAAAATGTTTGTAGAAAATTAATAATAATTATCTATTTAATTCCAAATAAGGCATATCTAGTATTTTTGAAAATCTAACAATTTTCTCAATGAACCCTTTTCATTTCATCAAATTTGGATTAAAAAAAGTCATCAACCGCTTTTTTGTCATATCACCACTTTTTGGACCCCCATGATCCTGCACTCACTCTTATTTAATTGCAAAAATATTAAAAAAAATATGTGGCACATTTGGGCATGTGTCCTCTACTTATATTAAAAGTTTAAAAAACAATAAAAGAATTAGCTTCTACTTAGGTTGGTCAGACATACACTTGGCTTTTTTTTTTTCCCTAAAAATTTAGTACCTACTATATTGGAATTTCAAATTTCACCAAATAGATTTATATTTTTCCAAAAAAAGACTAGTATCTTAGTAACTACATTCAATTTTCTACAAATTATGTTCTTATGTTTTTTCAAATTATATTAATAACCTATTCAAATTTTTATGTCAAGTTGCCTAACTCTATTTTTCTGAATTTTCATTGTCACTTAAGGGCCTAGTTTGGACCCCCATGATCCTGCATTGACCCTTATATTTGAGTTTTTTGGCGTCAATAAAACCTTCATTGGTATCCAAATTTTTATTAATGAATATTTTTGTGATAAAATATTCTTCTGCATATTTTGAGGCATTTTAGGAATATTCTAGTATCATTATCTTTATGAAGGACTAAATTTTTTCTAGCCAAATTGGAATATTCCTAAAATATTTTATTTAAATCAACATGATGTCAATGGTACAAGCCTAGGGCAGGGCCCCCTCCAAGCCCTCTTTGGTCTTAAAAGAACTATTTTTTTCTTTTGGCCATAGCTTGGACATATATTATCAAAATTTGGTAAATTGATATCATTGAAACACTAGTTTTGAGTAATTTCTAGTGGTATGGGTCTCATCATATTTTTTGGTAGATGGTACATTTTATCACCTATCAAAGTCAGATGTTTTGTTTTCACTCCCAATCTCACAAATTTTGACCCATTTCTTCATTTTTCACACTTCCAATAGCATTGGAAATGTCTTTTAGAGCTCTTCATAACTATCCATGCGATTTTTCTCTAGGTGCATTTTATTCATTTTTTTTATTTTCACATTTTAGTCAATTGCTTGGTTTTTTATCTCTTGGAAACTTCTTTTTTGCATGGGATGATTTTTTTAGCTTTTTTTACATGTATTTATAACATTTTATCATATTTGGGCATTGAGTATCTTTTACATGTACTTTATTTTTAGACACACTGAGATAAAGTGTCATTCTGGTGTATCTTTCTTGGGAATTTCACATATCATGTTGTGATTTTTTTACTTACACTATGTTATAAAGGGTCATTGTTGGGTTGTGCAGTGTCTTTATTTTTTCATCTCATCTTTATCAAGTGAGTGTCCCTTCTAGGGTGATCCCACAATACTGGTTTACAATTTTTGGCCAAACTGGACATTGAACTAATTTTTTAACTAAATCTTCACTTTTGGGCACCTATAGCTACTAAACCATGAGGAATTTGAAGATGATACAAAATACTGATTTGTGACATTTTTTCTGTAGATTCTAAATATATTTTTTTAATTTTTTTGAATTAGATTGCATTTATTTTTCCATCTCCTTCAAAAACTAGTTAAACACCATTGCTCACCATAAACAACACAACTTTTTTTCTATGAAGGATAAAATTCTAAATTTTTCAAATTTAGATTTTTAACTATGATATATAATAAGTTAGTTTGGTTTCATAGTGTTTTATTGAATATTTTTTCTTTAATTAAGTTTCAAAGTCAAACCAATTACAATTCAGACATACGCAGACTATATACAACATAACTTTTTTTGTATGTATCAAAATTTAGTTTAATTTTTTATTAGATCAAGGACATCAATACCTAGCCCAAACATATTTTTTAGAATTTTATTTTGATAGTCTACTATTTTTCCACATGTGCAGAACAAAGAACTTTATTTTTGATGAAAAACCTATGCTTAATCAAACTAAAAAAATAAAAATAAAACCAAAACATGTATATTAAAATTATATTTGATGGATAGCTCATTCTAAGAACTACCATCATCCAGTTGGGTCTGTGAAGTCTCCTTCATTTTCATCCTCAACCTGAGCTTTGAAAGGAAAATTTTATAGAGATTTGGTAGAAGAGGAGGAGAAGGGGGGAAAAGGGGGGTTCATATGGACCCTGGTTCAAGCAAACCCTCTTTTCTTTTTGAATTTTCCATTGTCTTCATTTTAAAAAATTGTGAAAAAGTGGGTCTCATCATTAAATAGTTTTTGCTTGAACCAAGGTCCATACAAACCCCTATTTGGGTCCATACAAACACCCTAGTTCATGGAAACCCATAAAAACCATTTTTTTTTCATCAGAGCATTTTTGAAAATTTTCTTCCTTAAAAAAATGTTAAACTAGTATTGTGGGATCACCCTCCACAGCAACATCAAATCCCAAATATTCTTTCCTCATGCATCCATTTCATATTTTGCACACCCTTTTTATTTGTAGGTACTTTCATTTGCATGTTCAAATGTTATTGTTCTCCTACATGCACTTCTTGGTGACACAAAGTTTCAGTGGACCTATCTTGGAAGTCTCTTTATGCATTATAGGGGG
Organism: Sequoia sempervirens; assembly: GCA_007258455.2. Taxonomy (NCBI): domain Eukaryota; kingdom Viridiplantae; phylum Streptophyta; class Pinopsida; order Cupressales; family Cupressaceae; genus Sequoia; species Sequoia sempervirens. The sequence continues at coordinate 241,567,658 of VDFB02000003.1, read as the reverse complement.
TTTCTACTATTGGTGTTAATTCTTCTTTGGTCTTTTTTTGGAATGATCTATGTATTTAGTTCTTGTTCCTATGTACTAGGTAGATTCAACGACTAGTTACCCATACATTTTGATGAGATGGATCATTTTCCATATAGAAACTCTTGTATTCCTATTTCTAGAGGGGACCTTCCACTTTCACTTGATTAGTGTTGCTCAAACTATTGGTACCTATGCCATTTGTATCTTTTATTTCCAAATGCTTTCTTTCATTTTTCATCTAACTCGAGTAGTGTTTTTGGGGGCACTCATGCAAACTATTATCTTCTTTATCTTGACCATCATCTATTTCAAAGGAGGTTCTTCGTTTCAGCACTATATTACTCATTAATTAACAATTGTCTATGACTTCTTTGTGCTTTGGATATTTTCTTTATGTTCCTTTTCTTTTTTGGGACACTATTTTGGAGGCTTCTTAGTCCTTTATTCAATTTTATCTCTTTTGAAGAGGAGTTTTTACCATGAGTTTTAATCCTTTTCTCCAATTGTGAGAAATTAGATTGTTGGTACATGGTTACCTCATTAGGCCTTATTTGTTGGGACCCATCATGTATTCTTTTCTTTTCATGCATTAGAATTTTAGGGTTCTTAGATACTCCCTAAGTTCATCTTAAGGGGAGTGTTAGAGTAATCATGTATTAGCTAAACATCAATTAAGCTTTAATTTATTATTAGTCTAATTCATTTTATGCACTTAAGGTAAACTTAAGAGTGTTTTTTTTGTATTAATTGAAGTGAGCTATTAGTAGATCATTCTATCTCATCACATTGGATGTTGACACTTGTCATGATCTAATCCATTTGTTAGTTAGGGTTTCTCCTATAAAGAACTCGCCATCATTGTATTATCTCTCAATCTCCTTGAAGACTCTTGAGGTTCATTTTATAAGTTTTTCTAGTTGAGGATACAATAGATTGTTGTTTGCATCTCTCTTGCATGGAAGGTGTTTTTTTTTTTTCTATTTAATCCAACATCTCATGTTTTTCACAATTTTAACACTTCAATTGTAATGTTTCTCAAAATTCTAAAACTTACCCAAGGGGAAAGCCACAATAGAAGATTATTGCACAAATAAATTCTACCACTTTGCAAGGGGGTTTCATAATGGAAGTTTCAATTTAAATATTCAGGAGTACAAAGTGAAGTTATTATGACCCAAAAGTAAGGGATATGATTCAAACAAGAAGACTAGATTCTCTCAAAATATTTATTAGTCTCTAAGATGGAAGAAGAGGAAGTGTTCTTCACAAATATTGCTTCTACTTCCAACATTCCTTTAATTTAATCCAATAATTTTACTATATCTACAAAGAAATTGATATAAGGTCAAAATAAAGAGCCACAACTTTATCTTATTATGAAGTAGGAAAATTTACTGTAGATCTAACTAGGATTAGCTTCTTTTCAATTAAATCCACATTTGGACATAACACTAACTTTGGTTGATGATTAGCTTGCTGCCACAAGGGAGACCCAATATTATAGGGTTTGTGTCCTTTTTGAGTTGTAAAGAAGATAAATTTAATGTTTTTTTAACAATCCTATTTCACATGTAGCCTTAGATCCAAAAATATAATTTACCACACAGATTAAATTGACAAAAAAGTTACAGATCTACAAATGAGATTCAAAGATGAACTTGTGACTAAAATTTGAAGATCAATTGTATAGATAGAGGCATGGGAACACTAGACTGAAGATGTTTCCTTTTCAAGATCTAAAAATGTGAAAGATAGGGGTTAGTGCAGGATCATGGGGGTCCAAAAAGTGGTGATATGACAAAAAAGTGGCTGGCAATTTTTTTTTATCTCAATTTGATGAAATGAAAAGGGGTTATTGAGAAAACCTTCAAATTTTTTCCAATATAAGATATGCCTTATTTGGAATTAAATATATAATTATTATTGATTTTCTACATGCATTCTGACTAAAGTTTTGACTGATAGGATGATTGAAAAACATCTATAATTCTTAAATTATTTAACATTTCTTGAATCTAAAAGATGTAACACATTCTATGCTTCCATACTATAAGAAAGAATAAAAAGAAAAAAATGAATTTCGTAAATTTTTGACCAAGTTATGGTGGTCAGATAAACAAGCTTTAATATTTAAAGAAAAATAATAAAAATTCATAACTAATTATTTACTTGCAAAAGAAATACAAAAAAATGTGGCACATTTAGGCATGTGTCCTCTACTTATATTAAAAGTCTCAATTTTTTTTCTTTTCCTTAGGTTGGTTAGACATATGCATACTTTTTATTTTTTCAAAAAAAATTAGTAGTACTTCATTGAAATTTCAAAATTTCACTGAAAATAGATTTACTTTTTTCTAGAAAAGGACTAGTATCTTAGAAACTACTTTCAATTTGATACAAATGTTGTTCTTACATATTTTTAAAATTATGTTAATAACTTATTCAAATTTTTATGTCAAGTTTCCTAATTTTGATTTTTTGAATTTTATTGCCACTTAATGGCCTAGATTGGACCCCCATGATTTTGCACTGACCCATAGATTACAGTCTACATTTTTTTTTCTATGGCTAGCTCTTGACAAAAATTCTAGTTCTGACCTACACACATGAAAAGTCAAACCCCATTTTGGTATTCTACCTCCACATCCAATGATTGATTATGATCAAGAGTGCATTCCCTAGGTTGGGTAGAGGAAAAATAATAATAATTGACTAAAGTAAAATATGATAAATCGATAATGTTATCTTATGCATGAAACCCTTATTGAAGTAATGTTCACAATACAAGTTGCCAAAAAAGTTGATTGATGGATGTATTGATTACTTGATAGACTAGTAAGAGGTTACACGATAAAACATAATATATTGTGTTGAACAAGACAACTGAGAGGGGGGGTGAATCAGTTGTATCTTTTAAAAAATTCACCAGAACTTAGATCAATCACAAATCTTTAACTTTGCTAAAATAATTAAACATTAAGTGCAAGTGCAAAAACTAAAAACCATCACAAAAACACAATAACACCAGATTTACATGGAAAACCCAATGAGGGAAAAACCACGATGAGGATTAACTCACACTATAGAGAATGTAAAAACTGATTACAAAGGATCACTACTTGAGAAAAAGGCTCACTGCCTGAAATGAAAGATTTTGGGACCCTATTGGACACTTATCCTTCTAGGGTTTTTCACCTAAAAGAGAAGGCATAAGGTTGAAAATACACAATGTTTCATTCGATATTAATGTATGAGGATGGATAGGAAATGGATGTGAAGTGTGTGTGGATGTGTTACAAATGAAAATAAGTGAATTCAAACTAATCTAATGCAAGATGCTGGAAAACATGGTGTTGATTGCAAGTATGAACAGAAACCTAAATAAATGAAAACAAGATTTGATGAAACCAAAAAGAGTGCACCTAGAGATAGACTGATGCTACTAGAAGATTATGGAATGTCTCAGAAATCACTATTGATGGCCATTGGGGCTGATTCACCATGCATGGAAAATTAGTCCTCCTTCTGATGAAAACTTCTGAGAAAAGGTTTTTGACTGTTAGAAGATGAAATTTGACAAAATCAACTTTTCAGCCCTATAGGTGGGACTCATTCGCCATGGGTGGAAAAAAATTCCATCTACAGGAATCTGCAAATTCAAGAGTACATTCTGTGGAGCTAGATTTGCACTTCTACTTCCTACAAATGTTCGCTTTTGAAACTATTAGATTCAGGTCTGAAAATGACTTTTTGTTGATTCTTTGACTTATTGAATGAAGAGAGAGCTTTAACAACCTTGCAATTTGATCTTTTAATGATTCCCAAGCTTCAAAGAGATCTAAATTTGCAAACATATGAGACAAGAGAGAGAGATGTTGAATGTTAGGGCATAGGGGTTTGCCTTGGTCAAACCCCGTTTAGGTAATTAAACCAAAATGATGAAATAATAGAATGAAACATTCAATAATAGAATATATTACCTTTCCATGATGATTGATCTTGAAATTCTGCAACATAACATGTAGAATCTACCCTTGAATGTCTTAGGAAGCTCAATGAATGATTTGCAATGTGAAAACCCTAGCTTGTTTGAGAAGATAGATAATGAATGATGAAGGATGAATGAATTGATTAGAGATGGAGAAGATATGAAGATGAGTTGAAAAATAGATATTTATATAATTCTTGTGCCTTAGTATCCATTCATACCTCAGCGCAGGCTGACATCAAGTGATTTTGAATAAAATCCTAAAAGGAAATTTAAAATATTTTTAATTTGGGGCCAAGAGGGACTCATTCACCACCCATGGAAAATGGATCCCACTTAGGACCTACAAACAAGTGTTGGGAAAAATGTTGTATTTAATGTTATTTGTTAGGATAACATTAAAAAATACACTTAATTACAACTTATGAGGGCATAAAGAGACCAAATAAAGCATGAGAAGGATGTAAATAGTGAAAATATGCCTAGAAGAGCATGAAAGCTTGTTACAAGACTTTACAACACTTCAAAATAGGGCTTGTTGATGAGTAAAAAGGTTATTTTTAGGTAAATTACATTAAATAGAGTCTAGAAGAATGTAGAAATGTCCTACAACACTTCACAACACCTTCACAAGACATTAAATGTACTTTATTTAGTTTGAAAGGTCCAAGACCTAGTTTGGATGCATAAAATGCCTCACATCACCTAGATCAAGACTTCATTAAGTCTATTTAATCATGAATTATTCCCATATCAAGCCAAGGGTACTTTTTTCTATGACACACTACCAAAACAAGGACTCACTGTCCAATAAGGTTAACTACCTAGAGGGCTCACTGCCACAGAGATACAAAGAAGCTAGAAGAGATATGTTATAAATAGAATATAATATCAATGCAACAAAGATTTGCACCATGATTCACTCAACCACTTGAAGACATGCATGAATGATAGAGTACACCTTCATCTCACTACATCCAGAAACTCAACATTTATACTTCACACTGATCTTCCACACTTGCATCACACACACACACAGATTCACATCTATTTCACATTTATATACTCTATTTCTTTGCACTTACTCTTTGTACTTATTTCACCACTAATTCATCTTGTATTTTTACCATCTTCAACTTTGAAACATATCCAAAGTCAGCCATCCATCATTAAATTCAAATTAGGTTAGCACCACAACATCCTAGGGTGGAATTAGAATGGGGTTGTCCCAAATACACACTTGATGATGACCCAATTAGGTCCCAACACGCTTCATCAACTTCGAAGGTAGTGTTCAATACAAGGTCGACCAAACCAGTGTAAACACATATAACAATTAAGCTCACACAACCCTTAGCATGATCAAATCCTTCTAGAAACCAAAGTTATCTTCAACACGATTATAACAACTTAACTCTAGAACCACAAGTCATAAGACTTAACCAAAGAGAAATCCATACCAACAACATTTCTCCTAGACCTCAGTAGAAGCACAAAAAACTATAGTTCACAATTGGTGAACATAACTCACACTGTACAATTAATCAAAAGACAAAAATATAGATATAGTAGCTTCCAACAATCATGATCAACATATTTGAACCACACAAAGATATAAGAAAATCCTAGAGAAAAACTTGGAGCAACTAATGAACAACTGCAACTTTCCTTCATTACAATTTTCTCAATATCCTCGACATATACAACCAATAACTTGTATCCATGACATCAATGAAAACAACAACCAATTGATAAGCAATTGACCAGTTGACATCAATGACAACACCTTCATTTGACATAGAGAGAGGTAGAGAGATATACATAAAGAGAGAGTAGGAGAGATGGAGCCTGAGAGATGGAGAGGAGTAAATAAGAGAGGGAGATATAGATAATACAATATAAATAGAGAGGGAGAGGGAGAGATGGGAAGATAGAAATAGAGGGTTCAAGATTGAGAGATAAAGGAGGTGATATAGAGAATTAATAGAGAGAGAGATATATATATCTTGAGAGGAGGGAGATATAGAGAGCTAGAGATAGGGATAGGGAGGGAGAAATAATGAGTGTGTGTGTGGGAGTGAAAAAATATAGAAATAGAGATAAGGAGGGAGAAACAAGGAGTGTGTGTTTGAGTCAGAGAGATATTGAGATAGATCTATATAGATGGAGATATAAATATAATTAGATAAAGAAGGAGGGAGAAATGGAGATAAATAGAGAGAGGATATAGAAGTTGAGAGATATAGAGAGTGATCTGGAGAGAGGGAGAGATAGAGAGATATATAGTGGGAAAGATGGAGAGGAAAGAAAGATATGTAAGGAGAGGTAAGGAGATAGAGATAGGGAGAGATATAGAGAGGAAGATAGAGATGGAGATAGAAATGGAGAGAGAGGGAGAGAGAAATAGATATAGAAAGAGGGGGAGACAAAGAGAGAGGGAGAGAATGAGAGAGAGATGGAGGGATAGAAAGATAGAGATAGGAAGTTATATAGAAAGAGGGAGATATATATAGAGAGAGGTAGGAGAGGTACATATGGAGAGATACATATAAAGATACATGGGAAGAGAAAGAGAGAGATCTCTTTATATCTATGTCTCCCTCACCATCCTTATATTTTTTATTACCTCTCAATCTCTCTCTTTCTCTCTCCCTTATTTCTCTTTATATTTTTCTTCCATTCTCTCTTCCTTTATCTTTCTCTCATTTCTTCTCTATGTGTATTTCCCTCTCCCTATATTTCTCCACTTAGTATTTTTTGATATCCCTATTTATCTCCCCCTCTCTCCCCCTTTCCCTCTTTATCTTTTGATCTCTCTACCTCTATATAAATCTTTGTCTTATATTTCTCTTTATCTACCTATCTCTCTTTATGTGACTATATCTATCTATACCTCTCCTCTTCTCTCTTTTCCTTTCTCTCTTTCTTTATCTCTCTTTATATCTCTATCTTTTTGTCTCTCCATATTTATTCCTTTCTATCTATACCTTTATTTTTGTATCTTTATCTCTTTTAATCTCTTGTATCTCTTTGTCTCCCTCTCTATTTCTCTATTTCTCTTTATTTTCTCTCCTCTATCTATTTTCCTCCTAAGTGTGCAATGGGTACAATCAAGAGCTTTTAAAGGTGAATTATCATTTCTTTAATCAAATTACATGCTACCATGAGCATTAGGGATGTTCTATCCTTGGATTGTTGGCATAAAAGAATTAATCAAAAGTTACATTCTCTCTCTCACTTTATAAATTTTAATTTATGTTTTAAGTTTGAAATTCATTTTCTTATATAAATTATAACAATAATACAAAATAGAATTATTTTACAATAATTGAAGTTTTAATAAGATAAATAATTATAAATTAAATTAATTCTAATATTTTTTAATTATTATTTGTAATTTCATAAAAAAGATAAATAATAAAAATAAATTTCAAACTTAAATCTAATTTAAAAATTAAAATAAAATAAACTAAATGGAAAGTAATAAAATATATCAAAATCCAAATATTAATAAACATATTAATTTTAGAAAATTAATAACAAATAATAAACTGATTAAATTAATAAATAATTGAATAAAGCAGTAATATTTTTTTTTTAATTTATTAGAATTGAATATTAATTAAATATGTACCTAAAAATATAATTAATATATTATAAACATGTTAACATAAACTCAATATTAATAAATAAAAAAATATCATTAGATAAATTAAATTTTAAAAATTAAAAAATAAATTATATTAAAATTGTAAAAAGTAAAATTAGTAAACACTCAACTTAAAAGTGAAAAATAAAATGAAATCTATTCAAAAAATAAAAAGTCACTTCGTATTTTATTGATTTATTATTATTAATAATATTATTATCTATAAAATATTTATATTTATTAAAAATTGAATTATTATTTATCTAAAAATCAAAGTTTAAAAAAATTAAAAAAAAAAAATAACTCTAATTCTATTTTTTCTAATGTAAAACTAAAACTAATTGTTTTTTTAATTATACATTATATTTTTTAATATTTTAGAAAATATGTAGGTTGAGATTATTCTCTGCAATTTTCATTGGTTGATTTTCAAAAACAATTCATTCACTTCATTTTTTACTTTCCTCTTTTATTTTCCTTTTGTAAAACTGAAGTAGTTTAAATTTAAAAGCCCCGCTCAATGGGAACACCTCAGTTCGTAACTCAAGGGTTTTAGGGTCTAAATTATGAATAGATTGTTCCCATGTGATGGGAAGATAATTGCTGCATGATTAATAAGAAATTTATTTTGGAAAATTGGAGACCCTGCATTTTTTTCCTAAAAAATCTCAGTCCTGTATTGACCCCTGATGCTGAAAGGCTCGTAAAATTTCTCAGAAATATGAGAAATTTAAGGAGCCTACCTCCATGGAAGTATCCCAGTTTGAAGGCTTCGAGACTGTGTTGATTCTCACACTTGTGAAGCAGGATAAAGGCCTTGCCTCCCTCCAAATTATGCTCACTGCTTAGGAAACGGGTGATTGTTCGACAAATTCAGAATGAGCTCACTTACAGTCAGAGTGGTACAATTGACGTTTATTGTGGTAGCATTTCGGAAACAATGCACTGAAGCAGTTAACAATGATGGAGCTGTTCTACTTTCTCTTCTCAACAAGTTCAGTGCACCTCCCAACTTTTTCAGTAGCTGGAACTCCTTCGATAAGTTTCCCTGCCACTGGAAAGGAATCACCTGTCATCCAGATCACACGGTGCGTACACTTGATCTTTCTCAAAGCCATGTCTCTGGAACGCTATCTTCGGCTATCTGTGGTTTACACAATTTGAAAGAGCTGTACTTGGGCTCTAACAAACTCTCTGGCACCATTCCTCCTGAGCTAGGAAATTGCACAGAGTTAGAGTCTTTAGATCTCTCAAACAATAGTCTCCACGGGCATATCCCTGTTGAACTGGGTAGCATCAAAAGTCTAAGAACTTTGTCGCTCTATGATAACTTCCTCAGCGGAAGCATTCCCCTCTCCATTTTTGGGCTTCCCCTACTGCAGGTGATTTATTTGTCTACCAATAATTTGAGTGGAGAGATCCCGTCAAATGTTGGGAATCTCACCCAACTCTCCAAATTATGGATGGGAGAAAATTCCTTAGTTGGAGAGATACCCCCCTCCATGGCCAATTGTGAGCATCTAACAGAACTTTATGTGCACGAGAATCAGCTGGTTGGGGAGTTGCCACAATCTGTGGGCCGGCTTTCAAAATTACAATATCTGTATGTTACTTCCAATAAGCTTGGAGGTCACATCCCCAAATCACTTGGTGACTGCACAAATCTCAATGAAGTTGAATTGTCAAACAATCAATTCCGTGGAGAAATACTGTGGGAAATTGGCAATTGCAGCAATCTCACCATGATTTTTGCCACTCAGAATCAGCTCATCGGACGTATACCAAGCTCTCTTGGATCGCTGCAAAATTTGACCCAGCTTTATTTAAATGAAAACTTCCTCTCCGGCGGCATCCCAGCAGAACTCGGGAATTGCAGTCTTCTGGAGGAGCTCAGCTTACATACAAACTCACTTGAGGGGTTCATTCCTCCGGAGTTGGGTCGACTGGGGCGTTTACAAATTTTGTTCATATCGGACAATTCATTCCATGGCTCAATTCCTCTCCAGCTTTTCAAGGCAAGAAGCTTACGGGAACTATATCTCTACAACAACAGTCTCACGGGAAGCATATCTCCAAATATTTGCAATCTCACGCAGTTACAGTACCTATTTTTGTTTGATAACCAGCTATCAGGCTCAATACCTGCAGAATTGGGGGCCCACGGCAATCTAAGAGGAATCGATCTAACAAAGAACGGGTTCAACGGTACAATACCTCCAGCACTTTGCTCTTTAGGACGGTTGGAGATTCTACTCATGGGAAATAATCAGTTGGAAGGGAACATTCCTCCAGAGATTGGGCGATGCCGGAACTTGAGCCGAGTGATCCTGAGCCACAACAATCTAACTGGTGCTATTCCTTCAGATTTTCTGGGTTCCAACTCTATTATTGATTATCTGGACATGAGTTATAATAAGTTGCAAGGAAGAATACCTTGGAGCCTTGGGCAGTGTAGAAACCTGAGCTCCATAAACCTGTCCATGAATCAACTGAATGGTACCCTTCCTGCAGAATTAGGACAACTCTCCAAGCTACAGCGCTTGAACCTCTCCTCTAATTTTCTGACTGCTCCGCTTCCTCAGGAGCTAGGTAATTTTTCTCTCTTGTACTCGCTTGACTTGAGTTTTAATTCATTCAATGGTTGCCTGCCGGACCAATTGGCCAGTCTACAGAACTTGCAGTATCTGATTTTACAAGGAAACCGTTTTGCTGGAAGCATTCCAGCTTGGTTGTCCCATTTGGGACAGTTACTGCAACTAAATTTGGGGCAAAATCAATTCCAAGGTCAAATTCCGCCATCAATGGGGAATCTAGGAAATCTGGCAATTGGTTTAAATATAGGAAATAACAGATTGAGTGGAACAATTCCTGAGGCCCTAGGAAATCTAAATAAGCTAGAGAGAATGGATTTGTCATCCAACAGCCTCTCTGGCATCATTCCACCTGCGCTTGACAATCTGTTGTCCCTCGATACAGTCAACATCTCCAATAATCAGCTCAAGGGATGCCTACCCAAGTCATGGTTAAAGTTATGGAATTCGTCCTCAAGTTCATTCACTGGCAATCCAGATTTGTGTGCAGCAGAGAACCAGGGGAGTTTCTGTAAATGCAGGGGCGATTTTCCTCTCTCTAATTTGGAAGTCAAACGTCTCGGCAAATTCTATATAGCCCTTGTTGTGATAGGAGCAGTTATGCTCTCTTGTTTCCTAGTAGCTACGATTTTATGGAGACTTTTATCCCCCAAAATGGGATATACGCTCGAACCTGGTGCAGAAGTGCCGGCCGGACTGCAAGAAATTTTTCAAGCAACGGAAAATCTAAGTGAGAAGTATGTCATTGGAAAAGGGGGTAAAGGGGTCGTTTACAGAGTGGAGCTACCTTCCGGTGAACTGTGCGCTTTGAAGACTATACAGTTAACTCCTAAACACAAAGAGGAGAGGAGTATAAGAAGGGAGATCAAAACGGCGGGACAAATCCGTCACAGGAATCTGGTTAAACTGTTGGAGATGTGGCAAATGAAAGATCGCGGGTTTATTCTATACGAGTACATGCCCAAAGGGAGTTTGAATGATGTATTGCATGAGATGAAACCCCCGTCAGTTTTAGGATGGGATATCCGTTACAAGATTGCCATTGGCACAGCTCACGCTCTATCATACCTTCACCATGACTGCAAGCCGGGAATCATACATAGTGATATCAACCCCTGCAATATACTGCTCGATTCAGATATGGAACCCCATATTTCTGATTTCGGGATTGCTCAACTCATGGACTGGTCCCTCACTGTTGATTCCTCAGTTATGGGTACTTTGGGCTACATTGCACCTGGTAAGAGGATGTCTATATTAGTTTTGCTGTGCAATAATTTTTGCTCTGCTTTTCTGACTTGGATTTTTATGTAATACAGAACGTGCACTTTCAATCAGAATGACGGAGAAGATGGACGTTTACAGCTATGGTGTAATGTTGTTGGAATTGATAACGAGGAAAAGGGCAGTAGATTCGAGTTTTGCAGAGGGGATGGACATTGTGAGCTGGGTAAAATCATACAGTGGAAGGGAAGGTGCGGTGATTGATGAAGGGCTTGGAGACGAAGCGACAGAATCAGCCGTCAAAGGAGACATGGTGGGTATGATTAGAATTGCCTTGAGGTGTACAGAGGCTAAGGCAGAGGACAGGCCCTCCATGAGACAAGTGGTGGAGATGTTGAGAGACATTAGGCCCCAGAAATATTTAAATTCAGAGTTGAGTTTTGCACGGTCCAAGTGAGTGTGTCGCAGACATTGTGCTTGCATCGATGCCGTGGATTGAGTGTGGATTGGCAGCATTGATTTTCATTTTAAAATATTTAGTTATATTGGGCATACTGTCTAGCATTGTAGATTGTGTTCAACGTACGGACCTCCCTCATATCTGGAGCCGGAATTTGGTTTATGTTGTGTAGCTTTTTTATAGTATTTTTTTTGCTTTTGTTATTTGCAGGTGTAATTTCTTAGCTGTATTTGCATCAGTAATGATTGGAATATTGCTTGGAATATTGCTGTACTTAAAGATTATGTCTAAGAATATATATTTTTTCATTTTGATTTTTTTGTTTGTTTATAAAAATCCATGATAGAGATCAAAATTAAATTTAGATCAAAGTCTTTTTTATTGATAGAGATTTTGTCTATATTATTCTCTCTCACATTATGTTTATTGTCTTTTAAATTTTATTGAGTTTGAAGACATCATTTATAAATAGCTATAATTAGGAAATTACTCTATTAAAATGATGTCTTTCCATTTGTAATATAGAGATTATTACATTTGGAAGATCTAGAGTGGTACAATTAAATCAATAATGTCTAGATTCACATTTTTACTTGTATTTATTGAGTTACCAATCCTTTTAGGAGAGGTCTATGTGAGTTTGAATAAATTGTTAGTTTTTATCAATTACGATTATTTGTGTACAAAATTAACTTTCTAATTATATCACTGATTTTTCTAAAATATAAAGAAAGACAAAATATATTATATTTTATTCACAAAGATTATATTGAATATAAAAAGAAAAAAACAAGAGATGGAAGGTAATATTAACCAATGAATCTTTGTATTTATACACTTTATAAAGATTGATGTCCCTTTTATATTTGCTAACTAAAAACATGTGTCATGTCAGTTAAATGTTGGAAAGTAAGAAACCTTCTTATTTATGTTCAATGATTCTTTGTCATGAACATCCTAAATGGAAGTCAACATAATGATTTGTATACATAGATTTGAACTTTTGATGATTCAAAAGAACTAATTTTGAGGTATGTCTCTATTGCATGTACCTATTATGTATTAATGTCATTTCATTCAACTCTAGAAAAAAGGTTATGTTTAATTGTGTATATAGTTAAATAATGTAATTCATGTGATTGAATCATTATAATAAGTTATAAATATCAAACTTGACACTTTATCTTTTAGATTTATAGAAAATTCCATTGGGTCTCAAATGTTTTATATATGAACTCATATAGAAGCTTCTAAGAATATATCAAACATATAAATGGGCATGCAACCTACATAAGCCTTTTGTAAATATTATTGAATAAAACTTATAGAATTCTATTGTAAGCTAGGAATTTAGTGCCATAGATTAGTATTTAAAAGTTATAAAATAAAAACAACAAATTCTTATTCTTATGTGTAATTACGGAAGACGTTTCAATCTATATCAAGTATATTTTTTTGTGATGCAAATATGATTCTAGAAGATTCATTGATTATTCCACTCTCTACAATCTACAAATATTATACTCCATAAAACTCAAAAGAATATAAAAAAATTATGCATTATTGGCTAGATGATTCTTACAACTAAATAATCTACCTAGTATTTGTAAATCCAATTATTTCAACTCACCCATCCTTACTAAAATTTTGTTAGTGGTTATGACTTAAATGGATCTTAAGATTGTTAGTGGATTAGAATTTAAAACTTTTGAGCCCATTAATTCTTAAAATTTGATGATCTTAGAGTAAAATGTATTGAATAATATTCAATTAATAACTTATTTTCTCTAAAATTTGAGTAAGTTTAAAAAAATAAAAAATTAGATTAAGGTATAATATTTTAAGGTATAACTTAATTTAAGATAGTTTTCTTGAGTAACGACTAAATTTTTAATTTAGAATATCAAAGACTAGGTTACTTAATGTTAAAATTATGCATAGTTTAGTATATTTTATGTTAGTGTAGGTTTTTTAATATTATTTTTCCTACACATTACTAATCATACCTTAGGTTATAGGAGACGTGGTTCATGTGAGGACACGTGGTGTAATCCATCGATTACATATGTTGCTCTCACTCACACTTGGGTGGTTGAGTTTGACACCATCTTTTGGCTTTTTATGCCACCTCACAAAACCACTCATCTGCCTCTTTCTGAGTAGGTTATGCCACATGTTTAGCATTTTCCAAGTAGGCATAACTCCCACCTAATTTGGTTATTTGGGAGTTATTACCCCTCTTAGAATTATATACCCATATTCAACTATTTATTCAACACTCACCTCTCCCTCATATCTAGTCTAGACGAGTTCATATCAACTCAGTCAATTCAAGGGAGAGTTGAGGCATATTGTATCATTTAGTGTGTGATAATAACACCACTTTGTTATTGCACCATATTGCAGCATTTTATCTCTTGTTGCTCTCGTGTGGAAGGCTTATCTCAGTTTTGTAGATGATCCTAGGTGCTCGAGTTCATCAGCAACTCTTACATGGTATCAGAGTGTCCACATTTGCAAGCTCCTTCTCAAATTTGGGAGAAATTTAGCATTGAGCTTTTGATGGGTGCATTTTCAATGAAAATGGACATCGCCATTGAGTCCAGAAGGCTTCACAGATGAATTTTGATATAAAATACTCCATATATTTGCTTCAAGAATATTTTGACCAATTTTGGAGGGCTCGAAGAATCTTTGAAGAATTTTTGCCTACGTCATTCCCCGGAGGTTCTAACAATTTTGGCAGATCTTCTATCTTTGGCGGGCTCACTAAGTTTGGAGGTTTTTAGCTAAAATTGGAGGTGTCATCATCATTATGTCAACAAGTTGGAGTTTGAAAATTGTGCCCCCCTCTCCATTGAGCATTTGAGTTTGGCAGGTGAACTTTGGAGGCCCATAACTTGAGCTTACAAAGGTCTTTTTCCAAGCAATTGTTTTTGATTTCGGGTATAATTTCGCAGGTTTCACAGTGGTGGAATCTTTTTTTGCTCAAGTGATCCAAATTTTACAGAAAATCAGTTTTCTCAATAGATCTGAAGGACGGTTCTCATTTTTGGAACTTCAAACAGCTATAACTTTCACATACAACCTCATATCAAGGTGATTTTTTTTTGAAAGTTGATATTTTTTTGAGCACTACATATTGGTGCTATTTTTAGGTTTTTGATTCTAAGATTAAATTATACTTTTAGTATTTGGGTCCAATATTGGACATTGTAAAACTCTGGAAACAACTCCAAAATTGTAAATGCACTAATTATAAAGTGCCACCATCATATTTTTTTGGCAGGGATCATTGATTGAGTGAATTTTTGGGGGGTGATATTGTGGTATTTTGATTGATTGCATTCTTTTCTTTGTTGTGTGTTCTTACAATGGGGAAACATAACATTGAAATCCTAACTCCATATAATTATGCATCATGGAAACAATCAATATGGAATTATCTAATGGGAAAAGGTTGCATAGGCTATGTAAAAGAATCTATTCCTCAACCTATTGATGCTAGTGCAAAAGCTTTACAAGAGATCAATAGTGAAAAAACTCTTGGTTACATTCGTTCACTAGTCTCTTTTGATTTACAATTTCATCTTGAATCATGCAAGACACCTAAGGAGGCTTGGGAGACTCTTGAAAATTTATATGGTAAAACTAACAAGATTAGGGGTTATCAGATTGATAATGATTTGATGAATCTTGATCCAAAAAATTTTAACCACATCCAAGACTATATCTCCAAGATTAAGCAACTAAGATCATAGCTAAAGGATTGCAAGATGACTAAGAAGGATTTACAGCTGATTTTGAATGTGTTATCCAAGCTTGGTCCTTAGTATTCCCTGTTTGTTTCTAGCTTTCACACCAATAGGATTTCTATGGGAACTACATATGTTGTGCCTACATTTGATGCATTTTCATATCTTCTAATCCAAGAGGAAGCAAAGCTGATTCAAATGGGTCTCATCAACATTTCCAAGTCACAAGCTTTGATGGCTAGTGAACCTAAGGTATAGAAAGAATCAAGGCATCCTAATTAGAAACAAAAGAAGAAAAAGAATAAGCCATAGAAAGAATCAAAATCCTCTTCCTCAAAAGGGGAATCATCTAAGAAGGAGAAGCCCACATGTGCATATTGCAAGAAACTTGGGAATGATGAACATCAATGCTATTTAAAACAAATTGATGAGTTGAAGAATCTCTTAGCAAAGAACAAAATCAATTTTCCTTCAACTATGTCAAAGGATTCATCATCTTCTTCTAAACCAAAGTCAGAGAAACAAAATGCAAAAGCACTTGTTACAGTTGCAAATTCTGAGTCAGGGAGATGGATCCTTGATTTTGGAGCTTCACATCAGATGGCTTCATCACAGAGTATGTTCTCTTTATTTGAAACTTGTTCATCACCAAACATCCTGATGGCTAACAACACACATGTGAGTGTTTATGGGAAAGGATCTAATGACATAGACGAATGATTATTCAACGATGTTCTTTGTGTTCCTTCATTGTCAACAAATATCCTTTCTATATATTAGATCACACATGGTGGGGAAGGGAAGAGTGTTGAGTTCACACCAGATTCTGTGATTATTCGAGATTTGCATAGCAAAGATATTGTTGCAGTTGGGGAGGAAAATCATCAATCTCAAGTATACACCTTCTCACATTTTTCCTTCGATGTTCCTTCGACTGATGTACACACTCATGCATCTAGTGTGGACACTTTTGAGGAGATTTAGTATGGTCAAGTGAATATTGGTATCATTTCAACTGAGGCTCAAGAGACATGTGATGAGACTTCATCTCCTACATCACATGTTGCTTCTAATGATACTGGTATTTCTAAATCCATGGCTTCTATTGATTTAGTGCAACAAGACATTCATTGTCTTCCAGACACAAGTACTTGGGACGAGTACTTGACAGACATTGCAATTTTTTTTGTGAGTCTTATCTTGCATACTTGGAGGACACAATTGAGTGCATACATCTTCTCTTTGATGAAGTTACTTCGTCTTCTTTAGATGTTGAGGGGGAACTTTTTGACCCTTTTGTTCTTTACCCACATGATCATTCTTCATAGTTTGACATGACTGTGGTCACTATTGAGCACTATTTGGAGGAGGCGCCTTTGTCTTTAGAGGAGATATCTTTATCTTCAAATTTTGTTTTGCATCCATCTCCACTAGGTTCTGGATTGTCATCTTCTATAGTGTGGCCTAGAACACTTGATTTGATGGTGACAACTTTCAACATTGACATGGGGACACCTTAGTAGAGTTGAGAGACTTCATACATTTTCATCATTCTTCCTTCATATTCCTTTCAAGAATGGGAAGATATCCTACATATATCATTGGTTTTATTTCTTCCTAAGTGGAGGAATATTGTTCAGCGATCTTGGATCATCTTCAGCTTCTTGTGTCAAGCATTCACCAATAATGTAGGATATTCTACACTGGGGGACTATATGGTATCTCTTCTTCTTCTCTCTTGGGGGAGAGTTTTGTCCTATGGGTTTTCTCTTTCTCATCTTTTGAGAGGTTTCATCATTGTACATGGGTATCTTACATGGCCTTGTAGTCGGGACCCATCTTTGCATTGTTTCATCTTTTCACCTACCTAAGCTATGCTTAAGGGGGGATGTTAGTGTAGGTTTTTTAATATTATTTTTCTTACACATTATTAAGCATACCTTAGGTTATAGAAGATGTGGTTCATGTGAGGACATGTGGTGTAATCCATTGATTACATGTGTTGCTCTCACTCACACTTGGGTGGTTGAGTTTCACACCATCTTTTGGCCTTTTATGCCACCTCACAAAACCACTCATCTACCTCTTTTTGAGTAGGTTATGCCACATGTTTGGAATTTTCCAAGTAGGAATAACTCCAACCTAATTTGGTTATTTGGGAGTTATTACCCCTCTTGGAATTATATGCCCATATTTAGCTATTTATCCAGCACTCACCTCTCCCTCCTATCTAGTCCAGATGAGTTCATATCAACTCAGTCAATTCAAGGGAGATTTGAGGCATATTGTATCATTTAGTGTGTGATAATAACATCATTTTGTTATTGCACCATATTCCAACATTTTATTTGTTGTTTCTCTCATGTGGAAGGCTTATCTCGGTTTTGTAGATGATCTTGGGTGCTCGAGTTCATCAACAACTCTTACATTTTAAACTATGGAAGATCATTAATTGGGATAACAACTAATTTACACTAAGGTATTTTACTTTAAACTAATACTAAATTTACTCTAATAGACAAACAACCTTATAGAAAAATTTATACCTCAATTATATATTAAAACTAGACTTTCATCAATGATGATAAGAGATTAGATGGTCACAATTTGAATATGCTTCTCATATGCAAGGGAAACATATATTTCCACCTATTACTATCCCATTATTCAACCCTAAAATATAATGCAAAATATTTTTCTAACATAGAATAGTGATAAGAGTTATCATGAAATGTTTATTAGGGTGTTTAGCTAGAGTATCACAAATCATCCTACATTAGATGCATATAGGAGGTTCCTCATCAATAAAATTATTGAACATGAAATATGTGAATATGAATCATGTCATATGTTGCTTAAAATACCTCTTGTAGAATTCCTTAGATGATTCTTTCTTGTTGATGTTGGAGGGTAGTAATTTAATTGTTTATAATTAAACCATAGTGATGGTTCATCCATAACAAAATTCATCCATGGATATATAAGATGACTTATGCATTATATGCATATATGAAATTATTCATGTACTTAGATTATTTATGTATGATAGAAGCTCAAAGATCTTGGCAATTTCCTATGTAGTGTAAACATGAGCAATGAAAGGTATCACATGTAATTGTATTTGTCAATTTTTGGCCTAAATATTATTCAATTCTAGATGGTGACTCATCTAAGTATGAGAAATTTTGTTGGGGTGATTTTTTATTGTATAAACTATATTGTTACATTAGGGTTGAATTGGAATTGAATAAGAAGTAATTATTCCAAATTGGGAGAAAATTATAAATTTATATCATGTATCGAATTTAGAATTTGAATTCATTCCATTGGAAACCAATGATGTTGATGATGAAGTTCTTGAAGATAACATTACTAATGACAATGTAGAAATATAGGAGTGATATGTTTTATCTTTGTTGGAACCACAATAATATTCTAGGTTATTTGATATTCAACTTCTTGGTCGATGAAGCTTTGAAATGAAATGTGATAAAAATATTATTTAAATTACCACATGTTTTTACAGTAAATAACCACATGTATCATTGAGTTAAAATATTTAGGAAATATAATAAGGGTGAATTCCATCATCCACTCATTATACAAATAACTTGTGTGAAAAATAATGTGCTCCATTTGACCAAATCATGGGACATTATAAATTGCATGTTATTAATGAATCCCTTAAAATGATAATATAAGGAATCATTGGAATGGGAAAATCTAATATTAAGTTAATTTTATTAGTCATGCATTTCCTAATAAGTTAGTTTGTGGTAAAATCACCCTATATCTTGTTGTATTCATGAATATATGATCCAATAAATGACTATCCAACCATGCAACCTTAATAAAACTACACATATTCTATGCTCAACAATACTAAAAGATAATATATTCATATAAAAATTGACTTAATTCAATAAATATATACTCTCTACCGCAATGGGCTTACAACATGTTAAGACTTATCAATTTGATTACAATGCAATATCAACACTTCCATATTAGTGCAATAAAGACAACTAGATTCCTTGGGACAATCTCAAACTACCCTAAAAATATATATACATACTTTATTCCTTAAATCTCTTCTTTCCCTATGTTGATCTTTGCTAATGAAATAAACCTCATTTTATAGTGATTTCTTAAAGTGTATAAGTTTCCTAGTAATCCTAGATGTGAATTATGATTCCAAAATTAATGCACTCTTAAAAATGACTCTTCTTGGGACTAATAGAGCTCCTCAAGTAATTAAACCTCATTGTATGACCCTAATACTTGACACAAATATGTAGATGTCTTTGGGGTATTTTAGCATAACACTTTTTCAAATGATCAAGAAATAATACATACACATGCTAGAATTTTTGTAATACTCAATTAATGTTAGAAATGTAAATATGTCAAACAAGCAATATAGTAAAATTAGATTCATTTCATCAACTTGAGTTCTTGAATAGTGATTGAGTTAGGAAATCCAAAGAAAAAGACTAAAAGCAATTGGTATATCTATAACTTAATCCACTAATATTCTAGTAAAAATATAAGTCAAAATGAGAAAATTTGGTATTGCACTAGGAGATTCTATTCCACTAGCTTGAATGCTTGAATGAAATCTAGATTACAAACTCAAAAGAAAACAAATTGAAAACAAAAATGAACTAAAAGGAAATATTTTTATTTAATGCATGATGAATTTTTTGCTTGAGATACTCTTGTATCAAACACCTTGTGTAAATTATTTATGATTAGAGGGATTTCAAATAAGGCGAAATGATATAATCGCCCCTTTTGTGGGAACCAAACTCAATGCACCCTCAACACATGACTAGGATTATAGGATCAATATGTTGTTAATTCTTCTTTAATCTCTACCAATTCAAAGAAAGGAACCATGACATACTATAACATACATATTATTTCCTACAACTATAATTATCTTCAAATTCTCTTTCACCTTTCTCTTAACTCTTTTGGAACTAAATGTCTTCCATAAATCTAATCACCTACTTCTATATCTCTAAAACATAGTCTTTCTTAACTCAAACCATCTCATACTATCTTAAAAAAATTTATCTCCACCATTTTCAAATTTATTCTTTAATTGTGGAATATAAGTATCTAATTATTCTTATTTTATAAACAATAATATATACTACTCCATTTTTTGATGTGAACATGTGTTTTATGTACTCAGTTCATCTCCTCAATCTTACTTATACTTGTTAGTTAACTTTACTTAGGGTACACAGAAGATACATATCACTTTATGTCTCATACAATAAGATTAAGACACTTGTCATAATCATATGTTATTCTATGTCTTAGCTTGGTCTTTATAGCTAAGGGGTTCTCTTTGTATTATTAATCAATTTATTGTAAATCTATCATTTGAATCATTTGATATAATAGTTTTATTCTTTCATATTTGATCTCTCTTTTGCTTTCATTGGAGCTCTTAGATCTTGGTTGGATACATATTAAGATAAATCTTGCATGGTGTAGAGCATCCTATAATAGCTCTTACATAGTCTTAGAGCTTGGGATATTACTTCTTTTTTAGTTTTATTGAGATATGTAGGTTGTAAATCATGGTGGATCTTAAAAATTTACATATGCTCTTTTCCTACATCATATGATGACCTAGACAATAAGAAAGTTTTCATAGAAATATAAAATATTGGGGGGTTCCTCTTTGTGGCTTTGCATTGTAAGTTTATTTTGGAACATGGTGTAATTATGAGCTCACTAGTGAATTTATATTTTCCAAGAAAGTTATTTTATCATTTTGATTTATCAAAATTGGACATGTGAGGTTAGATTTTCTAGGGTTTGAAGTTGGGAAGTGGTTACTAGATCCAAAAGGTAGATACAAATTTCAAGAAATTTGTGTCAAAATTGACCCTACCATCATGTCTAGAAGGCTCAAGAATCTAAGGATCAACTATCAAATTGTTAAAAATTAGAGACTTTTTCTCTAGACCCTCAGAGAAAAATATTTTCCCCTCTACAAAAAGATTGTATGACTGACCATACAATTGCATGGTCCCTATGTAGTCACTATAACATAGATATGATTAATATAAAATAAATTTAATTCTAATTTCAAAAAAATCATTTTAAAATAAATAAAATAAAAACTAAATTTTTTATAAACAATGTGATTTTTTAATTTGGTAACTACATCAAAATCCATACACTTGTTGGATGATTTAGATATTTCCATTATAAATTCATCCTCCTCTAGTACCCCATTGGTAGGCTTCAAAGCCTAACTCAAATATGGACCATGTCTACATTCCTCTTCTTAGGATTAAAGCAAAGTTTCTATTTTTTAATGAAAATCCTTAATTTACCCAAAAAGCATCCAAGAGATACTAGACATAGTACTAATGTTTTAAAAAGAGAACAAGAAAAAACCTTTACCCATAGACAAGATCTCAACTTGACCAAACAATTCCATTTGAACTATAATACTATCTTCTAACAAAATCTAAGTTTGGTTTAGAACAAAGAAAATTCCCTATAAGTGTAGTTTCCATTCTAATAGAGGATCTATCAACTATAGAGTTAGGAACCCTAAAATGCATTCCATCATCATCCAAAATTGGTTCTAGAGAGCAAGAAAAAGCTATATTGATCCTATTCTTACCTTTAAGTAGCTCCACTCAAGATTTGTTGCCTTTCCTATGACATGTAGTTGAAACTCTGTTTTCCCAAGCACTCGACAAAAGGAGTTAGGTCTCAAAACTTATGCTTTCTTCTCAATATTTCACTATTGTCCCCTTACCTTTCCTTTTGAGAAAGACACCTAAAAGTCCCTCTCATTGTTGTCCTTTGCAATCTCCTTATTTGAGGCACAAAGATTGTTGCACCCTACTAGCCTAGAAGAAACACCCTTAGATTCTCACTCAATCTTGAAAGCTTGCTCAAACTCCGAGGAGGTAACCTTTTATACTAGGAAAAAATTTCTTTAGTAGCATTAACATAACCATGCATACACAAACCCTTTTTCTATATAGGGATTCTTTTGGTTTAGTCTTTATTATCAACATACATAAGCTCTTTCACTTCAATTATATTACACCAACATATAATATTCAACATAACCTAAAGTAATATTAAGTCTATAGTTTATATCAACACTATTTTTAAAGAAAATTTGATTTTCATATTTGCTATTCATTTTAAGAGTTTTCCTTTGAATTTTGTACCTACATACATGTTCTCACTAAAACCAACATTAAGAACATCATCCATATGCCATTTTAACTTACAATTTCACACACAAATATAAAATACTAATATAATTTTACAAAATGTATTTTATAACTTTACACTCTATTCAAGTTCCACCATTCTAACTTATTTCACTTTTAACTTCATATTTTTTATACCATTCTACAAAATTCAATATTATATATATATATCATGAAAGAAGAAGTATCATATAAAAATTTAAAAATCTTTATTTTATTTTATGAAGCTTTAGCTGTGATAAAAATATCAAATATATGTTTAACCAAATAGAAATGAATTAAAAATATGACTAGTTTTTAATCTTTAAAATTTTATTTTTAGTTTTTCTTTCCTCCCAAAATTTAGAAACATACAGTAGTAAACCATTTTCATACAATGTAGACCCAAATTTTATAAGTAATATCACCTGCAAAATTGGAGACTACATTTTTTTCCTCATATTTTCCTAAAGATTATCAGCCCTATATGGACCCTTGATAGTAAAAAGTTCACACACATGTGAAGCAGGATAAAGGCCTTCTCTCCCTCCAAATTAGGCTATACTCACTGCTTAGGAAACGGGTGATTGTTCGAAAAAATCAGAATGAGTTCAGTTACAGTCAGAGTGATACAGTTGGCGTTTATTGTAGTAGCATTTCACACGCATTGCACTGAAGCAGTTAACAATGATGGAACCGTTCTACTTTCTCTTCTCAACAACTTCAGTGCACCTTTCAACTTTTTCAGCAGCTGGAACTCCGACGACAAGTACCCCTGCCACTGGAAAGGAGTCACCTGTCATCCAGATCACACGGTGCGTACAATTTGTCAAAGCCATGTCTCTAGAACGCTGTCTTAAGCTATCTGTGATTTACACAATTTGAAAGAGCTGTAATTGAACTTTAATAATCTCTTTGGGACCATTCCTCTCGAGCTAGGAAACTGAGTTAGTGTCTTTATTTCTCTCAAACAATAGTGTCCACAGGAAAATCCCAGTCCAACAGGGTAGCTTCAAAAGTCTGAGAACTTTGTCGTTCTTTAATAACTTTCTCAGCGGAAGCATTCCCCTCTCCATGTTTGGTCTTCCCCTGCTGGAGGAGATCTATTTGTCTGCCAATAGTTTGAGTGGAGAGATCCCGTCAAATGTTGGGAATCTCACCCAACTCTCCAAATTATGGTTGGGAGAAAATTCCTTAGTTGGAGAGATACCCTCCTCCGTTGCCAATTGTGAGCATCTAACAGAACTTTATGTTCACAAGAATCAGCTGGTTGGGGAGTTGCCACAATCTCTGGGACGGCTTTTAAAATTACAATATCTGTATGTTATTTCCAATAAGCATGGAGGCCTCATTCCCAAATCGCTTGGTCACTGCAGTAATCTCATTAAGTTGAACTGTCAGAAAATCAATTCAGTGGAGAAATACCGTGAGAGTTTGGCAAGTGCAGCAATCTCAATGTGACTTTTGCCACTCAGAATCAGCTCAATCCTCTCTTAGATCGCTCAATCCTTGAAGCAGACTTATTTGAATGAAAATTTCTTTTCCGGCGGCATCCCAGCAGAAGTCGGGAGTTGCAGGCTTTTGGTGGAGCTCAGCTTACATACAAACAAACTCGAGGGGTTCATTCCTCCCGATTTGGGTCGGCGTTTACGCATTTTGTTCTTTATGGGACAATTCACTGCTGGGCTTAACCAGCACACTCAAAGCGTTGACCGTTTAGGTGACTGATATGGGGCCCACTTGACTTGTCTGGCTTTCACTTCATCGTTTCCGTTTTCCGTTGAATGGTCAAATTGTTCCCGCGCAGTTTTAACTTGTTTCTCCCGCCCACGCATACAGAGCATTGTCAAAGATCCCGTGCTGTAGAAGTTTTAGTGATGGCGGTAAACTGTTTGGTCGCGTCTCTTGGAAAATACCTACTGCAGCATAAAAGAATATGGATGGGTATCCTCACGAGGTTCGCAGATGTGGTCGTAGCTACTCTAACAGGCATTTATCCAAAATGTGGAAGCATAGACAAGGCAGGCGAATTGTTTAACAGATTGTTTCAAAGAAATATGATTTCAGGGAATCCAAATGATAACTGGCTTTGCACAAAATAATTGGCCTTTGAAGCTTTCATAAATATTTCATGGCCTGTGTGTAGGGACGTTTGGACTAGCCTCTAACCATCCATCAAAGCGAAAGGGAAGGGGTATATTTTTTTGTTAGAAATTACAGTTTGAAATGCTCTGGTATATGTATGCGAAATGTTGAAGAATAGACAAGGCACGTGAACCGTTTGAGAGAACATTCTTTGGGAACGTAAATGATTGTAGGATATACACAAAATGGATTTGTTTATTAGGTTTAAAAAGCTTTCTTCCAAACAAATTTTGGCGAATATAAATCCAAATTCCACGCCTACGCCAGCATATTCACAGCTCAAGCGAGTAAGGGAGCTTCAAATTAGCGCATGGCCACTCATCAAAGTGAAAGGGAACATGCATTTTGTTCATAAATTACAGGAAATGTTCTGTTAGAAATGTATGCAAAATGTCAGATAATAGACAAAGCACATAAACTGTTTGATGGAACGTCTCAAAAGATACCATGTCGTGAAAGCCATGGAGGTAGAGAGTACATAAAATGGACTTGTTGAAGATGTTTATAAACTTTTAAACAAATTCATTAGGCTGAAATTCCAGAATCTTTGCCTACATTCATCTTGTCATAAATATAATAACATAATATAATAAATATTTACATAATTTAACATAATTATATACTACAATATAAATTAATATTATTACATTATCTAATATAAAATAAATATAACAAAATAAATATTAATATTTAAATATAATATAAATACAATTTAATTTAATAAATCTATATATTACAATATAATTTAGTATTATGACATTATATAATATAAATATAATAATATAATAGTTAATGCATAAAAATAAAAAAATTAATATAATATAATTATTTTATAATAAATATATAAAATAATACTACTAATAATAATAGTAATAATAATAATATATAAACAAAATCATTTTCTAAATGATCTATGAATTGACCTCATGTACTACATAAATGTATGTAAAAAATAAACCACTTTTTTTTTTTTCTAATTGACCTTCTCACACCTCTTTGGTGTACCCATTGCACACCAAGGTGTGATTGCTAGTTATAATCACTTTAGTATGCTAAGCTAATAAAAATAGGGCATATCATAACTAACACCATCACTAGGTGACAAGAGAAGTCTTAACATACTATGTAGAAGAAAGGACCCATTGGACAAGACATGTGGCACTATTGATAAGTCACCATATGACTGACCCAAATATCTCAAAGTAATTATGATTGTAAGAGGGATCTAGAAGGACCAATAGGAGACTGCTGCAATGAGGCAAAACATCACAATGGATGTACTACATGGGAATATCAAGCATCACAAGAGATAAAGGTTGAGTAGTTTGATTAATTTTTTGACCTTCACTAAAATCGAATGATATCCTATGGTCAGCACATAGAACTTCAAGAAAGATGCACAATAATAATTTTAATTGTTGAGAGTAGTTTATGTGTTACTAATGGGAAGATGCCATGCATCTTCACCATGTCACCCATACATACATAATAGGAAGAGTTGAGCTTACTAAAGTTGCCACATAAGTGTCATATAGTGTGTAGCAACTTAGACAACTTTAGAAAACCAACCACAATTGAAGGTGGCTTCTAGCAAGCAATACTCTCTATTGATTCCACATAACACCTCAAGGAAGACCAATTGCCTATAATATTAAACTTTTGGGAATCACTAGTGATGTCAACATGGTGACATGTGGCACCAAATGAATGGTCAACACAAACTACCACATAGAACTAACTAACCATTAACTAATCTTTTACACTAAAAAATACACAAAACAATTATAAAATTCCCTTTCTCTTTATCCACTCTCCATCTCACAACTACCTAACCAACTTAATTTCAAGCTTTGATCAAAGCATCAATCATCACCATTGATCCACTCAATTGAACACCTTTAAATCTACCCTTCCATAAACCATTTGAGGAATGCTAAAATAGAGCATCATGCTGCGACTATGAGCAATGCTATACCTTGTTCATTTTAACAACAATCTTTCGAGAACAACTACCTTTGGCACAACATAAATTTTTGGGTGAGATTTCATTTTTTATTTCATTCATATTTTTATGGTTTCTCACTCTAACAAAGGTGCCTGTTAAATGTGACATAAAGTTCAATCTTCAGAATTTTATTACAGTTTTTTTTTCCACAGGATTTGGAGTGTGTATGTGCACTTAGGGGCCAAACGCTTATCCGAAGCTCCCTTACTCGCGTGAGCTGTGAGTATGCTGGCGTAGGGTGTTGAATTTGGCTTTATACTCGCCAAATGTATTTCGAAGAAATATTTTAAAACGCAATAAACAAATCCATTTTGTGTACATCCTGCAATCATTTACGTTCCCAAGAATGTTCTCTCAAACGGTTCATGTGCCTTGTCTGTTCTTCAACGTTTCACATACACCAGAGCCTTTCAAACTGTAATTGCTAACAAAAATATACCTCTTTCATTTCGCTTTGATGGATGGCTAGATGCTGGTCCAAACGTCCCTACACACATGCCATGAAATATTTATGAAAGCTTCAAAGGCCAATTATTTTCTGCAAATCCAGCTATCATTTAGATTCCCCGAAACCATATTTCTTTGAAATAATCTGTTAAACAATTCGCTTGCCTTGACTATGCTTCCACATTTTTGATAAATGCCTGTTAGAGTAGCTACGACCACATCTGCGATCCTCGTGAGGATAGCCATCCATATTTTTTTATGCTGTAGTAGCTATTTTCCAAGAGACGCGACCAAACAGTTTATCGGCATCACTAAAACTTCTGCAGCACGGGATCTTTGACACTGCTATTATGCATGGGCGGAGAAACAAGTTAAAACCGCGGGAACAATTTGAACATTTAAGAAACAACGAACTGGAAGTCAGAAAAGTCAAATGGGCTCCGCATCAGCCACCTAAGCGGTCAACGCTTAGAGTGTGCTGATTAAGCCCAGCCACAATTCACCCCACGGCCCAATTCCTCCCCAGCTTTTCAAGGTAAGGAGCTTACAGGAATTTATCTCTAGAACAACAGTCTCACAGGAACCATATCTCCAAAAAATTGGAATCTCACGTATTAATACGCGAGTAAGGGAGCTTCAGAACTTGGTAATTGCAATCTTTTGAAGGAGCAGATCTTACATAAAAACAAACCTGAGGGGTTAATTTCCCCATAGATTGTTCAATGTCAGAACTTGAGGAATCTGAGTTTAGGACACAACAATCTAACTGGCGATATTTCCTGGTGACTTCACATTGCAACAGTTAGATATAACTTATTTCCGTATTGTGTATTTTGCTGCTCACATCATGATTAGAATATTTTTCTAGCCTAAGTTTAGAATTTGGGTTAAAATTAGTGAAATACATTATATTATAATGCTTAGTTTTTGGATTCAACTGTATATTTTTTTGGTTCATGTTTCCAATCAGAGTCAGTGATCTATCATTAGGGAGAGGAAAAACTGAAATAAAAATACAGATCAAACCTCATAAAAGTTGAGGTAGAAATTGAGGTAGATGTGATGAGAGAAAATAATTACAAAACAAAGAAATTAATATAAAATGAACATAAGAATAAAAATTATACCAACCCATAATCACAATGCAGTAAGCAAATTCAATAAAGACAAGATAAAATCTGAAAAAGAAATGAAAAAATAATAAGCTAAGTATAAGAAATTATGTTAAGAGATAATAATAATAAATAAAATAATTACATAAAAATAAATAGAAAGCCAAATAACTACTTAATAATAATTATTGAATATTTACTTAATTAATAATAATATAAAAAAAACTATTCCAAAAACTGCATTATATGAAGAACCGAATTATTGATAATAATAAAGAATAAAAATAATAATTATCAATAATCAATTAAAAATTATTGATAAATAACTTAAGAATTATTAATAAAAACTCAATTGACCCCTTATTAATAAGTTAATAAATAATTACATGCTAATAAGAAGCGATTTGACCCTTTTTGATAATAAGTTATTAGTACGTAATTATTTAATAAAAAGAATTATTTTGAAATATTATTAAAGCAAAAATATTAATAAAAAATGAAGGGAAAATATAAAAAGGGAAACATAAAAAATAAGCAAGAATTATTAAGTTTTTCAAAAAGAACCTAATATCAAAGGCAATTTATTGATACGTTAATAAATATTAATATTAATAATTATTTACTATTAAGAAACAACTTAATAATTCAATTAAGTTGTTTCTTAATAATAATAACTTCATGGACTGTGGAAAACTCTTACCAACTATTTCCATATCAACTACACATTAGATTGTAATATGCTCTTAAAAATGATTACTTGTGTTAAAAGGACCTTTTTGCAATCTTATATAATATCAAAAAGTTTGTGTTGATAAATTTTCTATAGTAAAAATAGAAAAATAATACATATACTTTTGGTCTTAATTTTTTTTTTTAATAATTGTGTGTTGATTATTTTTATTATTTCAGAATATTTTGAAAAATGAAAGAGACTTGTATTTAATGTTTTTATTAGATGATTATATAAATACTAAAATAAATAGTCATATTTTGAAGTTATAAGATGAAAACACTTTTTAATAATATTTTTTAGTAATGACACTCATTCAATATTTTAAGATATTTAAGAGCAGTGCATTATGTTATTATAAAAGCATGTTCTTGTTGAAATAGCAATGTCGTGTAGGTTTATTGTTGTGATAATTGATGTCGTACAAATTACTTCATGTCAATGTAATCTTATGTTTACCTTGAATTAACATGATGACACTTCTAGGTCTGTAAAGCAACATAAGATGCTACCATATGTAGCCCTCAAACCATTAATATTTGTCCCCTTGTATCTTTCAAATATGAGATGTGATGACATTCAACCTTAGTGATGAATTAAAGATTGAATGATAATGCATTCATTGTCTTTGTGAGGGTCCACAAGGCAATGTCACAATTTTAGATCAAAATCTTCCCAATTGATAAATAGAGATTGTATCCACAACAATCCTTCTCACATTAAAAATAATGTATCTCAAATTCTACTATGTTCTCTTCCATGTAAAAATGAAGCCATTCAAGTGGAAGAAATCATTTATAAATTGTACAATTAGTAAACAAATATATTCAAACTACACCTTCTCACTAAAAAAGTGTTGAGATTATTAGAAGAAAGTGTTAGCATATTACATTGATTAGTGGTTAAAATTTAGTTATGTAGTTAGTGATAGTTATGCAGTATGCAACTGTATTTATCCTTTATGTATCGTGTTTTCCCTTGTTCACTATGATTCAATGCATAAGGGTAAAAGTACAAAGCTATGTCACACTATTGGCCAACTTATTAGTACAAGTGAATTTAAGTAGTTCTAACTAAAAATCAATTTTGGTCAAACATATGATCTAGTAAGATTCATTATAGCTAAGTTATATATTTCCACAACTTTTCCAACTAAATTTGTTGGCTAAATGCATGTGTAGCACCCTTTGAGGCCAATTTACCAAAAAACTAAAATAATTTGAAAAACTTGATGTTTTAATAACTCCTACTCATGTAAACAATATTTTTTTAAAAATATAAAAATACCCTTTTTTAGTTACATAAGTGTAGTCTTCAATATATATATATATTAATGGTTTAATTATTATTTATATTTTATATTTTATTTTTACTAAAATTAGGTTATTAGCATAAAATATTAGGTTGATTACCATGTGAAGGAAAAATACTAAAACTTATTTAAATATATATATATATATATAATTCACTAGATAAAAGAATTTATATCAAGATAGTATATTCTTTTTCTATTTTAGATAAATATTTAATATAAAAGTTGACGTCAAGTGAAAAAAACTATGTTTTAATACACACAAATTTTAATATATATTTAAAAATATATATTTATCAAAATTGGAAAAAAATGTATCCATGCACTAAAGCTTCAAGTTATAAACACACACAAAAATTGAAAGAAAAAAAATTATTGTAAAAAGACTAATGTCTCATGTAACTTCTTTTTTCAACATTTTATCAACAACTAAATTATAGATTCAATTTATCACAAACTATTTTTTTAAAAATATTTTTTTAATTTTTTCAAAAAAATACAAACATAAAACATACTAAAGAATACACATTTAACTAGTTTACATCATCTTAAAATTCAAAACATATATGCCACTTTTTAGTGATTCAAGCTTAAAAGTTGGATCAGTGTCAGCTATTTCCTTTATAAAGTGTGACACAACTTTGTGGTTTTACCCATAAACAATCAAGTATTCACCTGCATATGGTATTAGAGCTTCAAGAGAAAATGGTGTGATGGTTTGGCAATCAATATTTAAGTCAAGACATGAATGATCTACAGAGTGTGTAGTGCATGAAGACCGATGCAAAATCCTCAGCATGGACATTTTAAGGCATGTTGAAGTGGTACTAAGAAGACACATGATAGTGCTGATGGAGCTAGAGATATTGTTGTCTTTTTATTATCCTTCTCTTTCTTTGATCTTCTTTCATTTGGATGTCTTTGTATACCTCTTTATGAGGCCTTTGGTGTTCTACATTCAACTCTTCTACTTGTAATTTGTGCCTAGATCGAATCTAAAAGATAGCAAATAACAACATTGGACTATAGGGGTTTCTTATATTCCATGCAACATGAGGCTAGACCAGATCAGGGTTGGGATCTCTTCTGTTAGGTAGGCCATTTATGACATCTATCACTATTCTTTTGACATTGATCAGCCTACTTACACTAATATTAATAGGCTTGTTTCCTAGGTTATATCTTTTTTAACTAAATCTTTGTGTTTCTATGAAGCAATTAATGTTGATGTGATGGAGTTTCAGACCAATCTAGTTCCCTACTCTTGCATCCATTTCATTCTTCCATCCTATACCCTTATAATATCCATAGAGAAGGCCTACCATGAGCAACTTTCTATAGTCGAGATTACTAATAGCACCTTTGGTCCTTTTCCATGATGGGAAAATGTGATCCTTGACATGAAAATTACATGGCCTATTTTTGATGTACAAAGGAGATGTTGTGCCCAAGGATATGAATTTTTTTGTTTCCACCATTAAGATTAAGAGGACCATTTATTTTGTGGGTTGGTGTGTTGCTTGGCTAAAGTGTGGTATTAATTATTAACCCCCAATTGTGGTTCTTGGAGGCGATCATGCTAAGGTCCAGAGGTTATTTTGTATGATAGCTAACTCCATAAGTGTTGTTGAGGTCTTCTCTCACATTGATAACAAGTTTAGTCTCATGTATTTCAAGTGTGCCTTTGTGCATTGGTATGTTGGCGAGGGTATGGAAGGAGAGTTATATGGAGGCCAAGAAGTTGAGGACCCACCAAATCATCCAATCAAGAATGGTAAAATCATTTGTTTGCAATATATGAGGATTCATAAATGGTTACATAGTCATTTGCATGCATCTCTCATTAGTGGTAACTTGGATGTAAGTTGCTTTGCAAGAGAAGATGCAACTCAAATTACTTTTTTGAGTATCATAAGATGTCAAATAGTTTATATATCTTCCCTCAAGTGATATATATTCTTACTACTAGTGCTTGAGAAAGTTCATTTCAAAACATTACAATAATTGCTAAGTACCTTGTAGATGTGTTGATATTGAGCATGTTATCTAGGAAAATTGTTGTTTAGTTCCTTGCATGTTATTGGAGGCTAGTGGCATCAGAGGCTGGAGGAATTTCCATCATCTCAAGTTAGCTTCTCACTTTGAGATGGTGATTTGCATGAGAAGCATTTTTTTTCTTTATTACTTTCCTTTTTCTGGTGCAGATGGATTTCAAGAATGCATATATTGTGAAGTTTTATTTTTGGAGATAGGTAAGGGATTTGGTGTTGAATTCAACATGTATTGTTTTCCAATGGGTTTTTGAGACTATGAATGAGAATTATACCCTTCCGAGGGTCATCAAAAAACTTGATAGAGCTTTTTTGTACCTCAATATGGATTATTGTCAAATAATTTAGGAATTAGTGATTTGAGACTCGGAAGAAAATGGTAGTCCAAGAACTTGGGAATTCAACTCAAAGCTACACCCTTCCAAGGGTCACAAGGTAGCCTAATGGAGTTCCACTTGATTCAAGATTTTTTTTCTTCAAGAAAAGATCTTTGCATAAATTTTTATTTATGTAATCAACAAGTTTTTCTATGTAAGCCTTGAGGGGGGTCCCTTGGAAGGGTGAAATTTGAGTTTCTAGGGGTACATTTACAAGAAAAATATAATAAGGGGATAATTTTAGCATATTGCTTTGATAAATTTAGTGGTTAACATTTAATTATGTAGTTAGTGACAGTTATGTAGTCTACAACTTTATTTCTCATTTATGTATCATGTTTGCCCATGTTCACTATATTTCAATGCATAATCAATCAAGTATTCACCTTTGGAAAGTTCTAGGTTGGTATAATTAAATAAATATAATTACATATTACACTTAGAAATTATTATTTTTCTGTTGTATTCAATGAGCTATCAATGTTTTGAAGAGAGGTTTATGTTAGCATGAATAAATTTTCATTCTTTATCTATCATGATTATTTGCATATAGAGTTTTATTTATAATTGTTTCATTCATTTTTAAGAGAAATGTGAGAGAGAAAATTTAGTATATTCCATTCATAAAGATCATTTTGAATATATAAGGTGAAAATAATAGATAGAGGGTAATAATACCCATGAATATTTGTCTTTATTCAATTTACAAAAAAAAATTTGTATATATTTGTTAATTAAAAATATGTGTAATTACTTAAGGGATGGAGAAAATAAGCCTATTGATTTGTGTATTCAATTATTACTTGTCATCTAGATTCTAAGTGGAAGTTGAAATAATGATTTTCATCTATAGATTTGAATATTTAGAACAATTGGTTTTGAAGTATGTCTATAGTTATTTATCTATTCTATTAGTGTTATTTCATTTACATTGATAAATATATAGTAATTTCAATTTCTATTTATTTTCAAATCTAATTCATGTAGGTAAACCATTCTTATAAATTATAAACCTCAAACTTGTAGTTTTAGTTTTCATTTTTTGAGGTTCATAGTGAATTTCATTTAGTTTGAAACTTGTTATGCATGCACAAATTAAAGATCTTAGCAATACATGTTAGATATGCAAATGAGAATGTAACATAAATAATCCTTCTATAAAAATTATTACATGCAACTTATAGAATTTTATTATAATATAGGTATTCAAAAACCCTAATTTGGTTTGTAAATGACGTAAAATTTAACATAAAATATTATATATAATTTTAGTATGAAATAATTGTGAAATACTTTTAATCTAGTACCAATTTTAAATATTTGTTGCTTCATATCAACTCATATGATTCTACAATATCCTTAATCTATACTCGAATTCTTCCATATTTAGTTAATAATTTTCAATACATTTAATACTTGAATATCCATAAAAGAAATTGTTAGATGATTTCTGCAACCAAATTATTAACAAACAAGGTGAGACTACTATGATAATTTTTTTTTGAAGAGTATGCAAATCTAAAATTAATTTGTTAATCTTGATGGCCAATTCATTAGGGAGAATAGATGTGGATAATTTTTCTAGAAATAATTTTGAAATGTGGAAGCCAAAGATGGAGGATCTATTGATAGATCAAGATCCATGGGATGTTGTTGATGAGAAAGTTTCAAGTCCTATAGATCCTACTTTGTCTACTCAATATGATTTTGTGTATTGTAAAGCTAAGGGTCTAATCAGATTGTTCTTGGTAGACTAAGTTTTAATCAATGTCCATGAAGAGACATCTACACAGAAAATATGGAAGAAACTTGGTGAGATGTATCAAGCCAAATCTTTAGTGAACAATATTTTCTTGAGGAAGAAATTGTATTCCTTGAGAATGGAAGAGGGTGGTTGACTTAAAGATCACTTGGAAGCATTTAATATGTTGGTAGTTCAATTGACATCAGTTGGTGTCAAAATGGATGAGGAGGAGAAATGTTAGATTTTTCTTTTTTATTTTCCTGATTCATGGGATTCTCTTGTTATGACTATTGGGAGTACTTCTATTATATTGAAGACTAAAGATGTGGTGGTTTCTTTTCTTTCTGAAGAGATGAGGAGTAAAGTATCCATCAGTTCTAAGGAGACTTTGAATTTTCATTGAAGACCTAAGGCAAAAGGAAAGAAGAATGAGAAGTGTGATAAATCCAAGTCCAAGGGGAGATCCAAATCTCCTTGAAAGTCCAAAGCTATTTGTTGGAATTGTGGTAAACATGGGCACTTTCATAAGGACTACAAAGAAGAAAAGGAGAAGAAAACTAAGAAGTTCATTTAGATTCTGAGTTCGAGAAGGAAGATGGTGATGCATTTATTGCAAATTTGGCTACTCGTGTAGGTAATGATGCATGGTTAATTAACTACGGTGCATCTTTCTATATGACCTCTAATAGAGATTGATTTTCCAAATATGAAGAATTTGATGGAGGTAAGGTGTACTTGGGTGATGATTCCTATGTACATATTTTTGGCCGTGGTAAAGTTAGAATCAAATTTCCTGATTGTAGAATAAAAAGGATTAATGGTGTGTTGTATATCCCTGGATTAACACGAAATTTGATATCTATGAGAAAACTAATAGACAAGTGCACAAGTAGTATTTTTGATGCAGGATGTAAGATTATTAGAGGTGATATAGTGGTTGCTAGAGGTGTCAAATATGACACATTGTATAAGCTTGACGCAAACACTATTAAGTGCAATACTACTTTTGTGAAAAGCAAGTTTGTGGAGGAGGTGAGGGTTTCATCTTCAATAGATGGTCATGGTTTCTGAGTACCCAAGGGTGCTCTTTTTTCTAAATCAAAGTTACCTGTAGAGAAAACTATGGTATGGCACTGAAGACTTGGTCACATTGGAGAAAAGGGTCTAAGGACCTTGAAAAATAAAAACCTTGTTGAAATATTTTTTGATTTAATCTTTAATTTTATTTCTATGAGCATTGCATTTATGGAAACCAAAGTCATGTTTATTTTTACTCGAGTTCTCATAAATCTTGTGATGAATTAGATCTTATTCATCCTGATGTGTTTGGTCCTGTAGATGTTCCTTCAATTGGTAAATCCACATATTATGTTTCATTTATTGATGATTATAGTAGGACATGGGTATATTTTCTAAAGAGTAAATCTAAAGTTTTCAATCAATTTAAAGAATTTAAAGAAATGAATGAGTTGTAGACTAGAAAGAAAATAAAATTCTTAAGGACTAATAATGGTGGTGAATTTTGTTCTAATGATTTTCATAGATTCTATAAATAGTGTAGACAAAAGACAAAGTTTTGTATTCTCCACAATAGAATGGATTTATAGAAGGGATGAACAAGACACTGATGGAGAAGGCTAGGAGTATATTGAATGGTGCTAGTCTAGAAAAAATGTTTGGGTTGAAGTTTTTGCCACTTCTTATTGCATGTTTAACAGGTCTCCTACATCATCTGTTGTTGATAAGATTCTTGTAGAGGCATGATCGAGTCACAATCCTTCATTAAGACATCTTATAGTTTTTGGTTGTGAGGAATATGCACATGTTCCAAAGGAGAAGAAAACAAAGTTGGAGAACAAGGCTATGAAATGTATCTTCATCGAATATAGTTATGGTGTGAAAGGATACAAGCTTTGGGATCCTATTGCATAGAAGGTAATTATTGATGTGTTTTTTATGCACTTCTCAACACTGGTAGTGCATAGGTGCACTACCTCTCTTACAAGAAAATCTTTCACAATCAAATTGTAGAACACTATCCCAAGGTCTCTAATGTCAGGTCTTGACAGTGCTTGGAATATCTCAGTTGTTTGATGTGATTTGCTAGAATCACAAGGCAGACTTACAGATGAGTTACAAAGCATGGGAAGTTGGGTCTTGAAATGGAGTTCCTAAGATGGAGAATTTGTTGTGTGTTTGCTATAGGTTCAAACAATAGTCTTGAACTCCATTTTTATCATTGGTTTTAGCTTTACAATGTGCAATGAACCTTTCCTAAGGTACTTATTAAAAAAAAGGAAAAATGGTAGGGAAGAAAGAAGGTTCCTGGATCTGGAACTACAAATGAACAGTGATCATGGAGGCTGCTACAGTAGACAAACTCCCTAAACTAGGTTTTGCTTGGCCAAGAGAAACCTACAGTTGCACAAAACTAGTGCAATCTTCTAAGGACTGCAGATTTTCAAATTGCATATGCACATCATGCACATGCGATTGAACTAAGTTGCAACATTGAAGTAAAAAGCTCAAACTAGCTTTGCAAAGTGACTCATCATTAATGAACCACAAAAAACATGAGCTGAAAATTCATCAAATACTAAAACAACAATCACCATCACCACATCCATTCAAGAAA
This sequence comes from Sequoia sempervirens, assembly GCA_007258455.2. Lineage (NCBI taxonomy): Eukaryota > Viridiplantae > Streptophyta > Pinopsida > Cupressales > Cupressaceae > Sequoia > Sequoia sempervirens. The sequence continues at coordinate 241,530,171 of VDFB02000003.1, read as the reverse complement.
CTAACACCTAAGCTAATAGGGAAGTTAAACCATGCATACATAAAGAGAAAAATCAAAAGGAACACCCATAAATCATGCAATGCTACTTTCTATTGCTGTAGAATGTCTTTACATTAGTTCTCCAATTCTTACAAATGAGTTGCAAGCCCCTATTTATAGTTTTCCAAAGCCCAAATGAATGGCTAGGATTGAATTACATCGAATGGCCTAGATTCAATTACATTAGGGTTTCACCTACCCCACAATATTCAACAATTTAAAAAACATCTTTGTCTTTTCCCTATTTTTTCATCTAGTGCCCAGGTGTTGTAGTAGTTTCGTCATTTAGCTGATTGGCCTTTTACTATAGCTAAAACTGCTTGAAAGTTCCCCTCTTACTTGATGTGTTTGCAGTGTTCTTCCTTGGATCAAATGAGACCGTCGATGATTGGCATCAATAGATTGGTTGCCCCTAATTCGAGTGGACAGCTCATCATCATCTGGTGAAAATTAGGACAACTCCTTCATGCCTTCTTCAAGACCACCCCCTTGCATTTTTTTCAAATACTTCCTTGGCACAATCCTTCTTCTAATGCTAACCCTGTTGGTGTCTACTAGGTGGAGAGGTGAACATGAAATGAATGGTGACAGCAGCAATGTGCTTTTCCTTGTTCAGCTTTCTCAATGGGTATCCTGACAGACCAATAGTAGGCTCCTTGAATCCTGTGTACATGAAACGTTGTAAGTGCTTTCATACGCAAATCAAGGAAAACATTATTCAAATCTTGAAAAATCCTTGTTAGATCCATCCATGCATCATCAAAAAGATCATAATATTCATATTTGGAGCTCATTTAGACCATAAACATTAATGCGGGCCCAAGGGGGCGGACAGTGAACAAGGGACAACAAACCAGAAGGGAGGTTCTTGGACCCCACAAAACATAGAAAAACTAATATTTTTCAATTATAGCACATGGGAAAAGGGGAAGGAAGAATGCCCAGAAAAATATCATCAAGATTGGACCTATTTCAAAAAATGTGGAAGTTCAAAACAGCCACGGAGCCGTCCCGAAAATGGCCACAGAGGGACAAAGTCCCAAAAATGACCACAAAGGGGCCAGGTCGCCGAGGCTCCATAGATGTTCAAAATGGCCAAAGAGGGATAGAGTCGCAGAAACGGCCACGGAGGGGCTAGGCTCCGGAGGCCAGGCCGCCGAGGCTCCACGGATGTTCCAAAATAGCCAAAGGGGGACAGAGCTCCGAAACCACTGAAACTTAACCGAACATTGACAAAACCTTGGTAGTTCACTTAGGCACCTCAAACACATCCAAAATCCACCAAAAAGTTAGCCTCAAAGTTAAAAAAGTGGAAACCAGACCGACGAGGGTCCACAGATGCTCAAAACGGCCATGAAGGGATAGAGTCCCGGAAACAACCATGGAGGGGCCGGGCTCCGGAGGCTGGGTCACTGGAGCTCCACAGATGTTCAAAATGACCAAAGAGGGATAGAGTCCCAGAAATGGCCACAGAGGGTCCAAGCTCCAGAGGCCAAGCCGTCGGGGCTCCATAGATGTTCCAAAACAGCCAAAGGGGGACGAAGCTCCAAAACCACCGAAACTTAACCGAACGTTGACAAAACTTTGGAAGTTCACTTAGGCACCCCAAACACATCCCAAATCCACCAAAAATTTGGCCCCAAAGTAAAAAATGTGGAAACCAGACCGACAGGGGTCCACAGATGTTTCCAAATAGCCAAAGAGGAAGGGAATTCCAGAGGGAAAGTTCTGAAACCACCGAAACTTAACCAAACGTTGACAAAACCTTGGCAGCTCACTTAAGCACCACAAACACATCCCAAATCCACCAAAAAATTGTCCCCAAAGTAAAAAATGTGGAAACTGAATCGACGGGGGTCCACAGATGTTTCCAAAACAATAGGAATAAGACAAAAGGCTAAAAGGGGACGAGCGACTTTATTTCTCCATGGATTTGAATACCCTAAGTAGGTGAATTTGGTAAGGGGAATTTGATCGTTTGAAGGCACATGACCAATTTAGGCCTAGATTATGGGGCACAAAAATCAAGACAAGAGCAAAGCAGCCTATCGGGAGTGAAAAAAAAGGGGGTCCCTGCCTATGGCGGGGCGTGTGTGCCAAACATGCACAACAGTAATATATAGTAGAATTTTTTTAGAGAAAATAAGCCTTCTTCTGTTACATTGTAGCTAGAACCAAGTAAACAAGAAGATGTGATTCAATTTCCTTCTACACTTGAGAAAGTTGAATTGAGGCCCATGGATAGACAAGAAGTTGAGGAGAGCTCATCTAGCTTTGAATCTTTAGAAGGGGAGGAAGAACCTCCAGCTCAGCTTGTTCACAGGTCTACAAGGCATAGAAAATCATCTAAAAGGTATTCACCTGATGATTAGAGATGTATTGTTTCTTTGAATACTAACACAGATGAACTCGGATCAATAGAAGAGGCATTAGGTATGAATGATGCAAAATATTGGAAGATTTCTATGGATGAAGAAATGGAATCTTTGACAAAGAATGATACATGGGATTTTGTACAATTTCCTAAAGGAATAAAACTTATTGGTTGCAAATGGGTGTTCAAGAAAAAGATTGGTTTAGATGGAGGTATTGAGAAGTATAAAGAAAGGTTGGTTACAAAAGATTACTCTCAAATTGAGGGTGTTGATTATGGTTAGATATTTTCTCTTGTTGCAAAAATGGCATCTAGTATATTTTTTCTTTTTATTGCTACTGCTTATGATTTATAAGTTGAGCAAATGGATATGAAAATGCCTTTCATTCATGGCAACTTGGAGGAGGATATTTATATGACACAACCAAAGCACTACATGGTGAAAGGTAAAAGTAAATTGGTTTTAAAATTGAATAAATCTTTGTATGTCCTAAAACAAAGTCCTAGGAGGGTGATCCCACAATATTGATTTACAATTTCTGGGAGATCTTATTTTTTGTTGAAATCACATATTTTTAGAAAATATAATGATTTAAGCCTTAAATTTTTCATTTAAAGGATTCCAATTGAAGAGGGTTTGATCGAACCACCTTAGATCAAACCCCCTTAGATAGAACCTCGCTAGTTTTAAACCATACCTATAACGGAGTCTCCTTTACAACTATCAAAATGTGGATAAAAAACCACTTTTGATTTACCTTTTAGGGGATCAAATGAATTCATTTAAAATTTTATTTTTTGTAGGTATGTATTCCTTATTATAAGCTTCTCAAAAAGTATAATTTTAAATAAATTTAATTTTATTGTTATATTTATTTTTTATTTCTTGTAAATGTAGGGTTTTCATCGAAAATCAAGTTCTCTGTTCTAGACATGTGGAAAAATAGTAGATTATCAAAAAAAAAAAATTGAAAAATATCAGTGCACTAGGTATTGAAGTCCTTGATCCAAGAAAAAAAAATGAATTTCCATACATACAAAAAAATTTATGTTGTATATAGTCCGCCTATGTCTAAATTGTAATTGGTTTGACTTCAAAACTTGATTAAGGAAAAAATATTCAATAAGACACTATGAAACTAAATGAAAGTGCTAGATGTCGTAGTTACAAATATAAATTTGAAAAAATTAAAATTTTATCCTTCATGGAAAAAATGTTATGTTGTATATGGTGAGCATCACTCCTTAAAAATGGTGTTTACTGAAAAAAATTGGTTTTCAAAGGAGATAGAAAAAGAAGTGCAATCCAATTCCAAAATTTTTGAAAAAATATATATTTATAATCTACAAAAAAAATGTCACAAATCAATAGTTTACATCATCTTCAAATTCCTCACAATTTAGCCGCTATAGGTGCCCGAAAGTGAATATTTAGTTAGAAAAAATCAGTTCAATGTCTAGTTTGGCCAAAAATTGTAAGCCAATATTATGGGATCACCTGGGATGTGGTACCAAGAATTTGATACATATGTGTTGAGTTTTGGGATTTGAGCATTCTAAATCAAATCATTGTGTTTATTATAAAACTAATGGTGATCATTTCCCATTTATTGCATTATATGTTGATTATATGTTATTTATTGGTAAAGGGAAAGGTATGATTTTAGATTTGAAATCTCAACTGGTTGCAAAATTTGAAATGAAAGACCTTGGTGCAGCTAGACACATTCTTGTGATGAAAATTAAAAGAGATAGAGAATAGAAAGTTATGGCTTGGCCAAAGTAAGTACATCAATTCAATTTTATAGAGGTTTGATATGTAGGATTGTAGACTATTGTGTGTTCTTATTTCAATAGGAACAAAGTTATCTATTTCAAATTGTCCAACATCCCCTTCAGATGGATGACATGAGCAGAGTACCTTACTAGAGTGCATATGGAATTTTGATGTATGCTATGGTTTGTACAAGACCAAAAATTTCCAAATAAATGGGAGTTCTTTCCAGATATATGTCTAATCATGGTAGAGTTCATTAGGATTCAGTTAAAAGAGTCTTCAAATATTTGCATGGTACCTTAGATTATTCCTTGTGTTATCATAGTAATATGAATGAAGATGATATTTCCCTTGATATTCATGGTTATGTGGATTAAAATTGGGTAGGTTATGTTGATAGAAGATGATCCACCAATGCTTGTGTGTTTACTTTATTTGGTGGTGCAATTAGTTGGATGAGTAAGTGATAGGTTGTGGTTGTTTTGTCCACTACTTAAGCTAAGTATATGGTAGCTACTCATGCTTTTAAATAATCCATTTGGATTAAGAGATTCTTTTTAGATATTAGAATAAAATAAGGTGCAGTGATAATTTATTGTGATAGTCAAAGTGCGATCTATTTAGCTAGGAATCTAACATTTCATGCCAGGACCAATCACATTGATGTACAATATCATTTTGTTAGAGATATGATCAAAGATGCTAGGTTGAAGTTGGTGAAGGTAGAGGCTTTCATGAATTTTTTTGATTCTTTAACTAAGCATGTGAGCACATAGAAGTTCAGATGGTGTTCAAAGACTATGGGACTTTTAGCCCATATTAATTAAGAGATGATGTTTATACACCTTCCTGTTGCTCTTTCAAGGTGTTTGAAAAGTGGGAGATTTGTTGGGAAAATGTGTCTCAACCTTGCAATTACATAAAATACTATTAATACATCAATGTGGGGGTGGGGGAATGCAAGGGTGGTACCCCCTATGGGGGTTTGGGGGCCACACGCCTTGGTAGGGGTTCGGGGACAACACCCCCGAACACAACATTTTATGTATATTTTATTATTGTAAATCTAGACCATTCATCATTAGGTTTCAGATCCGACGATCGATATTTGGTTGGCTTGACTTTCGCTAAAAGAAAACCCTATTTTATGATGGAATTATATTAAGAGAGTCTAATATCGGTTGTGTTACCTCTCAATCTGTGGTTGGTGATACTCTTGTGAGAAGCTTTCTCTACAAGTATATTGTATCTTTTGTGATTTATGAATAATATATTGGATAGCTTTCGAAGTGTGTCAAGTTTTTCTCCTATAAGAATTTTCCCCATGTAAATCACTTTGTTGTGGTATGCATGATATTTATGTTTATTTCTGTTAAGTTTTATAACTGTTAAAGATCTAGATATAATTTTTTACATTATCCTCCACTCAATATTAGTGTAGGAATTTGCTCCACTACCTTTGCTTCCTAATAATGATTTATATGTATAAACCCTTTTAGAAAAACTCCACTAAAAAAATAAGAAATGTATGTATTTATCTTCAATGTGCATCATACAATTTCAACACACTTCACTATAGAAAAAATTGGTAGCACTTGTGTACCTATAAATAATCATATCAAACAACTATCTCATACATCCAATATATAAGAAAAGTGAGAGACCAAAACCATAAATGATTTCACTAAAAATGGGTACCAAATCCTATTATCATGTCAAAAACCCACCCTACAATGGAGAACATCTTTTAAAATACTAAATTCAAACAAATAACTTGTATGACTTCATGTTGTCTAAATAAATGAGTCCCAAAATAGAAAACATAATTACAAAGATATATTTGACCCATAGTTTCCTAAAATATCACATCCTCAAGTGTAGTGCTCCATTATGGAGAAGCCAACTCGTGGGGATTCCATCTATTATGAAAATATTGTGCACTCCTTTATCATAATGTCTAGAATTTGGAAATAGAATTTAGTGAGTCCATTTAAGTCAAATGTAGCCACCACTAAAGTTCCCTATGTCCTTCATGAATGCATATAAAAACTAATTCTGAGATTCAAACAAAATCTAAATTAACGATTATTGCCACAATTACATTCTAGGCATCCTTCCAAGAGTGTTGTAGACATGAAATATACATCAAATTTAATAAAATATTTATCCTAACATTCTTCCACTTTATATTTTACATTTTAAATACATCCAAAGGAAATATGAATAAAATTAAGTACAAGATCAAAATCTCATATCCTACACACACAAAGAGAATTTATTTATGGTCATTGGCTTCATGAGGAATTTCACAATAATTTTCTAAGTATTAATTTCTATAAAAAATACCTTACCACTATCTTTCATTTCTAATTCAAGTGATACTAAACATATGCATTCCTACTAAAAGAAGGATACCCAATATTTCTAGCCAAAAAAATAACACTTTCACCATCACAATGTATTCTATCAATCTTACAATCAAAACCAATTCTTATACAAAGTATCTATATTAAAACCACTATTATGCTTTGCATACACACCCCATCATTTTTCTTTCAAAAGTTCATAGACTCCCTTGGTAATCCTCTCTCTTAATATTTTTACACCTTTAGTTAGGTTTGGTTGCTAGTTTAGTTATCGTTTTTTTCCTTTTTTCATGTATTATCTCTTCTTTTGTTTGAGTTCTAGGACTTTTAATGTCTCTAGAACTTATTTAGTTCCTATCACTCCATGAGACTAATGATAACCCCAATTGTCAAACTTTAGTTCTAGGTTCTTAGTTCTCTTCATGACTCGTTCCTTGATCCCTCTTTCTTTTTCTTAGTTTACTCCATATGGTGGGTCCCAATGTGGACCTATAATCTATGTTCCAAGTCTCTCATCTAGCTCACAACCCATAGCCCAATATTTTCCCACCTCTTTTCCCTTATGCATTGATAGTGTGGATGTGTGTTTTCCCCACAATATTTACATTATTTTACCCTCATTTCTCTCTCAATTTTTGTATATGATACTCCCTAGTGCTTTTGTCTCACTGAGATTATCCTTGTGTTAATAGTAGGATCATAATCACACTCTTATTCATGATTATGATCATGATAGTTATTTTTTCTCATTTTTGTATAGTGGCTTTCCTCCCTATCATTTATGATCTTTGACTATAATGTCTTCTCTATTTTGTCCATTTCACATATTTTTTCTAAGTTAGTTTCACCTTGTTCCTTATTTTTCTCCCTTTTTAATTCTCCTTGTGCGTATTTTTTAGTGGTTAGATTAGTGATGAAGTTTGAGTCTACTCTATATTTTAGAGCTTCGTTTTATTATATCTCTCAATTTTCTCTTTTCATTTTCTTCTTGTGTGTTTGTTTCCATTTGTGCAATTTTGAGGGTTTTCCTTTTTATGGGGTATTTTTTAAGAATGAAATTAAAACTTAGAAATAACTCTAAGGATTCATGGTGTAGAGGTTTGAACCAACAAACTTTAGTTCCATCTACTTAAACCCTTATCATTTCAAAGCTTGAGGCATCATGAGGACTTGGAACTAGGTTCCAAATCCTTGGTTTTCCCTAATTCCCAATACCTACACCTCACTTTCTTCCAATGACACATCAGGTATTGAACCTCAAGCATAAACTTGAACTTGGAACCAAGTCCTAACTTTTTGCTCCTTCCTCATCTTTGCTTCCCACTCACAATAAAACTTTCTTCACTACATGATGAGAATTTATATTATTTCCAATTGGTCCTTTGGGCCTTGTCAAAACATTGAACCTAGGTTCTAGATTTTGGGTTTTCCTTGTTACTTTCTTCTCACTAAAAATTGTATTTTTATCAATGCAACAAATTATGGACATTAGACAACAATAAAAACTTGAAACCTAAGTTTTGAGTTTTTTGTTTATCCTAAAACACATGACCTACTCCCTCTCATACTAAAATTTCCTACATAAGTTATGCATCGTATGTTGGAACCCAACATGGACTTGAAACCTACATTACATGTTCCTAATTCCTCTTGTATGCCACCATCTATCCTCCATTCTTTCTTAAGAAATTTATTTTATTTCCAATTAGGTCCTAGGGCTTGATAGGAATCTAGAACTATGTTACAATCTCTTTTTTTGACCCAAAACTTGAGGCTCGCTTATTTGAAAACAAATTTTCTAGCTTCTAGTTATAACCCGAATCCCAAACCCAATCACAATAATAAAAAGCTCATTTTTTTTAGTGAAAATATGTAACTCCCAACACCCCTAGAGAATATTTTGAATGGTTTACTAGGACTAATAAAGAATATTTTAAATATATATATCCCCTAGAACCCTAATCCACAAAGTGATATATAAAAATGAGAAATCTATAAGGAACTTTCTATTTTAATGTAGAGTGACTAAGAATGTTAGAAAGGTAGAAACTATCACATCCACAATGAAATACGAGTTTAAGGGAGTTCTCAAGATCTCCAAGATCATCTCCACCATCTAGGATATCATGGAAACCAACTTGCAACTTATTAACCTCAAGGATTTTTGACAAAGGATATTTGGGTATGGGACTAGTAAAACATCAAGAATCAAGAGATATTGTAAACTTTGATAGATATTGTATTTCTATTAAAATAGTTATGTAACTACCCAAGATAATGAATAGTTTTATTTCCAAGAATGAATTCAAATAGTCACATTTTTTAATGGTCAACAACAAGGGTGTTTGTGGAAGAATAGTTGTATAGTGTTTGATTCTTTTACTACAAGGTGTGTGAAGTGTGCATGAAGAAGTTACAGGTCATGAGTTTTGATAGGCAAAAATATGTAGGTTATTCCACTGGGCACATGTAGCATTATGTGTGTATAATAGAGTAGTGGATAGATTCATAGGAAATGATTGTTAGAAGTTGCAACTATTGTTGTAGGTTATTGTAAATTGCATTTTATGGAAATAAATCAATAAAAGGAACTGATGTTTGCATGGATGTGGTCCAAGAATTGGGTGAACCACACTAATCTCTTGTTGTTTCACTCTATTTCTATGAATTTTTTATTCCTCTATTTATACTTCTATTGTGCTTAATTAATATATGCATTATTCATTTTCTTTTATTTCTTCTTGTAATTCCTAACAAGTGGTATTAGAGTGACTTGTGTTTAATAACTCTACAAAAATGTCTCATATTTGAGTGGGAGTAATGATAGACAAGGGAAAATTGAAGGTTGAAAAATTCAATGGGCAGAACTATCAATTATGGAAGATGTAGATGGAGGATTATCATTATCAAAAATATTTACAATGACTATTACAAAGGAAAGAAAAGAAACCAATATCAATGGTTGATGAGGAATGGGATATTCTGGATAGAAAGACACTAGGAAGTGTTCGATTGTGCCTAGCACCATCGGTGGCATTTACAATTTCAAAAGTGAAGAAAATGGAAGAATTGATGCTGAAATTAGCAAAGTTATATGAAAATACTTTAGCTTTAAATAAGGTATTTCTTATGAATTTTATATCTTATATTAAAATGGTAGAAGGTGGATCAGTTACAAATCATTTAAATGAGTGTAATATAGTTAATAGTTAATTGACTTCTTTAAATGTAAATTTTGATGAAGTTAGAGCTCTCTTGATATTTTGTTCTTTTCCTGAAAGTCAAAATAGCTTGGGTATGGTAGTTAGTAACTCTTTTATGATTGAAATATGTTGAAATTTGATGATATTTTTGGTGTGATTCTGAGCAAGGAAATTTGTAGGAAAAACAAGTGTAATTTCTACATTAGGAAATTTTTGAATGCAGAGAGTAGGGTAGATCAAAGCAGAGAGGGAAAGGTTCTAGAGGTCATGGGAAGTCATGAGGGAAGTCAAGGGACAAGAGGTCACAATCCAAAGGAAATAAGGATTGATGTTACTATGGTAAATTGGGTCATCTAAAGAAATATTGTTGGTCTCAAAAGAACAAAGAAGGAGAAAAATACAATGGAAAAAGGGGGAAAATGTGGTAAGTAAATCTAAAGATGATTCTTTGATTCTTTCCCTTGATAATGTTGATGATTCATGGGTGTTAGATTCAAGGGCTTCTTTTCATTCTACACCTCATAGAAGTTATTTTCTTGATTATGTCCAAGGGGATTTTGGGCTAGTTTATTTAGGAGGTAATGAACCTTATCATATTGTTGGAAAGAAAAGAATCAAGATTAAGTTTTAGAATGGGAATCATTGGATACTACAAGAGTTAAGGTAGGTTCCAAGGTTGAGTAGGAATTTAATTTTAGTAGGGCAACTAGGTGATGAAGGTTGTGTTGTTACTTTTAGTGATAAAGTTTGGAAGATTACAAAAGGTGCCTTAGTAGTAGGAAAAGCTATGAAGTTAGGTACCTTATATATTTGTAAATGTTATACTATTCCTTATACTTTAGTTGTTGTAGAGAAAAATTAAATAAGGAATTTATTGGAAAAAAAAACTAAAGTTGTTGTTGCGGGTTCAATAGTAGTTGTAACTACAAGTTCTATAACATACATATGAATATTTGTTGTGGGTTTGTAGATCAAGACAAAAATAGTTGTTATAGGTTCTGAGACAACACTGTGGCATAACTGACATGGGAACATGAGTGAAAAAGGTATAAAATTATTTCATTCAAAGGAGGTTTCACTAGGTCTGAGAGGTATTAATATGGTTTTCTATGAAAGTTGTGTGTATGTAAAACAAAAGAAAGCTAGTTTTCTCAAGGATGGGAAGTAAAAGAAAGATGAGAATTTGTAGCTTGTGCATATAGATGTATGGGGACTAGTGTAGGTATCTTCTCTTAGTGGCCTTCGATATTAAGTTACATTTAGATATGATGCAACTAGGACGAATCAGATTTATTTCCTCATAAATTTGATGTATTTGAAATATTTAAGAAATGGAAGAGGATGGTTGACAATGAGATATGTAAGAGGTTAAAATGTCTAAAATCTGATAATGGTGGTGAGTATTACAGTAAATAAATAAATGATTATTATGATTGAATGGAATTCATAGGAAAAAATAAATTCCAAGGACTCCACAAGAGAATAAAGTTGCTGAATGAATAGGACAATAATAGAGTACACACGAAGTATGAGATTGCATTATGGGATTCCTTTAATCTTTGTGGTAGAGGCTATCAATACCATTGTATATTTAATTAATAGAGGTTCTTTAGTTCCTTTGGACTGTGGCATTACAGAGGAAGCATTAACATGTAAGAAGGTGAGTTATTATTTTCTCAAAACTTTTGGCTGTGAAGCATTTGCATATGTTAATTATGAAAATAGAACCAATATGGAAGAAAAATCTAAAAAATTGTACCTTAAACATTGGATATAGCATTGATGAATTTGGTTATAGGCTTTGGGATTTTGAAAATCTAAAAATTGTGAGAAGCATGAATGTTGTATTCAATGGGAAGGTTGTGTAAAAATATTATTTGTAGTAGCATGAGAAGAAATAAAAGGATTATGTGGTGTTTGATGATGCTTTAGACAAAAAAATTCTAGTGGTTCCTCATGATCCACAACAACAACAAGAAGAAATACAACAAAATCCATTTAATGTTAGATGATCAACAAGGATAAGTAGACCTCCCGAAATATTCTCTCTTTGTATTCTATTTTATTGATTGATGCTAGTGAACCAAAAGGGTATGATGAAGCTATGCAGGTGAATATAGAGGATTATTGGGAGCATAGAATGGAAGAAGAAATGGGCTCCTTGCTGAAAATTAGACTTGGGAAGTATGCAAGTTTCCTATAGGTAAAAAGGATTTACCAAATAAATGGGTTTATATGTTAAAAGAGGAAGAATGAGGTAAGAAAAGATTTAAAGCTAGACTTGTAATTTAAGGATTTGCACAAAAAAGGCATTGATTTTGATGAAATATTTTCTTCAATTGTTAAAATGAATTCTATTCGTATTGTTTGAAGTATTATGGCCACTAAAGATTTGTATTTAGAACAAGTAGATGTGAAAAGTGCTTTTCTCCATGGGGATTTGAAAGAGGAGATATATATGCAATAACCGCAAGGTTTAGATGTTAGAGGTAAGTAGAAATCAGTGTGCAAATTGGAAAATATTTTATATGGCTTGAAATAAGCACCTCGGTAATGGTATTTGAAATTTGATAGTTTTATGGTTGGGCAAGGCTAAAGCCAGTGTCATTATGACCATTGTGTTTATTTTAAGATCTTGGATAATGATAGCTACATTATTTTATGTTTATATGTTGATGACATGCTTGTAGTGGGGTCTAACATGGATAACATAAGGGAGTTAAAACAATAGCTAGAAAAAACCTTTTCTATGAAGGATTTGGTTGTAGTAAAAAAAATCCTTGGTATGAGAATTTTGAGAGATAGGAAAAATTTAAAAAATAACTCTATATCAAGCTATTTATGTTGAAAATTTGTTGCAAATATTTCATATGGAGAATGCAAAATCCGTCAGCACACCTTTTCCTAGTAATTTTAAATTGACTAAGGAGATGTGTCCAAAGACACAAAAGGAGGAAGAAAGAATGTCCAAAGTACAATACACTTCAATTGTACGAACTTTAATGTACATTATGGTATGCAAAATATTAGGTATTGCACATATCATTGAAGTTGTAATTAGGTATATTATTAATCCTAGAATGGATCATAGGAATGTAGTAAAATGGTTTCTATAGTATTCGAGAGGAACATACAATAAGCATTTATATTCTGGGGGATCTAATTATGATTTAAAAGGCTATGTTGACTTAGATTTGGTAGGTGATATTTATACTAGGCGGAATACTATAGGTAATGTGTTTAATGTAGGTGGGACAATGGTAAGTTGGATCTCAAGGCTATAAAAGGTTGTTGCTTTATCAACAATGTAGGAAGAGTATGTAGTTGAAACATATGCAAGCAAGGAGATAATATGGCTACATTTTTTTATGGAAGATTTGGGAAAATAATAAGATGAAAGATATTTGTTTATGGACAACCAAAGTGCCATACATCTTGCAAATAAATTTTCCTTGCATTCAAAGACTAAACAGATGCAACTCAGATATCACTTCATCTAGTTGGTGTTGGAGAATGGACAATTAAAGATGGAAAAGAGACATAAAATTGACAATCCAATAGATATGTTTACAAAGGAAGTTATAGAGGAGAATTTTATCTCCTCTTTAGCTTCAGTTGGCCTTCAAGATTGAAAATTATAAGATCAAAACAACAGAGTTCATGGGTGTAATTTACAATGGGATCTATATGAGCGGCAGTGTTATGATCAATCTCGAAGTGGGAGATTGTTGTTATGTGGAGCCTGATTAGACTCATTTAAATTTTCCCCACTTTTTCCAACCTATTTGAATTTGTATTTTTTTAAAAATAGTTATGTAATTTCCCAAGATAATGAACAATTTTATTGCCACAAATGAATTCAAATAGTCGCATTTTTGAATGCTCGGTAGCAAGAGCACACATGTAAGAAGAATAGTCACATGGTGTCTAGTTTTATTGTTGTAGGGTGTGTGAAGTGTGCATGTAGAAGTTGCAAGTCGCTAGTTGTGACAAGAAAAAAATGCAAGTTATTGTGTTGGGCACACATAGCACTGTGCATGTATAAAAGAGTAGTGGAAATCATGTGAAATGATTATTAAAAAATGTGGCTATTGTTGTAGGTTATTGTAAATTGAATTTTCTAGAAATAAATCAATAAAAGGAGTTGTTGTTTGTGGAAATAGCCCAAGAATTGGGTGAACCTTTTTAAACTCATGTTGTTTTACTCCATTTATATAAATTTATGAATCCTCTATTCAATCTTTTTCTATGTTTAATTAATATCCACATTTAATTGGTAATTTATTTTCCTCTATTTCTACTTGTAATTCCCAACATTAGAGCTATTAAAGACAAATGTTACAAAAAATCCCTTCAAAATGATAAAATAACTAGTTTTTTATGCTTAAATACGATAGGGAGAAAGGAATTAATTTCTCAATTGGGAATTACCACACATGTCAATGGTAATCTACATAAAAATCATATTTTGAATATCAATAATATTTAAGATGTTAGCTCATCACATTACTATCCAAAATAATTTTATGGAAATTTCACACATGCATTCCCAATATAAAATGAAAGATATTATGCTCTTCAAGTGTAGGAAAAAATATTTATAAAAGAAAAATTAAAATCTATTATTAAAGTACATACTAAAGTGAGTTTAAAATGTAATTTAAAAATTTGTAAATATACAATTGTTTTCATTACAAATATCCTCCATATTCTGAGTTTCACATTAAATGTTCATTTCTATAGACTACATTCATCATAAATTCCATATCTTGGACCATAACATGTTTATTTTTAATTTTAGTATTGAATGAAATTTTAGGAAAGTGTGTAATGGGATAATTAGGCTCACACTAAAGGAATGGAATATATTGAGGGACCTCAATTGTTAAACAATCTTAAAGAACTACCAAGTAATTACAAATTTAATAAAATATGCATATAATGTTAGCCATCTCACTAAGATTGTATTATTGAGGAGGGAAGGTGAATGGTTTATAGTTTTGTAAAGGATTGTCTTGGATAGCTCAAGAAGGTTTTCAATATGGTGGATGCAAAGAACAACTAGGAATGGAAGAAATATTTCCAACAAATATAAGGCCCTTATCATCTTGAACAAAAAGGTAATACACTTGGGTAGGAGTTACACCAACTTGTAATCAAATCATGAAATATAAATTAGAATATAATTCTCTTAGGTAATAAATAAAATTGAAACCTAGAGGAGGATTGTAGTGTCATAGATTATGCTCCCTAAAGGTGAAAGCATAATTTCACACTTTATTTGGCACTCACTTTGGTGTCCATTCCCTTAGTGCATTTTAGGACCACTTCTTAGCCTTCGATTTTCCCTTGAACTTGAGAGAACATGTCAATACTAGCCTAAAAGTGCCTTCTAAATCATATTTCATCCTTTTAACCTTGACAAATGCTTAGTTTTTGGATAATTCCTAATTAAGTAGACCCTAAACTCAAGGATCACACTTTAATGTGTGTAAAGAAACTTGTTAGGGGTGAGGGTTCCCTAGACCAGGTAGTTTGCAAGATAATTTGAATCTAAGTTAATTTATGTCATTATTAAAATTTATGTGATGTGAACCCAATTTCAATATTTGGTGGTAAATTAATACAAAAATTGTAAAAATTAAATGGGTTAGCTAACATTTTAACCACTATATAAAAACTAAATATTATTTCAAAAGTAAGGAAATCACAATTACAATGAAGCTAGATACCTAAATTGGCATCCTATTATGAGAAATTTTTTATATTTGATCAAGTTTAGCAAAATGATTGGAGTTTGATGCCAATGGAAGGACAAGTTGGAATATAGGGTTTGGTGATAAATTTGGCTTCTTTCAAACACCTAATTACTTTTTTAAAGAAAGTTACCATCTTCAAAATTTGGTCTCATTGCGGCCCTAAGTAAGGTACTTGAGTATTTTTATTTTCTTTTGGGTATTATACTTTCTCTTAGGTTGATCTTGATTTTGTCACTTAAGAATCCCTCTCTAACACACTTGATTATGGTTTTATCTTTTATTTTAAATTTTATAGCTCATTACTAGCTTACACAAACTTGAGGTTTAGAGAAAACACTTTATCTTGATTAATAAATCAACTATTTGTGGAGATAAAAATACCAAAATAGGGTTTTGATTGAGGAAAACTCCTATATAGCCATCCCTTTCCCTCTCTTTGTCATGATTTTTCAAGTTTAGATGTGAAGACAATAGGCTCCAAGATAGGAAACAACAATGTAGACCTATAGGTTGTAGACCAGGGTTTTCCATGTCAAGAATCTCCCTTCCTAGTCAAGGGCATCCTCACCCTTGACCACACAGATAAAGTCTAATTTTTTATGATTGGTGCACAAATATATACCCTTCTCAAACCTATCATTATTCCATCAATTTTAAGCTTCATGTGTGTGAATACTTTTTAATTTTATATTATATTTTCATAGTAAATTAGGTCAATAAATTCATATTAATTGAATCAATTTTATTGACAACAAAAGAACTAAGCCTCATGTTGACTGGATCTCCTTCTAGGCTATTAGCCAATCATAACACCATCATGGTTTGAGCTATACTATTGGTGCAAGAAAATATAAATATTTGGGTTAATCTACTGGTTAGATCTAGGTTCTCATTTTTTTACATCACATTTTGGTGAACCCAACACATCCTACACTTTTCAAATATTCTCATTTTTATTGCATATCATTATATCTCAATTGCCATTCACAATTTCATATTTCAATCTCTTGGAATTTATAAAAGTGTGTTTACATTGGAAAAGAACTATTATCTCTTTTTCTTTTGCATAAATTTGAAATATTATCTCATTATTTATTTGTAAAACATAATATTTAGTGTCAAAATCGGTAAATTTTTGAATTAGTACATGAATTGGATTGGATATAATAATATTTTTTTGTAATTAAAATTCCTAATTCATTACATTAGGTTGATTTCACAAAGAAATTAGGAATATTACAAATTTATTAGTTTTGTACAATATCAAACCTAGATTATCACTATCTCAAATCAATACATATTGTAAACCAATTTAAACTTTCACAAATTCAAAACCTTGCATTTTTGGTCAGGGGCATTCTTAACCTTGACTTGATTTTTTTTCTCATTTTTCTATGACAGTGTGACCTTTGTACCCTTTTCTTAGACCTAGACTTTGTTTCTATAAAATTTCCCCATAATAGACTTAATCTAATGTATTGAGTCAATGCACTTGAGAGAACCCAAAACATAAGTAATTGCATGTTTCAATTGACATTTTTTATTAGTTCTAAAACAAAATCTTTGTTATATTTATGAGCTCTTGTAGGAAGTAAGGTTATCTGATCATGTCAAATCTCTTCCTACACTTGACTTTCATGCATTTGATGAGCCTTTTATTAGTGATTATTTTGATATGTTGGATGAATCCCTTGATGACTTCATCTCATCAAAGTTATCCTCTAATACTCCTACAACTTTAATATGTCAAAGATTAATAAATGCAATAGATTCTATAACACCAAAAATTATCATTTATCCTCATAAAAATTAGTCACAAAATCAACTAATTCTCATTATTGGACCTCCTTAAAATCAACGAAAACTCCTCATCACATTTTAAATTTTGTGAGACAACTTACTGAAAAAAATCATATAAAACAAAAAGTATTGTGGCAACCACAATATCATGTAGTACTCATACATGAAACACTTGAAATAATAAACAAGTAAAACAAACACTAGTAATTCATTCTTCAATTTGATTTTCACAACCCAATCTCTCTCCCACACATTTTCTTCCTTAACATAATGGTAAGGATTATGATCTTGTTGAGCAGCTTTGTGCTACTCTAGCTAAGATCTCACTTTGGGACTTAATTCAAAATTCACCTACCTACCATGGTTTGTTCTAAGAGGCTTTGTAGAATATTCTTATGCTACATTCTTTTAAACCAAATGATCTAGTAGCTTTGTTAGATGGTATTAATACAAAAAACTTATATATTATATTATATCAAATAATGAATTACCTCCTTCTGAGATTCAAAAATAATATTATTCTCTAATAATTGTGGTCATTATTAATCATTATTGGGTTAGATGTTGTAAGGTCCCTCCCTTTATATTAGTGTCAGAGCCCTTTTATTCTAAACTTATGCTACTCTGTCATGTGGATTAAGGGTGCATCATTTAGATTATATTGAATTCAACTATGTTTTGAGTGCCACTGCACTTGTAGTCATTTGAATCTAAGGGTAGATTAGTTAAACTCTCATGTGAATGCTTCAATTAAGGTATATAACTGCATCTGCATTTATAGATATGATAAAGGGTCATACTATAATGTGTTTCTAAGACCCACTTGTTATAAAAGTCCTTTCTTATCATTTGACTCATATTGATTTGGAATGTCTCCTATAGTACTCGCTCGAGGTTCCTCATATCAAGTATTATGACTAGAGTCACTAAGGAGCCTTAGAGGTTTTAGTAAAAATAGCAGGTGCAGATTGGATCCCTATAGTACTGCTTAACTTAGAGAATACAAGCTAGCAAGTGATTAAGGAAATGTGAAGAATTTTAGAGTCCATACTACTATTGAGGTTGAGGAATATCATTGAACTATGATATGCACTTAAATTAGAACATCATACCATTACTTATATTTGGGATATATTAATAGAGATTTAGTCTAATAAGGATGGCTGAACCTAGCTAAAGTTAGATTAATTTATCAAGAATAAAAATCTTAATTTATCGTCCTATGCTTAATATCATTTTAATTGGTATTGGAGATCACTGCGATAGTTCAACGAAGTCATGAGTTCTCCATCGTTAATAATAGACTACTAAATCATTTATTAATTTACCATGATAGGATAAAGAAATTCCTTAGAATTTAAATCATTTTGAAAAGCACATTTATTTATCCTGAATAAATTTTGTTGATAAATAATTATTTTATTTATAATACCATTAGATTGTCCCATTATATTTCTTTCTAAAAAAACACACAAAAAAAAAGGACAAATAAAATTTAAAAACAGAAAAGAAATATAAATATCATAATTAAAATCTTATGATACATATCTAATAAGAAAAGCCTCTTTTATTTATTTATTATTTTAGTTTAACTAACTTTATAATATCATGCTAATACTAAAATAAATAAATTTAAACCTAATGTTTTTAAGGAAAAGATATTAAGGAAAAACCCACGAATTCCTTCTTTTTCCTCTTTTTCTAAAAAGAAGCATGAGAACTTTGAAAAGGTTTATTAAATGTACAAAAATATTCAAGTGTGACTTATTAAGTCCTTTTTAAATGAAAGAACATATGGATATGGTGTTTATTCATGACTTTGGATTACAAGCAAGCCAACCACCCATACACCCATATAATATAACGGTTGGAATTAATTATCATAAGTGCTTTTGGTCTGCAACAATCCATTTCTTTTCCTCCAGCTCTCTTTCATCCTGATGATGGATCATGTAGTATGATTCAAAACGTTGATGTGAAAAACTTAAACACAATCAAATCCAAAAAAAATTACTGCATTAATTATCATGTTAGATCACGCATTCTATAATTTCAACCATATATTACGATGAGTATGTTGTATTGGATGCATAACCCCATCTACTCCATTTAATTCTCAAGCCGAACGAATCAACCACACCAATGTACTCTGTATCAATAATAGATTTGAATCCGTGTCAGAATTGAAGAGAAATCTTGAAGTAGGATTTTAGAAAAGTCTTGAAAGGGGATTTCGCATTTACCCATAGCGAGTTCACACGTTTTGGGTTGCATGATTGGGTGCTCCCTTATGATAGATATATATCGCTGCAGAAGGAAGTAAATGCTTTGACTTATGGATTCATTGAGGTGGTTTAAAAATAATAATAATAATAAGTGCTATTGGTAGGAGGTAGGGGGAAAGCGGTGGTGTTCTTATTGTCTTTGCGTAGTCATAACGGGGGATGTTCTGCTTTTGAGGAGGCTTAATGGATCCAATGTTCTATCTGATTGATGGGGGAATTCTTTTTGGTTGGAGTAGCTTAGGATTTTAAAGTCCAAAAGACAATCCAAAAGAACAGAATTTTAGTGATTAGTTTCTTTGATTCTTGATGGTCAACATGGTATTTTCACTGCATGAGAATTGACTTCAAGTAAAGTTATTAGAAAAAAAAAAAAAGAGAAAAAGAGAAAGAGAGGAAGAGGAAACGACAGTTGCAATCACCTTGCGGAGACCTTCTAGTCATTGAGTTCAGGTATCATGTGGTATCCACCATAAATCATAGCCTCTAGATGACCGCACTCAAACAACACTCAAGCCACCACACACTGTTATTAAAGTTCTAATATGAGTAGAGTCTAGTCTTCAAATATAGAGAATAAAGCAGAAGAGGTCAAAACTTCCGAGAAATATATGAAGGATTTGGTATGTAACTTATCTAATAGTTATTTTATTTTCATACAAATAATGGAAAAAGCTCTGTTAATATATACATATATATATCGATAGTTTTGGAATAAGTGTTTTAACGTAACATATTCTTCTATTTAGTGTTATGAGAAGGCATTTGAATGAATATGGTTTTATGGCTGGCAAATACTCTTGAAGTTAAATGGCATTAGTTGCAATCTTCGAAGGATTAAAGAAATCAAGTGTAGGTATACAGATGTAGCTCTCTGTCAAGCTTGCCTGAAATTTTATTTAGTAAATTTGATTCTTAGGAGCTAAACGTAATAGGTCTATTGTATAATTTGTTGATCTTTTTAAGTAATTTCATTTGTGGTCTTCTTTGCATGCATCTATCAGCCAAAATTTCAGCTCTGTAAGATACCCTATCAACTATTATTTTATGCTATTATGTGAAAACGTTGACCCAACAGGGTTGTACTATGGGTCTGCCAAGCTCAATTTATTTGATACCAATGCATTCATGGTATGAACAATGGGGTTGGTGCTATAGCTCGAATCGAAGTGCATATGAAGGGTATGTCTTGTTGTTTGAATTAGCATTTATTTGTTGTGGAGTACGATTCTACACCTGTAAATTGCTTTTGCTTAAAATTTTCTAAGCCCTTTTAGCAAATCCATTCTTGCGATATCTTGCAATCTTTGGAGTGGCATGAGACCAGCCATTCTATCAAACAACTCACATTCCTTGTCTACACTTTCGCATTTTGCATAGAGCATGTTGATTTATGTTGTAGGATTTGGCTTTACAAATCTCAGCCATTCATCATCTTAGCCGCTGTTGTGTTTTACTCTCCTCCAAACTCTTCCTCGCTGGTATTTCCTTTCACTTCTCAAAACTCAAACCAATATTTAGGGCATACAGGTAGGAATTCAGAGAAATCTTCCTGAAATGATTATGAGTATATGAATATGGTTCTGGTGGTACTTTTTTTTTTGTTCTTCCTCAACTCATTTGGATTTACAGTCAAGAGTTCCATGAAATTTAATTACATAATCACATTACTCCATTTTAAATTTCTTCAAATGGTAATTGGTAGTTTGGAAAATAGTTTTCAAGTTGTGTCCATACACCCATAGTTTGCATGCATCTCCATCAGATTTGTTGCTTCTACTTAAGCTATATG
Organism: Sequoia sempervirens; assembly: GCA_007258455.2. Classification (NCBI taxonomy): domain Eukaryota; kingdom Viridiplantae; phylum Streptophyta; class Pinopsida; order Cupressales; family Cupressaceae; genus Sequoia; species Sequoia sempervirens. Next base: position 241,508,779 of record VDFB02000003.1, on the reverse strand, counting down.
GATGTCTACACCTGACTTCAAAACTCACGCTTAGAATTTAAATCTACACATGCTGATTTGTTTTTTATTGTAGTTTTCTAAAAGCTTGCTCAAAAGTCTTAACCCATGCATATCCTTCAACTAGTGTATGAAATATTTGGAGGCGTTATGTCAACATAATATGTACCTTGACTATGCGCCCATTCCCGGAATACATGAAATCAGCATAACACAAATTTCTTCTCTTTTACTCTCGAGATATTTTAAAATAGATCATGTAATTTATATTTAAAGTCTACATATCTGGTATGTAGACACAAAATAGAGTATCCTTTGGAGAACACACACATCATCAGATGGAATGGAAATCGATTTCCTATATTTGGAACCAAGGATCCTACAGTTGACCCTGTATTTCATTGCAAGCATGATGAACATGAAACTCAACACTTTAATGCTATTGAATTACCAATGCATCTCTGAGTACGGATGGAAGGATAATACATGAGAGAAAATATGTTCTATAGAAAACAAGACATCACGAAGTTGAGTTCACTACGTCATGTTTATCCTTGCTAAATAATGAGAATTGGAAAAATTAGTCTAAATTTTGCAGCTGAATGTTTATGTCTGTAAGGAATATTATATGTCCCTAATATCCTTATTAGTTATTATATCAATATCTTTATTATATTATATCAATATCTTTATTATAGTAAAATAATGTACTTATTTTATAATAACACTTTGAAAATCTTAATTTAGAGATATAACTAAGGGAGCTTAATGATGGATTTAAATGGGAATTTTGTGGTAATAGTCTAGTTCTTGACTTTAATGGGCAATGAAGTCTTATTTTATTTATATGATATCTATTTTAAAATTGATTAATCTTATGCAAAGTTTTTACATTTATAAAATATTAGGGAAGTTGTAGCTTATACTTTAGTGTTGGGAATATCGTTTTTTATGTCTCCTGTATTTGGTTTGATCATGAAAATGTTGAACTAGATCTCTATTTTTATTGGAGTTGTTCCTATTTGATAATGATAATCCTATGGTGATGTGTAGGTATAGTATCTTTTGTTAAGGGTATAGGCCTTTAGTATTTGTATGAATTAATTCTATATTTTATATGAGTGTTGTCTATATCATCCTTTGTTTCTAGAATTATTGGGAGGCCCTATGGGTGTACCAATGATAATATCTTGTTACCCTTATTATAGTATCTTGTGATTTGAGATTTGATGATATACGTTACTGTCGACCAAACCAGTGTTGGTTCAAGTCCATTGTTGACTATTTTGTGTATTTACTAAACTATTGTGAGATTAGTGTGAGTTGAACCTATATGTTAATATCATTATTGACCAACCCAATTTTTGTGAAAGTTCAAGTGTTGAACTACGACTCCTCTGCGAATTATATATGTAGGCAAGGCTGTCAAAGATGAGCCCCCGAGGAATTAGGTCCAGCCCCTAGGCTTGTCCTCTTTTTTTTATTACCTTGAGTCAATATGTACATATATTACAGTATTTGAATTAAGTTTCTGACTATTGATGAGTTAGTAGAATCAATCTAGTATATCTCAGTAATGCGAAATTCATGTCTCCCTTTGAACCCTTCTCCTTGATTGTCTTAAGAAATTTAAGTTATCTAAATAAATATATTACTTTATAATTGGTCAAGGGTTGTATGCCCTCTTGTAGAACATGCTTGGGTGGTAAACTTTGAGAGTTTTGCTAGTGTATAGGATTGAAATTTGAAATTTGTGTTTCGTATTTAACTATATTTTTGGTTTAAATTTTTAGGCATTACAAATGTACTCTCAATGAAAATGGATCAAGTCTTAATTTTTGTAGTACTGACCTTATACACAAATTTGGTGTAGATGAATCTCTCATTAAACTCGATGCTCTTTCTAATTATGGCTTTGATAATGTTGGTAGGAAATCACTAGGAGCAATAACATTACCTATTAAAGTAGGATGCACAGTCTTATCTACCCTTATCCATATCATGCCTAATTCTCTTTTGTATAGCCTTCTTCTTGGTAGACTATGGATTCATGACATTAGAGGAGTCCCTTCAATCCTTCACTACATGATGAAATATACATATAACAAGAAGGTTTATACAACTAAAGTAGATCCAAAATAAAAAAAATTCTTACAAAATAAAACTTCACATAAAGATCCTAGTCATAAATCATTAAATAATTTGATTCCATCTTCCAAAGTGGAACCATTATCTTTAAATGATAAGGAAATTGATAAATTTTATTCACCTATGAAAAAGATCATCAATTATGATTGGGGTTCATTATATTTTACAACTACCTTTGTAGTGCCCCTCCATTCTCACTTGGGATGTGTAGGTAGTTTGGCTAAGGAATCGGAAGAGGAAGATGGAACAAGGGATTTTGATGGTACTCTTGTGGGTATGAGGTACATTGTTTTGTTATGATGCAGAGTTTTAATAGGATAGCTTATCTTACTTTTTGATCATGATACTTCTTTTATGGCATTGATGTTATGATGATACATTATGGTTGAATTTAACTGGTCATGCTTATTTCTAGATGTATTAGATTAGTAATGGTTTCATGATGATATGATGTGATCAGTTTAGTTTAACAATGTTACTTTATACTTGATGTTGTAGTTGTTATTATAGCTTTGGTGAGGGGACATTGTAGCACCACTCGTTCATGAGTGCCCTACTACTTTGTGATTCCTTCTCACGATGTGATGCATTTGTTTATATATATATGTTGTATACAACATTGTTTGTATGCAAGAATTGCAAGAATAAAGTCTCATTTCCACCTGCTTTGTTAGGATAGGGCGAGCATTATAAAATCCCAATGGGCATGATGTTGAAACAAAGATGACAAGGAAGTTTCCCCATCCAAGTCTGTCATTCCCATTGTTGTGTCTAGCAGCGTTGATCATCTATGACTCTGTTTCATTTTGGTATTGCTTTGTGATATTTTCTTATTGATATTTTTGTATATGTGTCCTTTTAGTTAATGTTTGTGTTGTTATGTATTTGGTAGATTATTAGTATTATTTAATTAAAATAATTAATTAAATAATTAAGTAAGTGTTGTTAGTCAATTATTAAATTAGCTTTATTAAAATTCAAAAGTGCTAAATTAAATGTTATGTATTTAATTAAAAGATAAATAAATAAATTATGTAGATTATATTATTTATAATTTTAAAATTGTCATTTTCGAAAATGGGGAAATTTAAATTAGTAATTTGATGTAATTAACAAGTTGAGGATAAATATTGAGATAAAGAAATTTAAATAATTAATAATGTGTCAACTATGAGTTGAAATCAATAAAATAGAAATTTAAAATTTAAAGATTTCATTTAGAATAGAAAAATCAAGAAGAGAATAAAAATGACGAATGGATGTTCAGCTTGTTTTTTAAAACTAGAGAGAGAATGGAAAATTGTTATTTTATTCTGATTTTTCTATTTTTGAAAATAGAAGAGAGTATCTTATTTTAAATGAAAAAAAAAGTTTTGATCCACGAATAATTTTTACGGAAGCTTTAAAAAAAAAACTGGGAGCTCTCTTTACATTTCTCTATAAAAAAAAAAACCATTTCATATAGGAAATTAGATTGTAGGAAATTTTGAAGTTGTATAGAAAGAAGATTAGATTCGAGAAGGGTTGTGTGGCAAAAAAAACAAAAGAAGAGCTTTACCATTTTTTCTGAAGCATAGGACTCCAGGTTCTTGATTATTCTTTTCTTTTAATGATTGTTCAAACTTGTTCATTAAATCAGTATCTGCTTATATATTTCTCTGTAATTATTCGATTTGGAGATTTAGATTAAATTTGTTCTCTTCAACCCATTTTATATTGTGCTAGAAAGATTTGTGTTCGATAAAGAAAGTTATTGTTGATTTGAAATTATATATATATATATATATATATATATATATATATATAATTTATCGTGCCTTATATAGACTAGAATTTTTTCTGTATTTACGGTGGCAGCAGAGTGAGGCAGGGATGGTTGGGTCATACCCTACCTCCCCACATCCTTTCCATGCTAAAATCCCCTTGTATTGAGGTTGTGTAGAAGCCAAGCACTGGCTGCACACAGTAGTCACAAGGACTATTGTGTGCAACCCATGAAGACCACAACCTCCCTACTTAAGGTCGCTTCCTTAGCAAATAAACTATCATTGGTTTTTCCTTACGATTTATAAACTTTTTTTTATTTAATATATATATATATGTTGATCACTGTAGTGTGCACTAGAGTGTAAATTAATTTAAAATTACTGTGCATTTCCTTAAATTGTAAATACATATAAATATATATATATATATATATATATATATATATATATATATATATATATATATGAATATATATAATGATTTGGTTTCCTTGCTTGAATACAAGCTATAAATGATTAATTGAAAAAGGAAATTTCATGTAATGTCCTTATTGCATAAATGCTATTATCATAAGATTGAATTAATTACATGGTAGTTTACAAATGGAAAGAAGCAATTTTTAATATTTAGGAAATTTGATTTCCTCAAGATAATTGTATTTTTAGAAATAGAGTTATTGTGGCTTTTTAGTCAATTTGTGTTTGATGCTTTAAATGATATATTGTTATAGTTGTCCTTAAAGTTGGATTTTCTTTTATGATTCCCTTGTGCAATTTTTTTTGGCTTAGAAATGATGTGTAGGCATGTGGGAACCCTCTATGTCACAGTACCTCGTTAGGAGTTGAGGTTAATTTGGCTTTTAGATTTCCAGAGGCAACAAGAAGTTGATGAATACAGTAGTGGAATTTGGCAAATAAATGAGTACATGACTAAAAGTTTTAGTCACGTGACTAAAAGTTTTAGTCACGTGACTAACACTAGTAGAATTTGACAAATAAATGACTAATTTGGTCATTTATAAGTGACTAATTTGGTCATTGGGTAAAATCACAACTAAATGACTAAATAAATGACTAATATTAGACAAATAAAAATGACTAAATAAATGTGCTCATTTTTAAAATCTTGGCCATAATTTTCATTTTAATAAACAAACTCTAAAACCTTCGTCAAGACCTTATTTTCAATCGTAGCCTGCCATAATTAATAATAAAATATTACAAATAAAATTACTAATTAATAGTTTTTGTGGAATAAAATTACAATAATATTCTAAAAAATATACTTATTTCCCCTTTTAGTCATGGTCTCTATCATCAAATCCCACTCAAAATGGAATGGGCCTTAATAATACACAAATCACAAAGCCTAACACTTGAAAAGGCAACAATCAATATCAACAATGTAGATGAGTATGACCTCACAGTAACAACTATTTCTAGAGTGTGTGAACTTGCAAGCCTATGCATAAAACTAGCCTTCACATTTCAATGATATGCACGCATGCAACAAAGTCCATAGGTAGCTCGTTGAAAGCAAGAAGAAGAATGCTTATTGGCATTATCAAATTTAAACTCTTGAATGAACACTAATACAAAAAAGAACTACAGGTTAGTTACTTTGATTTTATCAACTACATTTTTCCCACTTCCAACCAAAAAACCCTCATTGCATACTTAGTTACAAAGTGTCTCCAATGATTAATCCAAAATCCTTCTTTCAAAAAAGTAGTCATACACTACACATGAAACATTAATATCAACTTGCTCTAAAACATGACCAAAAAAACATCTTTCTTTTCTCTTTCTAAAATTTTTCCTACAAGTATGCAAATACATAAAAGAAACAACAAAATAAGACCAAACACTCTCACAACTCAACCATTTTGTTGGCACTAAATGCCATTGGAGTTCCTCATTTATGTCATATTTTATTTCGACATTAAGTCGCAACTCCAGATTTTCTCGAGATAATTTCCTTTCACAAACTAGATACTCATTTGTAGATTGTCATAGCAATATTTGCAATTACAATCCTTCAAATTTGAATGTGGATTTTATTTTCTAGGATTGTAATTGAATGCACCTAAATCCTTATGATATGGCTTCAAATTTGAATGTGCCTTTACTTTTCCTTTATAGTAATTGAACATCTTATGTAAGGGAACTCCAATTATTTGGAATTCATGTCATTATGAAAGAACACTCATTATTTGCAAGCTTTCTTGCTACCTCTTATTTAAAGTTCTAGTATAATTACCCTTTGTGGATTGAGATGGATTATATTCAGAATATGAAACATCTTTATTATGCAAAAACAATATCTATTGATCCATTTGATGTTTTCTTGATTGTACTATTTAGATATCTATGTTCATATATCATTGGTAGATATAAACAACAAAAAATAGAACTATTAAGCTTTTAAACTTTAAAAATATACACAAATGACTAAAAAAATAGGAAAAATTATCTGCACAAATGATGACAAAGGCTTCAAAAAAGAGAATCAAAAGAAAAGGTAATTTGTAGGTATTGGCAAAACAAATTACTGTGCATGATTTATTAGTTTAAAATCTATTAAACTTTAAATTTATTTCAAAAAACATAAAATATATTGCCTGTAGTATCCAAACACATTGAAAAAAACTTTAATAATTTACTACTGCTTTATGTAGTAACCAACTGTAACCTTGAAGACCAAGATCCAATTTTTTCAATTTTGGTTAAACACTTTTTGACATTCTTATGTGGTTTTGTTATTTGTTTTTTTGCAACATCAACTTTTGCACGAAATGAATGAGAAGTAATTGGTGAACATCATGGCTTTCAAATCACCCCCACTTAAAAGAAAAAAGTGAAGATACTAGCTAATGTCTTTTAAAGGATTAATTTAAAGGGAATAGATATTATTTTAAAACTTTAGAACATGTCTATTATGATAATTACTATTTTTTATTAATAATGTTATTGCATGATTTCTAATTATGAGAATTTTCACCTTCATGTCAATTTCCTTTTAGAATACATAATTTAGAATCTATGTATGCAACTAGACTTATGTCTATATAGTCTAATAAATTTTATATTAATTAAAAATGGTGTTAAGGGCTGCACACAATACATGAAAATCTAAGGCCAACAACAATGAGTTCTATGAGTAGAATTAAAAAATATATTTTTAATTACTTTTATTTCATAAAAGTATACTTACAGGTGCGGGAAAATTCACCACCAAAATTCATCTCAAAGGAAAATTCACCACCACAATTCAAATCAAACTTTCTTTGCGATGATGAATTTTCCTTGAGGTGAATTTGTCATGGCAGTGATTCCCATGGTGAATTGCTAGAGAAGAGAGTATTATTTTCTTAAAAATTAGTATGATGTGTTGTCCCTTTTTAATAAAGATGTAATTGTCTTTTTATAGTCACCCCCACTTAAAAGCAAAAAGTGAAGATACTAGCTAATGTCTTTTAAAGGATTAATTTAAAGGGAATATATATTATTTTAAAACTTTAGAACATGTCTATATTTTGTTTTTCTTCTATAATTTACGACATAGATTTGGTGTATGCCACACATTTACAAGCCATTTAATAAGAGACATCCCTCCTCTATCCTGCAATACCATTTCTAGCATGTGGGTTCTCTTTGTTGATCATCTAGACTACAATATAGTTCAATAATGGAGTAGGTTCAATACTATGCAATATTGATTGTTAGGTTTCTATTCAAGCTTTTATCTTCCTCTAGACTTATGTTTGTTATGAATAAATGTAGTTCTTATAAGATTTTCCAACTTTCCCAAAAAATTTCTAGGATTAATTTACAAGAATATTTTCATTGGAAATATTCTAAGATTAATAATTTTTATCACATTTCTTATGGAAACCAATTTTGGAATGATGGAACTTTCCTTTAATGTGACAAAATTAGAAGTTCACTTAGAAAAGGTTCTTATTTTCCTATACTTGTAAATGTCAATGACATTGTTGTTCATTCCCTTCAAAGTGAATTCCATTTGTGAATTTGAATAAACAACTTAAATTTAGGGAATTATTTTTCCCCAAAAATGATAGATACAAAGGTTGTTTTGTTTCTTTTTTAGAGGTTGGTTGGATTCTTTTGTTTATTCTTTCCTCATACACCAAATTCTTTGAGGATTGGTATGGTCCCTTGGCATGTGTTGTTTGGTCTTTTGATATATGTATTTGCAATAACAACAATGAAGCTTGGGTTTTTGGACAATTTTACCTTCCTTGAGAGCTTAGGTTTGTACAAATATGGTTTTGAAGACATGTTGGTGAATTTATAACTTTTGTTGTTCTTTCTACTATTTTACCAACCTAAAAAGAATTAAAAGGGTGTTATACAATAGAGATTGCAATTGCTTAGAGTACGCTACTCATTGCTTTCAAATTTTTCATTTCATCTACAATAATTGTTATCCATTATTATGTTCAATTTGGACCTTAGAAATATCACCTAACTTGAATACCACTTGAATTAAAAATGTACAGTTAAAATGATATCATAGTGTTTCAGTTAAGTTGCATATATATCATTCTTATAATTGCACTGAGTGTAATACTTCATTTAATGCAATATTAAAACACATTTAAATTTTATGTTCAATTTCCTATCGGCTTATTTTTGAACCTCCTATAGGTGCAAGTGCTAGTTTTAATTTTATATTGTCTCAAATTAAGACAATAGAAAAATACCTTTTCCCTAAAAATATAATTAATTTTCCCACATCTTTTCCCTAAAATTAAAACTAATGTTTCTTCTCATCTTTTCGATGGCTCTCTCTCGCATCTGCTGCTATAGTCGCGGTGTTGCACTCGAGATGTAGCTTCTTTTGGCGGGAAAGCTTACAATGGGTGTGGCGGGAAGTGGTCATTGTATTGGCTTTTTAATCATGAGGATATGTAGAAAATATTATGCCCTAGTTTCCGTTTTCTTCAACCCATGGGTCATCTGCAAGCAAACATGTAATATTGTTAAAAACCCCAGATCTTTATGCAAAACAAACTCGCTCTAAAACAAATTGTTGTAGATTAATAGTCTATTTTCATTGTTTATCCCAATAGATTGATACAATTAGTGTTCTCAAAATAATTTTCCACCTACTAATGACAACTATTAAGTCATTCCTAATTATTTCATTATATGGTGGTGTGACTGCGAATACACAAGAAATTCAGTTATGAGAATGGTGAATTTAAATAAGAACCTTCAAATTTTTCACATTTGTTTTCAAGTCTATTTTTGATATCATAGTAGACAAGATGAAAAAGATTTAAAATTTTACATACAACACAGGTGAATGCATAGGTGAATGTAAAGATAGAGATACCAGGAATTCCAAAGGTTATGGGTTTTGCGTCTACCAAGTGAGCCTTTATGCTGATATTTTTGTAAGTTCTTAACAAATTTTATTTGAAATGGCATTTTCAGTACTCTAACACAAGCATCATTATTTCTTGTCATATTCAAGATGCTAATTACTTTTATCAAAAATATTAGGATCCAGCTATGACAAACATTGCATGTGCTTCCCTAAATTGGGAGATAAAACTCTGATTGTTCACCGTGCTACAGCCAGGTATAGATATGCATGAGGCTATATAATACAATTGAATCTATATTATTTGTTTTTAATCTATACTTCTGACAATCTAATTGATTCCATCTTATTTCCTTCTCATAGCAGTGGTCAACCAAAACTAGACCAAGAGAATGTCTTAGCTCAGGCTCAACAACACATAGCTTTACAGGTAAGACTGGGAAATCGTCTTTATAGTGAGAAAATAGATTTGGATTCCTTTTCTATTGCGATTCTATGTCTCTTATTCATGTATGGTAAGAAAAGCATTCTTTTGGTATATCTGTAGAAGCTTGTATGTATCTATAAATAATGACTTGTGGCTATCAAGGTGGGATAGAGTCTTTAAAGGGCATTAGGTCTCCAAGGTGTTTTCCATCACAGAATCAAAGTTTCTAGAAACTATTTTGTGAAAGCTATCTAAGGTGACTCAAAGGTTAGAAGTAGTCTTAAAGGTAGGGTTACTATTGTTGATGTTTGAGCAAGGTGGTTCCTATGTTCTCATAACAATATAGTAAACTACCCCTCAATCTATACACATTCCACTTCATATCAATTTTAAAGGATTTTCCCTTCACACACAGTCCATTAATGATTTTCATAAACTTACTCATTTATATCTAATATTTTGCATTTATGACTAATTTGTGAAGCCTAAAAATTTCCCTTGCATTTAGTTGACTGTCCTTTCAACCACATTCTGTCAAATAGCTCTTCAATAGGAAGTTGTTCCAAAACATTCAGAGAAAGTACAATTCAATTACTTACATATGCACTTGCATTAGGTCCTATTAGCATTTTTGAAGAATAGGGACATTACTTTTCCTCATACTGAAGCCAAAATCAGTAACTTTTTTGGCATGAAAAGGTGACTGTGAACTTTGATATGCTACCTCTTAACAGATTCATGGTGAGTGTTCATTTCTAGGAACACATACTCTAACAAATGACCCAACTCATGAGAATATTGATGTATGCTATCTGAATCTTTGCTTATAGACTATTGTAATCTTCAAAAATTCATATGCCCTGCTTGTAAGGTGATACGCTTTTAGGGTCTTCATGTTGCTTGAGGTGAACCATTATTGCTTTGCTTGAAGTCTGCCCTGAACCCTTTCCTTCGTTAGTTGGCAATGCCCATCCTTCCTTGCCATTCTTGGACTATACTTTTGCATTAGAATGATATTTTTGAACTGTTTCTTTCCACATGCATTCATCTTGACTGTCCAAACTTTACAATCTCTTATCACTATTATTGAATCTTTTGCAATGTGACTGTCATCCTCTATCTCTTGATCACTAGCCTCATTATGCTTGATTGCCTGTGTGTAGAGTCTCCCTAGATTTGTCTTCATTGCATAGTGAACTATTATTCTTGCTTATACCATCTATAAATATGCCTCCTATGCTTTCAACCTCTTATATGTTGTCTCTTTCAATAGGTTGTCTTCCTTAATGACTGTTAAGACTGTCACTTGTTTGATGATTTCTTTTGTATGTATCTATAAATGATGACTTGTGGCTATCAAGGTGGGATAGAGTCTTAAAAGGGCATTAGGTCTTCAAGGTGTTTTCCATCACAGAATCAAAGTGTCTAGAAACTATTTTGTGAAAGCTATCTAAGGTGACTCAAAGGTTAGAAGTAGTCTTAAAGGTAGGGTTACTATTGTTGATGTTTGAGCAAGGTGGTTCCTATGTTCTCATAATAGTATAGTAAACTACCCCTCAATCTATGCACATTCCACTTCATATCAATTTTAAGGAATTGTCCCTTCACACATAGTCCATTAATGACTGTCATAAAATTACTCATTTATAACTAATCTTTTGCATTTATGACTAATTTGTGAAGCCTAAAATTTTCCCTTGCATTTAGTTGACTATCCTTTCAACCACATTCTATCAAATAGCTCTTCAATAGGAAGTTGTTGCAAAAAATTCAGAGAAAGTACAATTCAATTACTTACATATGCACTTGCATTAGGTCCTATTAGCATTTTTGAGGAACAGGGACATTACTTTTCCTCGTATTGAAGCCAAAATCAGTAACTTTTTTGGCATGAAAGGTGACTGTGAACTTTGATATGCTGCCTCTAAACAAATTCATGGTGAGTGTTCATTTCTAGGAGAACATACTCTAACAAATGACCCAACTCATGAGAATATGGATGTATGCTATCTGAATCTTTGCTTATAGACTATTGTAATCTTCAAAAATTCATATGCCCTGCTTGTAAGGTGATACGCGTTTAGGGTCTTCATGTTGCTTGAGGTGAACCATTATTGCTTTGCTTGAAGTCTTCCCCTGAACCCTTTCCTTCGTTAGTTAGCAATGCCCATCCTTCCTTGCCATTTTTGGACTATACTTTTGCATTAGAATGATATTTTTGACTGTTTCTTTCCACATGCATTCATCTTGGCTATCCAAACTTTACAATCTCTTATCACTATTATTGAATCTTTTGCAATGTGATTGTCATCCTCTATCTCTTGATCACTAGCCTCATTATGCTTGATTTCCTGTGTGTAGAGTCTCCCCAAATTTGTCTTCATTGCATAGTGAATTGTTATTCTTGCTTATACCATCTATAAATCTGCCTCCTATGCTTTCAACATCTAATATGTTCTCTTTCAATAGGTTGTCTTCCTTAATGACTGTTAAGACTGTCACTTGTTTGATGATTTCTTTTGTATGTATCTATAAATGATGAGCTTGAAACCTAGGTCTTTTATGTTAATATAGTTTTATGATGTTCCTCGATGGTTTGTCTTCTATTTTTCCCCAAGGACGTCATAAGAGCTATTCAACAATTAACCAAGCAGTGGAAACTAATCACTTGTCTTTCCTATTGAAAATTGTTTGATAAGATTGTTTTCTAGGGCTTCTTTCTATTAGGATTCCACTTGCAAAATATTATTAAATAAAAGCATTAACATCTAAAAATATTACAATGTTTGGAAATAGTTGCAAATATGCTTGTAGTGATGAATCTGTAATAGGTATCCTAGACATCTTAGAGAGTGGGAGCTCCTTGAGAGAAAAATTCTATTGCAAAATATGATTCCAAGATGATATTCTCTTTATTACAACATCAATATAAAGGCCTCACAAGGAGAGATTTATGAGGTATAGCTAATGTGGGATAATTCTACCCAATTGATACAAATACATTGCATTATTATGACTTTATGCGATGCCTTTGTCATGGTCTTCACCACACCCATCTTCCTGCATGGTAGGTTTTCCTTTCTAATGGTTATTGTAGTGTTTGTAATACATCGCATTATCTTCTTCAAATGTTTAGGGTTTATCTGACTTGTGTTCATCTCGCTTGTGTGATAGATTATTTTACCATTGTGCTTTTGATTTCAGTTTAGTTAGTCACCTCATGTTGGAACTTCTTATTGCCTTCTCATGTTATTTCTACTTGTACCTTAAAATTCTATTGAGATAATTTGTTTGTTTGCGGTCATTAATATATTTTATGTCACTATCATATGAATTTTTGAGGATGTGTAGACATGTGCCAGGGACATGGACATTTATTAAATTTTAGGGAATCTGTGAACATTTTTTTTTTTGTTGCTTTTGTAATGAATTACATAAAAGAATCATGAATTGAGCATGGAAGAATAATAGAACCATGTAAATACAGAGTGTGCTACTCATTATGTCATAATATGATAATCTTATAATTTGACATAACCGATTCTTAAAAAAAGAATAGAATTTGGTATTTACTAATATCATTCAACCTTGGGAAGTATTGCAAGCATTTACAACTTAATTAATGGTCAGTTTATTTGCATGGTCTAAACATATATCTTTTAGTAGGCCAACTGAATCCTTGGCTGTATCTACTAGAAAGCATTGTACTGGGGGAGTAAAAATTCTTAATTATTTTTAATGCAACAAGATACAATTTCAAAATCACTAAGTAAAGCTTAAACAAAGTAAAAGGTCACATTAGATTTAAAGGGCACACCTGCTTGGCCAGGAGACGACTGTGCGTGGGTGTTCTGTTGGTTGAATAACATTCAATGGTGATTCAATAGGACTTGCACAGAGCAATGGAAATGAAGACTCTAGTGGACTAACATGCCTATGGAGACAACCCATCAATTCTATGCTATCTTTAACCAATTCCCACCAAGCTCCATCTTTTAATGCGACTTTAAAATCAATTTACTTTCTCTCTATTTTTTAATTGGGTTTTAGGACTCAGGAAATGGAACAATTTATATTTTTCTTGTAGGGAACATTTCAAGGGAATCTGATATGATCTAGTTGTGTTTAGAAGATGCACTCAAAACCAGACTTTTAAATATCTTTCTGATTTTTGTGGGAGACTCTGTTGTCAATGGAGATGCACCCTATGATATAGGAATCGATTCTTCCTGAAATGGTGATGTAGAAGTCTCCCTAGCCTGTTATAGAAAGCACATGATAGAGGGTAGGATATACTTATCCCTGAAATCCCCTTATTTGGGCATCCCAAGGGGATGTGAGCAATTTATGAATTCCCAAATCTTGGGCATGCAACCTCCTTCTGTAAACACATCCCTGTGGCTAGGGGACAAGTTCCCTAGCTACTGTATTTTTTCTTGCTTTGGTTGAGACATTAATACTAATTTGATGTAATTATAATTTATAATTATGAGAATTCTAGTCAGATTGAAGACCATCAAGCACTTTCCCATTTGTTTTGTAATTTGGGTGTAATAGAGTTTTATTATTTAATTGTTGGCTGTGTCAAATATTTGCTGATTTATTTGAATGAATAACTGACAGTTTTTTGGTATTTTTTCGTTGCTTAATCTGTTCAGAGTTCTTTTCCTCAGAAAGGTGGAGAAGTGAATTTAACCCTGGGGAGATTGACCTCAATAACTCAGGAAGGTAGAATAACAACCAATTCTTGTCTTGATAACATATCTTGCAGTGTGTCTTATGTTTTAGCTTTTTCCACAACTTTTTATTTTAAAGAAATTCTTAGTCTAAGTTTGTATGCATAAACCTGTAGTGTGATTGTTCAAGGAGATAAGAATTTATTGACTATACTTTTTCTAGATGGATGTGATGGTTGAGCCTTCACACTTAAGGTGTTTTATTTGTGTCACCTATTCCATACTGATTGCTAATTGAAAATTTTATACAATGGCCCTATTGATTCTATAATTTATAATGCCATTAAGTTTTGTTAAGATCTACATTAGACTTATTGAAAGGTGCATTTCTTGTTCATAACCATTCAGGTAGAGACTTTAGAGGATTTTTTTGAATGAAAGACAACACTAGAACTTGCTTTGGCTCAAGCACCCAATGTAGCCCTTGTTATGGGGTAGAATGGTATATTTTGAAATGACTCAGTTGATGCAATAGAAGGATATGGAGAGCATTGTAAGTTATTGGGACAAATTTTTAGTTTAGAAGCTCTTAATTTTCAGCTCTTGTTTTATCTCTTTTGTTTAGAACAAATTGTAATTGTAGAAGAATTCTGCCATCTTATGTTGTCATATGTAATTTGATTTAGCATAGTAAGTTGTGATATTTTTCCACATCTCAAATTTAAACATGTGTTTTGTTCTGAGTATATAATAGTTTATAACCAAGGTGGTCCTTTTCAAATAATTTTTTTCTACATATCTTAGGACATTTTATAGGTAACCTAACAGTTTTCTTTTTTTAATTATTTTAGGATAACTTGTTATTTAGGATTTAAATGTCATACCTCCAGCACTGTTGTTCCTACATATATGTTGAGTTGATTTAAATGATTAAAGAAATGACGTGTAAAATGAACCCTTACCTTTACTTTTCTGTATTATGCACGGAGGGACAGGCGACCTGTGAAGTCTTTAGTTGTTGGTAGGCCAATCCTTCTTGCATTGGAGTATATTGATGGAAGTCCTTCCTTCCTGGAGAAAGCTTTATGTTTCATTGAGCAATATGGTATAATGTTTCAACTATTCTATGTTTTCCTTACGTGAAGTTGTGCCATCTTTGTGTAGCTACATGAACTTTTTGCATACATCCAACATATAATCATTCATTTCAAAGGGAATTTATTAATTCAAGGAGTCAGCCTTTGATTGCTACCATCTTAGATGTTGGTATTTTTCACAAACATTAGTTGAATTTTGATGTTGGAAATTAACTATAATTTTATCATAGTATAATCAAATGTGAAATCTCCCTCTTATCTACCAGTTACTTGAATATAAACAAGTATTTTTTCATTTCATTTGAGTTGTAAACATATATGCTTGTACTCTATTTAAACTTGTATTTCAAGTTTCTTGCATGTGCAGTTCTGGAGACAAATTTAAATTTCTGTAGAGGTTTATTTCTTTTTTTCCCATTATATTGGGTAAGGTTTACAATTATGGCTCAAATGAGCAACCAATTAATAGAAAGTCTAACAAAACAGAAGCTCACTTGAGCAACAATCTACAAACTCCACCAAACAGATTTCAGGATCACAAAAACATATTAATAACTTGGAGTAGCTAACCAGGAGCAAAAGGTCTATATCAAAATCACAATAGAATGCAATATAGAAAGATCATCCCAGTACAAACAACAAGAGTAGATCACTCGCCCCTCCATTTTGTTAATGTTATCTAAAAATTGAGTAACCTGATTCTCAGCATACTTAACTTGGAAACCCACACATTAGTGCAGCGACCTGTCTGGATGTACTTTGACAAGAACATGAGGAGGAGTAGAAGTAGCATTAGCATTGTCCATGTCTTCACTAGTAGCATATGAGTAGTGATTAGGAGGGACATCATTAGAAACATGATTCTTTACATGCCCCACCCATCAGTTCCATATTAGACATCTGGAGTGACTTCTTCATGGACTATCTCCTTTGATGTTAACACATCACTATGCTTTGGTTTGACATGCCATTCTTTGGTGTTTTTGAAGAGAAAATTACACTCATGTGCAAGGTTATGATGAATTTTCTTACCCCTCTTATGTTTTCCATGTACTATTGAAGGAACCTATGATTAGTAGACCTATTTACAAGTTCATTGTCATTAGTAGACCTCTTTACAAGTTTACTATCACTAAATGTCTCAAAAATAGACATATGATATGATGACAGTCCTTTGATGTAATTAATATCATGTGCCAAACAACCAATAGCTCTTTTGAAGATAACATCTATCACTTGACATGACTGTCATCTACAATTTTCTATTACTCTCTATGCACAAGACTGTCCTACTCCATGTGACTGTCATCTTGACTATCATATAATTTTGTGCTTTTGTCATGCTTCATCCATGTCATCTATATCTTGCCCCACATCTTCACAATACACATCCTTAGCCATTTTCTTGGCCAGTTCATATGACGAGATGAATTCTCATGTCATCAAATGGATCTCTATGCATCTCTATTTGTTATATTTT
>VDFB02000003.1:241474386-241491735 GCA_007258455.2 Sequoia sempervirens | reverse complement strand
ACTCAGTTTCCTAGCTCGAGAGGAATGGTCCCAAAGAGATTATTAAAGTTCAATTACAGCTCTTTCAAATTGTGTAAATCACAGATAGCTTAAGACAGCGTTCTAGAGACATGGCTTTGACAAATTGTACGCACCGTGTGATCTGGATGACAGGTGACTCCTTTCCAGTGGCAGGGGTACTTGTCGTCGGAGTTCCAGCTGCTGAAAAAGTTGAAAGGTGCACTGAAGTTGTTGAGAAGAGAAAGTAGAACGGTTCCATCATTGTTAACTGCTTCAGTGCAATGCGTGTGAAATGCTACTACAATAAACGCCAACTGTATCACTCTGACTGTAAGTGAACTCATTCTGATTTTTTCGAACAATCACCCGTTTCCTAAGCAGTGAGTATAAGCCTAATTTGGAGGGAGTGAAGGCCTTTATCCTGCTTCACATGTGTGTGGACTTTTTACTATCAAGGGTCCATATAGGGCTGAGAATCTTTAGGAAAATAGGAGTAAAAAAATGTAGTCTCCAATTTTGCAGGTGATATTACTTATAAAATTTGGGTCTACATTGTATGAAAATGGTTTACTACTGTATGTTTCTAAATTTTGGAAGGAAAGAAAAAGTAAAAATAAAATTTTAAAGATTAAAAACTAGTCATATTTTTAATTCATTTCTATTTGGTTAAACATATATTTGATATTTTTATCACAGCTAAAGCTTCATGAAATAAAATAAAGATTTTTAAATTTTTATATGATAGTTCTTCTTTCATGATATATATATATAGTAGAATGGTATCAAAATAATGAAGTTAAAAGTGATATAAGTTAGAATGGTGGGACTTGAATAGAGTGTAAAGTTATAAAATACATTTTGTAAAATTATATTAGTATTTTATATTTGTGTGTGAAATTGTAAGTTAAAATGGCATATGGAAGATGTTCTTAATGTTGGTTTTAGTGAGAACATGTATGTAGGTACAAAATTCAAAGGAAAACTCTTAAAATGAATAGCAAATATGAAAATCAATTTTTCTTTAAAAATAGTGTTGATATAAACTATAGACTTAATATTACTTTAGGTTATGTTGAATATTATATGTTGGTATAATATAATTGAAGTGAAAGAGCTTATGTATGTTGATAATAAAGACTAAACCAAAAGACTCCCTATATAGAAAAAGGGTTTGTGTATGCATGGTTATGTTAATGCTACTAAAGAAATTTTTTCCTAGTATAAAAGGTTACCTCCTCGGAGTTTGAGCAAGCTTTCAAGATTGAGTGAGAATCTAAGGGTGTTTCTTCTAGGCTAGCAGGGTGCAACAATCTTTGTGCCTCAAATAAGGAGGTTGCGAAGGACAACAATGAGAGTGACTTTTAGGTGTCTTTCTCAAAAGGAAAGGTAAGGGGACAATAGTAAAATATTGAGAAAAAAGCATAAGTTTTGAGACCTAACTCCTTTTGTCTAGTGCTTGGGAAAATAGTGTTTCGACTACATGTCATAGGAAAGGCAACAAATCTTGAGTGGAGCTGCTCAAAGGTAAGAATAGGATCAATATAGCTTTTTCTTGCTCTCTAGAACCAATTTTGGATGATGATGGAATACATTTTAGGGTTCCTAACTCTATAGTTGATAGATCCTCTATTAGAATGAAAACTACACTTATAGGGAATTTTCTTTGTTCTAAACCAAACATAGATTTTGTTAGAAGGTAGTATTATAGTTCAAATGGAATTGTTTGGTCAAGTTGAGATCTTGTTTGTGGGTAAAGGTTTTTTCTTGTTCTCTTTTTAAAACATTTGTACTATGTCTAGTATCTCTTGGATGGACCTTAGTTTTTTGGTAAATTAAGGCTTTTCATTAAAAAATAGAACTTTTCTTTGATCCTAAGAAGGGGAATATAGACATGATTTGAGTTAGGCTTTGAAGCCTACCAATGGGGTACTAGAGGAGGATGAATTTATAATGGAAATATCTAAATCATCCAACAAGTGTATGGATTTTGATGTAGTTACCAAATTAAAAAATCACATTGTTTATAAAAAATTTAGTTTTTATTTTATTTATTTTAAAATGATTTTTTTGAAATTAGAATTAAATTTATTTTATATTAATCATATCTATGTTATAGTGACTACATAGGGACCATGCAATTGTATGGTCAGTCATACAATCTTTTTGTAGAGGGGAAAATATTTTTCTCTGAGGGTCTAGAGAAAAAGTCTCTAATTTTTAACAATTTGATAGTTGATCCTTAGATTCTTGAGCCTTCTAGACATGATGGTAGGGTCAATTTTGACACAAATTTCTTGAAATTTGTATCTACCTTTTGGATCTAGTAACCACTTCCCAACTTCAAACCCTAGAAAATCTAACCTCACATGTCCAATTTTGATAAATCAAAATGATAAAATAACTTTCTTGGAAAATATAAATTCACTAGTGAGCTCATAATTACACCATGTTCCAAAATAAACTTACAATGCAAAGCCACAAAGAGGAACCCCCCAATATTTTATATTTCTATGAAAACTTTCTTATTGTCTAGGTCATCATATGATGTAGGAAAAGAGCATATGTAAATTTTTAAGATCCACCATGATTTACAACCTACATATCTCAATAAAACTAAAAAAGAAGTAATATCCCAAGCTCTAAGACTATGTAAGAGCTATTATAGGATGCTCTACACCATGCAAGATTTATCTTAATATGTATCCAACCAAGATCTAAGAGCTCCAATGAAAGCAAAAGAGAGATCAAATATGAAAGAATAAAACTATTATATCAAATGATTCAAATGATAGATTTACAATAAATTGATTAATAATACAAAGAGAACCCCTTAGCTATAAAGACCAAGCTAAGACATAGAATAACATATGATTATGACAAGTGTCTTAATCTTATTGTATGAGACATAAAGTGATATGTATCTTCTGTGTACCCTAAGTAAAGTTAACTAACAAGTATAAGTAAGATTGAGGAGATGAACTGAGTACATAAAACACATGTTCACATCAAAAAATGGAGTAGTATATATTATTGTTTATAAAATAAGAATAATTAGATACTTATATTCCACAATTAAAGAATAAATTTGAAAATGGTGGAGATAAATTTTTTTAAGATAGTATGAGATGGTTTGAGTTAAGAAAGACTATGTTTTAGAGATATAGAAGTAGGTGATTAGATTTATGGAAGACATTTAGTTCCAAAAGAGTTAAGAGAAAGGTGAAAGAGAATTTGAAGATAATTATAGTTGTAGGAAATAATATGTATGTTATAGTATGTCATGGTTCCTTTCTTTGAATTGGTAGAGATTAAAGAAGAATTAACAACATATTGATCCTATAATCCTAGTCATGTGTTGAGGGTGCATTGAGTTTGGTTCCCACAAAAGGGGCGATTATATCATTTCGCCTTATTTGAAATCCCTCTAATCATAAATAATTTACACAAGGTGTTTGATACAAGAGTATCTCAAGCAAAAAATTCATCATGCATTAAATAAAAATATTTCCTTTTAGTTCATTTTTGTTTTCAATTTGTTTTCTTTTGAGTTTGTAATCTAGATTTCATTCAAGCATTCAAGCTAGTGGAATAGAATCTCCTAGTGCAATACCAAATTTTCTCATTTTGACTTATATTTTTACTAGAATATTAGTGGATTAAGTTATAGATATACCAATTGCTTTTAGTCTTTTTCTTTGGATTTCCTAACTCAATCACTATTCAAGAACTCAAGTTGATGAAATGAATCTAATTTTACTATATTGCTTGTTTGACATATTTACATTTCTAACATTAATTGAGTATTACAAAAATTCTAGCATGTGTATGTATTATTTCTTGATCATTTGAAAAAGTGTTATGCTAAAATACCCCAAAGACATCTACATATTTGTGTCAAGTATTAGGGTCATACAATGAGGTTTAATTACTTGAGGAGCTCTATTAGTCCCAAGAAGAGTCATTTTTAAGAGTGCATTAATTTTGGAATCATAATTCACATCTAGGATTACTAGGAAACTTATACACTTTAA
The DNA here is from genome assembly GCA_007258455.2 of Sequoia sempervirens. NCBI lineage: Eukaryota > Viridiplantae > Streptophyta > Pinopsida > Cupressales > Cupressaceae > Sequoia > Sequoia sempervirens. Next base: position 241,487,704 of record VDFB02000003.1, on the reverse strand, counting down.
GAAATCACTATAAAATGAGGTTTATTTCATTAGCAAAGATCAACATAGGGAAAGAAGAGATTTAAGGAATAAAGTATGTATATATATTTTTAGGGTAGTTTGAGATTGTCCCAAGGAATCTAGTTGTCTTTATTGCACTAATATGGAAGTGTTGATATTGCATTGTAATCAAATTGATAAGTCTTAACATGTTGTAAGCCCATTGCGGTAGAGAGTATATATTTATTGAATTAAGTCAATTTTTATATGAATATATTATCTTTTAGTATTGTTGAGCATAGAATATGTGTAGTTTTATTAAGGTTGCATGGTTGGATAGTCATTTATTGGATCATATATTCATGAATACAACAAGATATAGGGTGATTTTACCACAAACTAACTTATTAGGAAATGCATGACTAATAAAATTAACTTAATATTAGATTTTCCCATTCCAATGATTCCTTATATTATCATTTTAAGGGATTCATTAATAACATGCAATTTATAATGTCCCATGATTTGGTCAAATGGAGCACATTATTTTTCACACAAGTTATTTGTATAATGAGTGGATGATGGAATTCACCCTTATTATATTTCCTAAATATTTTAACTCAATGATACATGTGGTTATTTACTGTAAAAACATGTGGTAATTTAAATAATATTTTTATCACATTTCATTTCAAAGCTTCATCGACCAAGAAGTTGAATATCAAATAACCTAGAATATTATTGTGGTTCCAACAAAGATAAAACATATCACTCCTATATTTCTACATTGTCATTAGTAATGTTATCTTCAAGAACTTCATCATCAACATCATTGGTTTCCAATGGAATGAATTCAAATTCTAAATTCGATACATGATATAAATTTATAATTTTCTCCCAATTTGGAATAATTACTTCTTATTCAATTCCAATTCAACCCTAATGTAACAATATAGTTTATACAATAAAAAATCACCCCAACAAAATTTCTCATACTTAGATGAGTCACCATCTAGAATTGAATAATATTTAGGCCAAAAATTGACAAATACAATTACATGTGATACCTTTCATTGCTCATGTTTACACTACATAGGAAATTGCCAAGATCTTTGAGCTTCTATCATACATAAATAATCTAAGTACATGAATAATTTCATATATGCATATAATGCATAAGTCATCTTATATATCCATGGATGAATTTTGTTATGGATGAACCATCACTATGGTTTAATTATAAACAATTAAATTACTACCCTCCAACATCAACAAGAAAGAATCATCTAAGGAATTCTACAAGAGGTATTTTAAGCAACATATGACATGATTCATATTCACATATTTCATGTTCAATAATTTTATTGATGAGGAACCTCCTATATGCATCTAATGTAGGATGATTTGTGATACTCTAGCTAAACACCCTAATAAACATTTCATGATAACTCTTATCACTATTCTATGTTAGAAAAATATTTTGCATTATATTTTAGGGTTGAATAATGGGATAGTAATAGGTGGAAATATATGTTTCCCTTGCATATGAGAAGCATATTCAAATTGTGACCATCTAATCTCTTATCATCATTGATGAAAGTCTAGTTTTAATATATAATTGAGGTATAAATTTTTCTATAAGGTTGTTTGTCTATTAGAGTAAATTTAGTATTAGTTTAAAGTAAAATACCTTAGTGTAAATTAGTTGTTATCCCAATTAATGATCTTCCATAGTTTAAAATGTAAGAGTTGTTGATGAACTCGAGCACCCAAGATCATCTACAAAACCGAGATAAGCCTTCCACATGAGAGAAACAACAAATAAAATGTTGGAATATGGTGCAATAACAAAATGATGTTATTATCACACACTAAATGATACAATATGCCTCAAATCTCCCTTGAATTGACTGAGTTGATATGAACTCATCTGGACTAGATAGGAGGGAGAGGTGAGTGCTGGATAAATAGCTAAATATGGGCATATAATTCCAAGAGGGGTAATAACTCCCAAATAACCAAATTAGGTTGGAGTTATTCCTACTTGGAAAATTCCAAACATGTGGCATAACCTACTCAAAAAGAGGTAGATGAGTGGTTTTGTGAGGTGGCATAAAAGGCCAAAAGATGGTGTGAAACTCAACCACCCAAGTGTGAGTGAGAGCAACACATGTAATCAATGGATTACACCACATGTCCTCACATGAACCACATCTTCTATAACCTAAGGTATGCTTAATAATGTGTAAGAAAAATAATATTAAAAAACCTACACTAACATCCCCCCTTAAGCATAGCTTAGGTAGGTGAAAAGATGAAACAATGCAAAGATGGGTCCCGACTACAAGGCCATGTAAGATACCCATGTACAATGATGAAACCTCTCAAAAGATGAGAAAGAGAAAACCCATAGGACAAAACTCTCCCCCAAGAGAGAAGAAGAAGAGATACCATATAGTCCCCCAGTGTAGAATATCCTACATTATTGGTGAATGCTTGACACAAGAAGCTGAAGATGATCCAAGATCGCTGAACAATATTCCTCCACTTAGGAAGAAATAAAACCAATGATATATGTAGGATATCTTCCCATTCTTGAAAGGAATATGAAGGAAGAATGATGAAAATGTATGAAGTCTCTCAACTCTACTAAGGTGTCCCCATGTCAATGTTGAAAGTTGTCACCATCAAATCAAGTGTTCTAGGCCACACTATAGAAGATGACAATCCAGAACCTAGTGGAGATGGATGCAAAACAAAATTTGAAGATAAAGATATCTCCTCTAAAGACAAAGGCGCCTCCTCCAAATAGTGCTCAATAGTGACCACAGTCATGTCAAACTATGAAGAATGATCATGTGGGTAAAGAACAAAAGGGTCAAAAAGTTCCCCCTCAACATCTAAAGAAGACGAAGTAACTTCATCAAAGAGAAGATGTATGCACTCAATTGTGTCCTCCAAGTATGCAAGATAAGACTCACAAAAAAAATTGCAATGTCTGTCAAGTACTCGTCCCAAGTACTTGTGTCTGGAAGACAATGAATGTCTTGTTGCACTAAATCAATAGAAGCCATGGATTTAGAAATACCAGTATCATTAGAAGCAACATGTGATGTAGGAGATGAAGTCTCATCACATGTCTCTTGAGCCTCAGTTGAAATGATACCAATATTCACTTGACCATACTAAATCTCCTCAAAAGTGTCCACACTAGATGCATGAGTGTGTACATCAGTCGAAGGAACATCGAAGGAAAAATGTGAGAAGGTGTATACTTGAGATTGATGATTTTCCTCCCCAACTGCAACAATATCTTTGCTATGCAAATCTCGAATAATCACAGAATCTGGTGTGAACTCAACACTCTTCCCTTCCCCACCATGTGTGATCTAATATATAGAAAGGATATTTGTTGACAATGAAGGAACACAAAGAACATCGTTGAATAATCATTCGTCTATGTCATTAGATCCTTTCCCATAAACACTCACATGTGTGTTGTTAGCCATCAGGATGTTTGGTGATGAACAAGTTTCAAATAAAGAGAACATACTCTGTGATGAAGCCATCTGATGTGAAGCTCCAAAATCAAGGATCCATCTCCCTGACTCAGAATTTGCAACTGTAACAAGTGCTTTTGCATTTTGTTTCTCTGACTTTGGTTTAGAAGAAGATGATGAATCCTTTGACATAGTTGAAGGAAAATTGATTTTGTTCTTTGCTAAGAGATTCTTCAACTCATCAATTTGTTTTAAATAGCATTGATGTTCATCATTCCCAAGTTTCTTGCAATATGCACATGTGGGCTTCTCCTTCTTAGATGATTCCCCTTTTGAGGAAGAGGATTTTGATTCTTTCTATGGCTTATTCTTTTTCTTCTTTTGTTTCTAATTAGGATGCCTTGATTCTTTCTATACCTTAGGTTCACTAGCCATCAAAGCTTGTGACTTGGAAATGTTGATGAGACCCATTTGAATCAGCTTTGCTTCCTCTTGGATTAGAAGATATGAAAATGCATCAAATGTAGGCACAACATATGTAGTTCCCATAGAAATCCTATTGGTGTGAAAGCTAGAAACAAACAGGGAATACTAAGGACCAAGCTTGGATAACACATTCAAAATCAGCTGTAAATCCTTCTTAGTCATCTTGCAATCCTTTAGCTATGATCTTAGTTGCTTAATCTTGGAGATATAGTCTTGGATGTGGTTAAAATTTTTTGGATCAAGATTCATCAAATCATTATCAATCTGATAACCCCTAATCTTGTTAGTTTTACCATATAAATTTTCAAGAGTCTCCCAAGCCTCCTTAGGTGTCTTGCATGATTCAAGATGAAATTGTAAATCAAAAGAGACTAGTGAACGAATGTAACCAAGAGTTTTTTCACTATTGATCTCTTGTAAAGCTTTTGCACTAGCATCAATAGGTTGAGGAATAGATTCTTTTACATAGCCTATGCAACCTTTTCCCATTAGATAATTCCATATTGATTGTTTCCATGATGCATAATTATATGGAGTTAGGATTTCAATGTTATGTTTCCCCATTGTAAGAACACACAACAAAGAAAAGAATGCAATCAATCAAAATACCACAATATCACCCCCCAAAAATTCACTCAATCAATGATCCCTGCCAAAAAAATATGATGGTGGCACTTTATAATTAGTGCATTTACAATTTTGGAGTTGTTTCCAGAGTTTTACAATGTCCAATATTGGACCCAAATACTAAAAGTATAATTTAATCTTAGAATCAAAAACCTAAAAATAGCACCAATATGTAGTGCTCAAAAAAATATCAACTTTCAAAAAAAAATCACCTTGATATGAGGTTGTATGTGAAAGTTATAGCTGTTTGAAGTTCCAAAAATGAGAACCGTCCTTCAGATCTATTGAGAAAACTGATTTTCTGTAAAATTTGGATCACTTGAGCAAAAAAAGATTCCACCACTGTGAAACCTGCGAAATTATACCCGAAATCAAAAACAATTGCTTGGAAAAAGACCTTTGTAAGCTCAAGTTATGGGCCTCCAAAGTTCACCTGCCAAACTCAAATGCTCAATGGAGAGGGGGGCACAATTTTCAAACTCCAACTTGTTGACATAATGATGATGACACCTCCAATTTTAGCTAAAAACCTCCAAACTTAGTGAGCCCGCCAAAGATAGAAGATCTGCCAAAATTGTTAGAACCTCCGGGGAATGACGTAGGCAAAAATTCTTCAAAGATTCTTCGAGCCCTCCAAAATTGGTCAAAATATTCTTGAAGCAAATATATGGAGTATTTTATATCAAAATTCATCTGTGAAGCCTTCTGGACTCAATGGCGATGTCCATTTTCATTGAAAATGCACCCATCAAAAGCTCAATGCTAAATTTCTCCCAAATTTGAGAAGGAGCTTGCAAATGTGGACACTCTGATACCATGTAAGAGTTGCTGATGAACTCGAGCACCTAGGATCATCTACAAAACTGAGATAAGCCTTCCACACGAGAGCAACAAGAGATAAAATGCTGCAATATGGTGCAATAACAAAGTGGTGTTATTATCACACACTAAATGATACAATATGCCTCAACTCTCCCTTGAATTGACTGAGTTGATATGAACTCGTCTAGACTAGATATGAGGGAGAGGTGAGTGTTGAATAAATAGTTGAATATGGGTATATAATTCTAAGAGGGGTAATAACTCCCAAATAACCAAATTAGGTGGGAGTTATGCCTACTTGGAAAATGCTAAACATGTGGCATAACCTACTCAGAAAGAGGCAGATGAGTGGTTTTGTGAGGTGGCATAAAAAGCCAAAAGATGGTGTCAAACTCAACCACCCAAGTGTGAGTGAGAGCAACATATGTAATCGATGGATTACACCACGTGTCCTCACATGAACCACGTCTCCTATAACCTAAGGTATGATTAGTAATGTGTAGGAAAAATAATATTAAAAAACCTACACTAACATAAAATATACTAAACTATGCATAATTTTAACATTAAGTAACCTAGTCTTTGATATTCTAAATTAAAAATTTAGTCGTTACTCAAGAAAACTATCTTAAATTAAGTTATACCTTAAAATATTATACCTTAATCTAATTTTTTATTTTTTTAAACTTACTCAAATTTTAGAGAAAATAAGTTATTAATTGAATATTATTCAATACATTTTACTCTAAGATCATCAAATTTTAAGAATTAATGGGCTCAAAAGTTTTAAATTCTAATCCACTAACAATCTTAAGATCCATTTAAGTCATAACCACTAACAAAATTTTAGTAAGGATGGGTGAGTTGAAATAATTGGATTTACAAATACTAGGTAGATTATTTAGTTGTAAGAATCATCTAGCCAATAATGCATAATTTTTTTATATTCTTTTGAGTTTTATGGAGTATAATATTTGTAGATTGTAGAGAGTGGAATAATCAATGAATCTTCTAGAATCATATTTGCATCACAAAAAAATATACTTGATATAGATTGAAACGTCTTCCGTAATTACACATAAGAATAAGAATTTGTTGTTTTTATTTTATAACTTTTAAATACTAATCTATGGCACTAAATTCCTAGCTTACAATAGAATTCTATAAGTTTTATTCAATAATATTTACAAAAGGCTTATGTAGGTTGCATGCCCATTTATATGTTTGATATATTCTTAGAAGCTTCTATATGAGTTCATATATAAAACATTTGAGACCCAATGGAATTTTCTATAAATCTAAAAGATAAAGTGTCAAGTTTGATATTTATAACTTATTATAATGATTCAATCACATGAATTACATTATTTAACTATATACACAATTAAACATAACCTTTTTTCTAGAGTTGAATGAAATGACATTAATACATAATAGGTACATGCAATAGAGACATACCTCAAAATTAGTTCTTTTGAATCATCAAAAGTTCAAATCTATGTATACAAATCATTATGTTGACTTCCATTTAGGATGTTCATGACAAAGAATCATTGAACATAAATAAGAAGGTTTCTTACTTTCCAACATTTAACTGACATGACACATGTTTTTAGTTAGCAAATATAAAAGGGACATCAATCTTTATAAAGTGTATAAATACAAAGATTCATTGGTTAATATTACCTTCCATCTCTTGTTTTTTTCTTTTTATATTCAATATAATCTTTGTGAATAAAATATAATATATTTTGTCTTTCTTTATATTTTAGAAAAATCAGTGATATAATTAGAAAGTTAATTTTGTACACAAATAATCGTAATTGATAAAAACTAACAATTTATTCAAACTCACATAGACCTCTCCTAAAAGGATTGGTAACTCAATAAATACAAGTAAAAATGTGAATCTAGACATTATTGATTTAATTGTACCACTCTAGATCTTCCAAATGTAATAATCTCTATATTACAAATGGAAAGACATCATTTTAATAGAGTAATTTCCTAATTATAGCTATTTATAAATGATGTCTTCAAACTCAATAAAATTTAAAAGACAATAAACATAATGTGAGAGAGAATAATATAGACAAAATCTCTATCAATAAAAAAGACTTTGATCTAAATTTAATTTTGATCTCTATCATGGATTTTTATAAACAAACAAAAAAATCAAAATGAAAAAATATATATTCTTAGACATAATCTTTAAGTACAGCAATATTCCAAGCAATATTCCAATCATTACTGATGCAAATACAGCTAAGAAATTACACCTGCAAATAACAAAAGCAAAAAAAATACTATAAAAAAGCTACACAACATAAACCAAATTCCGGCTCCAGATATGAGGGAGGTCCGTACGTTGAACACAATCTACAATGCTAGACAGTATGCCCAATATAACTAAATATTTTAAAATGAAAATCAATGCTGCCAATCCACACTCAATCCACGGCATCGATGCAAGCACAATGTCTGCGACACACTCACTTGGACCGTGCAAAACTCAACTCTGAATTTAAATATTTCTGGGGCCTAATGTCTCTCAACATCTCCACCACTTGTCTCATGGAGGGCCTGTCCTCTGCCTTAGCCTCTGTACACCTCAAGGCAATTCTAATCATACCCACCATGTCTCCTTTGACGGCTGATTCTGTCGCTTCGTCTCCAAGCCCTTCATCAATCACCGCACCTTCCCTTCCACTGTATGATTTTACCCAGCTCACAATGTCCATCCCCTCTGCAAAACTCGAATCTACTGCCCTTTTCCTCGTTATCAATTCCAACAACATTACACCATAGCTGTAAACGTCCATCTTCTCCGTCATTCTGATTGAAAGTGCACGTTCTGTATTACATAAAAATCCAAGTCAGAAAAGCAGAGCAAAAATTATTGCACAGCAAAACTAATATAGACATCCTCTTACCAGGTGCAATGTAGCCCAAAGTACCCATAACTGAGGAATCAACAGTGAGGGACCAGTCCATGAGTTGAGCAATCCCGAAATCAGAAATATGGGGTTCCATATCTGAATTGAGCAGTATATTGCAGGGGTTGATATCACTGTGTATGATTCCCGGCTTGCAGTCATGGTGAAGGTATGATAGAGCGTGAGCTGTGCCAATGGCAATCTTGTAACGGATATCCCATCCTAAAACTGACGGGGGCTTCATCTCGTGCAATACATCATTCAAACTCCCTTTGGGCATGTACTCGTATAGAATAAACCCGCGATCTTTCATTTGCCACATCTCCAACAGTTTAACCAGATTCCTGTGACGGATTTGTCCTGCCGTTTTGATCTCCCTTCTTATACTCCTCTCCTCTTTGTGTTTAGGAGTTAACTGTATAGTCTTCAAAGCGCACAGTTCACCGGAAGGTAGCTCCACTCTGTAAACGACCCCTTTACCCCCTTTTCCAATGACATACTTCTCACTTAGATTTTCCGTTGCTTGAAAAATTTCTTGTAGTCCGGCCGGCACTTCTGCACCAGGTTCGAGCGTATATCCCCTTTTGGGGGATAAAAGTCTCCATAAAATCGTAGCTACTAGGAAACAAGAGAGCATAACTGCTCCTATCACAACAAGGGCTATATAGAATTTGCCGAGACGTTTGACTTCCAAATTAGAGAGAGGAAAATCGCCCCTGCATTTACAGAAACTCCCCTGGTTCTCTGCTGCACACAAATCTGTATTGCCAGTGAATGAACTTGAGGACGAATTCCATAACTTCAACCATGACTTGGGTAGGCATCCCTTGAGCTGATTATTGGAGATGTTGACTGCATCGAGGGACAACAGATTGTCAAGCGCAGATGGAATGATGCCAGAGAGGTTGTTGGATGACAAATCCATTCTCTCTAGCTTATTTAGATTTCCTAGGGCCTCCGGAATTGTTCCACTCAATCTGTTATTTCCTATATTTAAACCAATTGCCAGATTTCCTAGATTCCCCATTGATGGCGGAATTTGACCTTGGAATTGATTTTGCCCCAAATTTAGTTGCAGTAACTGTCCCAAATGGGACAACCAAGCTGGAATGCTTCCAGCAAAACGGTTTCCTTGTAAAATCAGATACTGCAAGTTCTGTAGACTGGCCAATTGGTCCGGCAGGCAACCATTGAATGAATTAAAACTCAAGTCAAGCCAGTACAAGAGAGAAAAATTACCTAGCTCCAGAGGAAGCGGACCAGTCAGAAAATTAGAGGAGAGTTTCAAGCGCTGTAGCTTGGAGAGTTGTCCTAATTCTGCAGGAAGGGTACCATTCAGTTGATTCATGGACAGGTTTACGTCGCTCAGGTTCTTACAGTTCCCAAGACTCCATGGTATTCTTCCTTGTAACTTATTATCACTCATGTCCAGATAATAAATATTAAAATTGGAACCCAGAAAATCTGAAGGAATAACACCAGTTAGATTGTTGTGCCTCAGGATCACTCGCCTCAAGCTCTGGCATCGACCAATCTCTGGAGGAATGTTCCCTTCAAACTGATTATTTCCCATGAGTAGAATCTCCAACCGTCCTAAAGAGCAAAGTGCTGGAGGTATTGTACCGTTGAACCCGTTCCTTGTTAGATCGATTCCTCTTAGATTGCCGTGGGCCCCCAATTCTGCAGGTATTGAGCCTGATAGCTGGTTATCAAACAAAAATAGATACTGTAACTGCGTGAGATTGCAAATATTTGGAGATATGCTTCCCGTGAGACTGTTGTTGTAGAGATATAGTTCCCGTAAGCTTCTTGCCTTGAAAAGCTGGAGAGGAATTGAGCCATGGAATGAATTGTCCGATATGAACAAAATTTGTAAACGCCCCAGTCGACCCAACTCGGGAGGAATGAATCCCTCAAGTGAGTTTGTATGTAAGCTGAGCTCCTCCAGAAGACTGCAATTCCCGAGTTCTGCTGGGATGCCGCCGGAGAGGAAGTTTTCATTTAGATAAAGCTGGGTCAAATTTTGCAGCGATCCAAGAGAGCTTGGTATACGTCCGATGAGCTGATTCTGAGTGGCAAAAATCATGGTGAGATTGCTGCAATTGCCAATTTCCCACAGTATTTCTCCACGGAATTGATTGTTTGACAATTCAACTTCATTGAGATTTGTGCAGTCACCAAGTGATTTGGGGATGTGACCTCCAAGCTTATTGGAAGTAACATACAGATATTGTAATTTTGAAAGCCGGCCCAGAGATTGTGGCAACTCCCCAACCAGCTGATTCTCGTGCACATAAAGTTCTGTTAGATGCTCACAATCGGCAATGGAGGAGGGTATGTCTCCAACTATGGAATTTTCTCCCAACCATAATTTGGAGAGTTGGGTGAGATTCCCAACATTTGACGGGATCTCTCCGCTCAAATTATTGGTTGACAGATAAATCACCTGCAGCAGGGGCAGCCCAAAAATGGAGAGCGGAATGCTTCCGTTGAGGAAATTATCGTAAAGCGACAGAGTTCTTAGCTTTTTGATGCCACCCAGTTGGACAGGGATTTTCCCGTGGAGACAATTGTTTGAGAGATCTAAAGACTCTAACTCTGTGCAATTTCCTAGCTCAGGAGGGATGGTGCCAGAGAGATTGTTAGAGCCCAAGTTCAGCTCTTTCAAATTGTGTAAACCACAGATAGCCGAAGATAGCGTTCCAGAGACATGGCTTTGAGAAAGATCAAGTGTACGCACCGTGTGATCTTGATGACAGGCGACTCCTTTCCAGTGGCAGGGAAACTTATCGGAGGAGTTCCAGCCACTGAAAAAGTTGGGAGGTGCATTGAAGTTGTTAAGAAGAGAAAGTAGAACGGCTCCATCATTGTTAATTGCTTCAGTGCATTGTGACTGAATTGCTACTACAATAAACGCTAATTGCATCACTCTGACTGTAAGTGAGCTCATTCTGAATATTTCGAACAATCAGCCGTTTCCTAAGCGGTGAGTGTAATTTGGAGGGAGGTAAGGCCTTTATCCTGCTTCAGAACTGTGAAAATCAAGAGAGTCTCGAAGCCTTTAAACTGGTATACTTCAATGGAGGTGGGCTCCTTAAATTTCTCATATTTCTGAGAAAATTTACAAGCCTTTCAGTATCAAGGGTCAATATAGGACTGAGAAATTTTAGGAAAATCTAAGGGGAAAATGCAGGGTCACCAATTTTCCAAAATAAATTTATGATTAATCATGCAGCATTTATTTTCCCATTACATGGGAACAATCTATTCCTAATTTAGACCCAGAATTGAGGTGTTCCCATTGAAGGGGGCTGAGGAAAGTAAAAATAATTGCACTATTTTTGAACTAATTGATTTTGAACATCAACAGTTTGAAAATTGTAGGCGACTATTGAAATGATTTCTGAATTTCCTATAATATTAAAAAATATAATATATAATTAAAAAAAAATTACATTCTTATTCTTTATTCTTTAGAATAAGAATTAATTTTTTTCTTTTAAATTTTCTAAACTTAAATTTGTAGATAAATAATAATAATTTTTTAATAAATATATATTTTTCAAATAATAATATTAATAATAATAAATCAATAAATTACAAATTGATTTTTTATTTTTTGAATAAATTTCATTTTATTTTTCACTTTTTAATTTTGGTGTTATTGTAATTTTTAATATAGTTTATTTTTATTTTTAATATTTTATTTGAAATATAGTTTTTAAAATTTAATATGTTTTATAATATTTTTTTATTTGTTAATATTGAATTTATGTTAATATTGTTTGTAATATATTAATTATATTTTTAGATACATATTTTATTAATATTTCAATTCTAATAAATTAAAAAATCAGTTTTACTTTGTTTTTAATCATTTATTAATTTAATAAGTTTATTACTTGTTATTAATTTTTAAAATTATTGTGTTTATTAATATTTGGATTTTGATATATTTTGACTTTCCATTTAGCTTAGTTTATTTTAGTTTTTAAATTAGATTTAAGTTTGAAATTCATTTTTATTATTTGTCTTTTTATGAAATTACAAATAATAATTAAAAATTATTATAATTAGTTTAATTTATAATTATTTATCTTATTAAAACTTTATTTAATGTAGAATAATTCTATTTTGGATAATTGTTGTAATTTATATAATAAAATACATTTTAAATTTTAAATATAAATTAAAAATTATAGAGTGTGAGAGAGAAGGTAACTTTTGATTAATCGTTTCATGCCAACAATCCAAAGATAGCACGTCCCTAGGGAGTTATGCTTAGGGTAGCATGTCATTTGATTATGGATATGATAATTCACCTTTAAAAGCTCTTTAGTGTACCCATTGCACACTTAGAAGGAAAATAGATAGAGAGAGAAAGAGAGAAAATAGAGAGAAAGAGAGATAAAGATTAAAAAAAATAGAGGTATAAATATAAAGGAATAAATATGGAGAGACAAAGAGATAGAGATAGAAATAGAGATAAAGAAAGAGACAATGGAAAAGAGAGAATATGAGAGACATAGATAGATATAGTCACATAAAGAGATAGAAAGAGAAAGAGAAATATGAGATAAAGATATATATAGAGGTAGAGAAATCAAGAGATAAAGAGGGAAAGGCGAAGAGAGAGGGAAAGATAAATACGGATAACAAAAAATAATAAGTGAAGAAATATAGGGAGAGGGAAATGCACAAAGAGAAGAAATGAGAAAAAGATAGATAGAGAAAGAGAGAAGGGAAGATAAATATAGAGAGAAATAGGGGAGAGAGAGGAAGATAGAAATTGAGAGATAATAAAAAATATGAAGATAGAGATGAAGACAAAGATATAAATAGATCTCTATCCTTTTCTTCCCACATATCTCTATATGTATCTCCCCATATGTACCTCCCCATAGCTCTCTCTCTATATATATATATCTCTCTATATAACTTCCTATCTATCCCTCCATCTCTCCCTCT
>VDFB02000003.1:241279810-241473038 GCA_007258455.2 Sequoia sempervirens | reverse complement strand
TCTCCTCCATCTCCATCTCCACTTCCATCTCCATCTCTATCTCTAACTTTATCTCTATCTCTATCTCCTTACCCATCTCTCTCTCTCTCCATATCTCCCTCTCTCCCTCTCTCCATTTGCAAACATAACATGATCCTATTGGCAATGGAGCCTTATTATCTTCTTGATCCATATTTTTCTTTAGTTGTGTTTGGATCCATGTAAGCATAGGCATAGTTGATTGGAAGCTATCACTTCTCCATTAAGACCTTTGTTGCAAAAACATCATTTTTAAAATGGCCTACCAATTAACCTCATGTATACTACACAAATGCATGTAAAAAATAGAGCAAAAAATTCCTTAATTGACCTTCCACACTTATTTGATGCACCCATTGCACACCAGTGTGCAATTGCTAGTTTCATAATTTTAAAAGACTAAAAATAGATATATTTTTAATTCATTGAAATTTGGCTAAACATGTATTTGATACCTTTCACATAGTGATAGACTCATAAAATAAAGATTTTAAATTCATATTTGACACTTCTTCTCATGGTGATAACCTCATGAAATAAAGTTGTAAAATTATTTTTAATATTCAATTTTGAAGAATGGTATAAAAAATAATAATTTATGTGAATTAAGTTAGAATGACACAATGTGTAAGAGAGTGTAACTGTGTAAATTTATTATAAATACTTTTTGTAAAACAATTTATTAATATTTAATATTTGTGGGTGAAAGTTATCAGTTCAAAAAGTATATAGAATATGTTCTTAATGTTAACTTTAGTGAGAGCATATATGTAGGTAAACAAATTCAAAGAAAAAATCTTAAAATGAACTCTAAATATGAAAATCACTTTTTCTTTAAAATAGTTTTGATATAAACTCCAAATTGAAGATTACTTTTCTTTTATGTTTAACATTACATATATTGGTATAATGTAATTGAAGAAAAAGGATTTGTGTGCACATTGATAACAAAGACTAAATCAAAAGGCTCTCTATAGAGGTAAAGGGTTTATGTATGCATGGTTATGTTATGTTTCCAAGTACAAAAGGGCTCCCTCTTAGGAGTTTGAGAAAAATTTCAAGACTAAGAAAAAATTTAAGTGTGTTTATGCTTGGATAGCAAGATGCAACAACATTTGTGTCTCAAATAAGGATGTTTGGGAGGAAAATGGTGAGGGATATTCTCATGCGTCATTCATAGAAAGAAAAGGTGAGCGAAAAAAGTAAAAGATTAAGAAAAAAACTAAAAGTTAAAGTTCAGATTCTATTTGGCTAGGGCTTGTGAAAATAGAGTTTGGACTACATATCATAGGAAACATCAAAAATATTGAGTAGTGCTACTCAAGGATAAGAATAATGGGTGACCCCCCAATAGTGGTTTACACTTTTTGGGACATCCTAATTTTTGTTGTCAAAATCACATATATTTAGAAAATATAATGATTTAACCCTTGAAAAGTTACATTAAAAGGATTCTAATTGAAGAGGGTTTGATCAAACCATCTTATATCAAACCCCCATGGATAGAACCCTGCTAGTTTTAAACCATACCTATAATGAAGTCTCCCTTACACCTATCAAAATGTTGATAAAAAACTATTTTTGATTTACCTTTTGGGGGATCAAATGAATTCATTTAATCTTTAGTTTTTGTATGTAGTCCTTATTATAAGCTTCTGAAAAAGTATAATTTTAAATATTTAATTTGATTATTATATTTATTTTTTATTTCTTGTGAATGTAGGTTTTTCACCAAAAATCAAGCTCTTTGTTTTGAACATGCGGAAAAATAGTAGATTACCAAAAAAATTTGAAAAATATGTCCATGTTAGGTATTGATGTCCTTGATCTAGCAAAAAGAAAAAAATTGAAAATTTCATTACATACAAAAAAAGTTATGTTGTATGTGGTCCACTTATGTTTAAATTGTAATTGGTTTGTCTTCAAAACTTAACTAAGAAAAAAATATTTAATAATACACTATGAAACCAAATTAACGTGCTATATATCATAATTACAAATCTAAATTCGAAAAAAATAGAATTTTATCCTTCACAAAAAAATAGTTATGTTGTTTACGGTGAACATCACTCCTTAAAAATGATGTTTACTATTAAAAACTAGTTTTTGAAGGAGATGGAAAAATAAATGCAATCTAATTCCAATTTTTTTTTAAAATATACATTTAGAATCTACATAAAAAATGTCACAAATCGCTAGTTTGCATCATCTTCAAATTCCTCATGGTTTAGCTGCATAGGTTCCCAAAAGTAAAGATTTAGTTAAAAAATTCAGTTCAATGTCAAGTTTGGCCAAAAAGATTAAACCACTATTGTGGGATCACCTAATATCAATATACCTTTGTATTTCTCTTTAGAACCAATTTTGAATAATAATGGCATCCATCTTAGTCCTAAATTTGTAGCTCAAAGAACCTTTATTAGAATAAAAAATACTCTTGTAGGGAAGATTCTTTGTAGTAAACCAAACATAGATGGTGTTAGAAGATATGCTTATAGAAAATGTAACCGTTTGGCCAAGTTGAAATCTTGGCTATGACTATTTTTTTTTTCTTTTTCTATTTTCTAAATCATGAAGACTATGTCTAGACCCTCTTTGATGGACTCCAATTTTTGCGGTAAAATAAGGCTTTTCCTAAGAAATAGAAACTAGTCTTTGATCCTAAGAAGGAGAATATTGATTATGAGGAGTGAGATTCTTGGTGGAGATGTAGGTAAAAATGGTCGTGTGTGACTTAAAGCCACTTTACATGTTGCTCGATCTAGCCTGTGAAAGCATTTAGTGTGATTATGCCTAGTTTTATTCCTATGGTTGCACATAGGGTAAGTTTCAATAGTGGGCATGTCATCTTTAGTTTCCCAATAAACTTTTGTGAGGACTTGTGTTCTAGTTTATTGATCTATGGTTGGTGGCTATTAACATGGAAGTTAGTGGGGCTTTGGTAGAACCCCACTTTTCATCTTTTAAAAAAGTAGTTAATAATAATGATTTTCTACCTCAAATCATGAAAATACTATCAAATTTATATTGCATGGAACTTAGGATGCCTGTATTAATTCTCTATTAGGGGTTCACAAAAAAATTTAATGGTCATTTGGAGAAAATTAGAAATCAACCTATTCTTGTAATTAAAATGTTAGATTATAATGTAATTAAATAATTATTTAGTTGTGATGCACCTAGGATGTGTGATTAATCACACTGGGTAATTATTTTGAGACCACTTTATATTGTATCGTAACATTGTATTATTAGTTAATGTGTGAGAGACATGGGATAAAAATTTAATATTGGGGAAAATATTAAATAAAGTGAAATTAGTACCCAATATTAAATAAGGTATTAGTTGTTTTGTACTCATATGGTTTTGTGGTGCATGGCTTTATCTTACCACTTAGTTGTATTTGTGTAAGCTTGAATCTATAAAAGTAAACACATGTTTAGTGGTTATGGTTGGTTGGGTGAGTGGTTTGTTATTATTTATTCTTTCTGATGAGTGCATATGTGAAGCATGGCATGGGATGTGTGGATTCATGTTTTGACACATGAAGATGCATTAGACGTGCTTGATTCTTCATAGCTATTCTTTGTAACTATTGTATGATTTATTTCCAAATAATAAATGGAGTATGGATACTTTTGGAGGTTGGGTTTTTCCCTCTTGAGGGTTTTCTCAAGTATATCTTGTGTTATCTTATGGATTGTCTATTTGATATATGCATCATGGTTACTTGTATGCATGTTTACCTCTCATGGGGTTATGTAGGAAATGGATTAAAATTATAGGTCATGATGCATTATTTCCTAACAAGTGGTATCAGAGCCATAATGGTTGATGGGAGGTGTGATCTTCCAAGATGTTTTTATAACCCTTGTTTGAGTAGATGTGTGCAAAGTTGAATCAATGGAAATGCATGTTAGATCTGAGGCATTACAAGATATGGAACACATGTTGCAGGTGTTTGTTTGCAAATTTGGGCTTTTGGGTTTGCAATATTTGTTGGGTTTATTGTAGATCTAAAGCTTGAAAAATTTGTGTCAAATCGGTTTCTTAGATTGAGCTTTCATATGAGGGTTTTACAGAGAAAATTTCATGGATGACCTCATGAGACAAAATGGACCTCACCATTAGATCCAAGATGGCTGAGAAACAAAAAATAACATAAAACTTGACCTATTTTGGAGAAGTTGAAAAAAAGGTAATTTTTTTAGTCACAGCCCTAGCCGTATGGCTAGATTGCAACTTGAAAAAAATAATATTAAAATAAAAATTTCCATCATCCTATTAAAATACAACTATGAAACAAATAATTTTTAATTTAAAAAAATCTTGTGACATAAAAAAGGTTATTGAAAATCATTTGAAGGTTAAAAATAAAAAGGAAAAAAAATAATCAAGTGGTATAGGGTCGAAAAACCATGTACCCCCTTGTCTTCTTAGTCCCCTGACTAGCCATAACTCTTTAATCCATTAGTCAATAAAATATGTCAACCCTTTTCTTAAAAGTTGTTTTGAATGACTTGGCCAAAGTTTTCTATGAAAATATTTAATACTTAAAAACTTTTAAATGAAATCATTTTAAACCACCCACCCCCTCCTCACTTTATTAATTGTTTAAGTTTAAAATATTAGAAATATCTTCCACATTTAAAGTTTTAATATTTTCAAAAATTGGAGTACTTAATCTTTTCCCCCTATTAACATTAAGGGAGAGTATGGCTCTGCAATGGGAAAAAAAATGGTGGCAGGCCTTTTCACAAGAATCATGACTTTTGACCTCGGGGTCCCACACATACTTAGAATAGGAACATGCAACCAAAACAAATGGTGGAAGACATCACTTTCAATGGCCAAACTAGGCTCCAGTGCCAGCCCATAGGATATCATACAAGAATGGTTAGCCGATTATTGGCATTTGTGAAGGTGATACTTTGTTCAATGGAGATTTTCAGAGTAGGCATTATGAGAAAAAACTAGCTTTTTTGAATCAATCTTATTAAGAAGTCGAGGCTAAGTTAAAATCTTTTAGAAACAAGGCAGCTAACGATTTGCATATTAAATAACGTAATATTAGATAGATTATAGCATACCCTAATGATTTGCAAGTTAAAGAACCTAATCTCAAAGCCCTAATTTGTAAGTTCTGGAACCTAATCTGGCCAATAGATGATTTAAAAGATATTATCTATAATGATTGGGAAGGGGTTCAACAATTATTCTATTTGAATGAGGAAAAGGGCATATCTGTAGTCATTTTTAATACTAAATCACAAAAAGATGCATTTTTCAAAGTTAAATCATGGGTTTTTCATGGGTCTAGGTTATGCATGCAACCCTAGGTGCCAAATTTCAAAGCAAAATATTTTCCCTTTAGATTTGTTCCTTTCTAGTTTGAAATGCCTGCATTACCGCTTGAATATAGGGAGTTGAGCCTGATTGAAATAATAGCTAATCATGTAGGAATCTTTCCACTACATGACATGGCTTCTTTTAAAAACCCTTCGAAACCCATTAGAACATGTGCTCTCATTGATGTGCAAACAAGGTCTTTCTAGGGTAGATTCAATTAAATTCAAAGTTTGGATCTTGGAATCAGCAAAAAAAAATTGAATCCTCAAAAACTACTTGTTCTCAATGTCATACCATAGGTCATTCATCCACTTAGTGTATGTCGGAGTTGTCAAAAAGAAATGTTAACACAATGAACGGATTTAAAGGTTGTGAGCAAAAAGCTAATCAGACTATTCCTTCTACTCAAAACCTAGTTATACATAGCGAGAATGTTCAAGGTAATAAAAGGTTGCTTGATCACATGTAGGCTGATTTTTAAAATCCTATATGTAAGAGAAAAAGAGGAACAAAGAGCATAGATTTGGGTATATTATCAATCAAAGAGTGAATAAACAACCTGCTTTTAAGATCACAATGCTGAAAAACATTAAGAGATTAATGCAATTGTTCTTTGGGCTATCACTTAATTTATATTCCCCCATGGAAAAATGAAGCTCACACATTTAGCTTGGGGAAATAGTGTGGAAATTAATGTTCCAAGGAATGAGGGATCACTTAGTTTCTTGGTCGCTCGGTGTCAACGAATAGGAGGGTTAAGTGGTTACTTGAAGAAACTTAATGAGGACAATTGTTGGCTTTCATTAAACACAAAAAAAGGATATCAATGATGTTGAACTAGAGTTACTAGCAGAGGAAGTGCTTCTTTTAGCTGGATCGGGTTTATTTGATGAAATTGTAGTGGAAGAGTAATTCTAGGAAAACCATTCACAACTAGTTTTAAGGGATCCTATCAATATTGGGAAGCTAGTGCAGCAATAAAGAGAGTTAGGAGAGCAAGTGGATGTTGTTCTATGACCTAGAAATAATAAGTACTTATTGGGTGTAAAATAGGCAACTCATGAGGAAATCCAAATGGGCAGCCAAACATAATCTAAATTGAATGAAAGGAAAATAGAAGGTGAACTATCCGAATTTGTAGACCCTAACAACCATCTCACTCTGTCTCAATCCCCTTATCAACCTTCAATTAAGAAATCCCCTAGGAAAAGAAGCAGGAAGTCTAACCTCACTAAATTAAAAGAACAAATAGAAGCAAGTGTACAGAAAACAATCTTGGATTCCATGTCAAGTAAAAGTTCAAGGAGAGCATGCTGATCTCCTCAAGAATAATGAGGATCTCTTCCTGGAATGTCATGGGCATTAATTCCCCTGAAAAGCACACTCGCATCAAGCAACAAATATATGTTGGTGGAGTGGATATCTTTCTCTTGCAAGAAACTAAGACTTTAGTAGAAGTATTTGAATATTCAATCAAGAAATGGACTAAATGAGTCTCATTACATTCCCTAGCTCAAGGGGAATCTTGAGGTTTAGTAACGCTTTGGAATCCTAAGATTGTGACTATTAAACATTATAGAAATGAGAATTACTAGTAGCTTGTAGAGGTAACAAAATTTGAATTGCAGTTCTAGATCTTTAATGTTTATGGCCCCACCTCTACTATAGATAAGAATATTTGGGATGAAATCACCAAGAAATTTTATTTCCTTAGGAGTTGGAAAATTGTGTTAGTAGGGGACTTTAATGCAATAACATCCTTGCAAGAAAAGAGTGGAGGAATTAGTCCATCACCAAGGGTAATGGCATATTTTAGTATGCTCATTTCAACTAATGCACTCAAGGATATTATACCACTTAAAGGAAAAATTACTTGTACAAACAAAAGAAAATGTTTTCTTCAGATAGCTGAAAGATTAGATAGGCTCTTGGTTACTCACAATTGGATCTCTTCATCTCATGGTTTAACTTTAGAAATTCTACCATATTCTGGGTCTGATCATTATGCAATTTTCCTCAATATCTCAAATATCACAACACCAAAAGAAAAATCCTCTTTCAAATTTGAAAGTATGTGGTTTAGACACCCTCAGTTTATGGATCTCCTCAAGCAGTGGTGGAATAATGCTCCATATGAACAAGGTTCTATGATGTTTCAATTTAATAGTAAATTGAGGTATGTGAAGCAGCAAATCAAAGTTTGGAATAAACAAGTTTTTCAAAATATCTTTTAGAAAAGAGATTTAGAGTTTAAAGAACTTACAATAGTTCACGAGAGTATAATCCAACATGGTTTAGATAAAACCCTGTATGATAAATAGAAGAAGTTACATGAAGAATGGGAAGAATTATGCACAAGAGAAGAGGTCTATTGGAGACAAAAGTCTCATGAATTATGGTTAAGGGAGGGAGACTGTAACACAAATTTTTTTCATGCTTGTACACAAATTAGGAAGGCTTCAAATCAATTCAATCAATTCAAGAATTTCCTTCAGGAAACTAGCTCACAAGGGAAGATGAAATAAACAAGGAAGGAGTCAGGTTTTTTTCAAAACTTTTATCAGCTCCTCAAGGAATAGATCCTAATAGAACAAATGATGAAACTGAGTTGTTAGATACAATTCCTCAGCTTATTAGTAGTGAAGATAATAACTCGCTTATAAGACTGTTCACTACGGAGTAGTTAAAACATGTAGTATTATATCTTCCCCCAGATAAGTCCCCCAGTCCAAATGGTTTCACGGCCTTTTTCTTTAAAAATTTTTTGTATTTCTTATGTTATGATCTTCTCTAGGCACTAGAAGAATCAAGGAGAATGGGGTCTATTTTTAGGCAATTTAGTGTAACTAATGTTGTAATTCTACCAAAGGTAAAAGATCCTAAAACATTTGTAGAGTATAGACCCATATCTTTACGTAACACAATCTACAAGATATTCACTAAAGCAATCTACTTAAGATTGTAACTGCTTATTCCAAAGATCATTTTCATGGAACAAGGTGGTTTTGTCCTAGGGAGGGAAACTTCTGAAGGGGAAATTGTGGCACATGAAGTAATTCATACAATATCATCATCCAAGCCACCCACATTCATTGTAAAATTAGAAATGATGAAAGCCTATGATAAGGTAGATTGGAGATTCCTAAATAAGGTTTTGCCAAAGTTTGGATCTTGTTCACAATGGTGTAGGTGGGTAATGCCTTGCTTGTCTACAGAAAAGTTTTCAATAATTATAAATGGGATCCCAATTGGATTTTTTAGTGCTACCCAAGGGGTCAGGAAAGGAGACCCTCTCTCACCCTTTCTCTTTATCATAATGGTAGAAACCTTAAGCAGATTCATTCATCTTAGATATATCCAAGGTCTATGGCATGGTGTGCATATTCCAAATTTGAGTAAATCAGTCACACATTCACTTTTTGTAGATGATACTCTTCTCTTTAACAAGTCCAATTTTTTTGAGGCTAAACAAGTTAAAGAAGTCTTGGACAAATATTCATCTGCCTTTGGTCAAAATATCAATGCAACAAAATCAAAGATTTATATTTTCAATACTCCTGATGAAGTGTGAAAGAGAATAGTAAAGACTTTGGGTTTTCAGGAAGCAGAGTTTCCTTGCACATATTTAGGGATACCTCTCTTTAAAGGTTCAAATAAGGCTCATTATTGGGACAAGGTTATCGACAAACTCAAATCGAGGATCTTAATATGGAAAGCTAGGTGGCTATCATTGTTTGGTAGAATTCTCCTTATAAAATTAGTTTTATTATCAATTCCAAAAAAAATTTGGCCATTCTTAAATCTCCATCATCTATAATCTTTGAGATTGAAAAAATTATAAGATATTTTCTTTGGAAAGGAAATATTAATGAGCAGAAAAAAGTGCATCTCATATCTTTAGAAGGTCTATAAAAAGGGAACAATCAAGGAGGGGCGGGGATTTAAAATATCTTGTGGAGAAACAAAGATTTTGGAGCTAAATTAGTATGGAAAATGTATTCTAATTCAGAGGAAAAATGGGTAAGAATATTAGAATCCAAATACTTAGACAATGATAATCCAACATGAGTCTTAACAGTTGCTAATCCTCCAATGGGTTTTGTTGTTTGGAATTTTATCCTTACTAGTAGGAGCTTAATCACCAAGTTCTCTTCATGGGAAGTAAATGATGGCCAAAGTGAAAACTTTTGGTTAGAATCTTGGAATGGGAAGCCTCCTTTATTATAGAGCCAGGAGCTTTAGGAAATAAGAACAACTTTATCTACAACCTAGGGTGAAAAGTTGATAGATTATGTGGAATAATCCAACCCTTTAACTGGGAAAGTTGTGTGGAAAAATACTTCAAGCAACTTCCTTAGTATGCAGCAATCTAATCTTTTCTACAAAGTGTTGAATGAAAGAGTAGTTTATCAATTAGCAAAACTAGATAAAATCATATGAGTAGCTTCTAAGGTGGGGACATATTCAGTAAAGGAAGGTTATGCAATCCTAAGTCAAGCCAAACATAACACACAACCACAATGAGAATTTCCATTTTGTCAGAGCAATAAAGTATTACAAAATGTAGGTAGTTTTTCTTGGCTTTCCATTCATAAATGAATCTTAACAAGTGATTGTCTATTGAAATTGAAATTAAGGAACCCTTTCAAGTGCCCATTATGTGAAGAAGAGTTAGAATCAGTAGATCATTTGCTCCTTCAATGCAACTTTTCCTAGGAATGTTGGAACTATATCAAAGGAAAGTTAAACCTATTCATTCCTCTTCCAAATACACTTTGGGATCTTTTTCAAAGTTGGTTGCTTCTATTCGAATCTTAATTTTTTGCATGTATTTGGTTTATCATTTTGGTTCTTGTAATATGGAATATTTGGTGGGAGTGTAATTTAAGAATATTTAGGAAAATAAAATCTCCAGTAGAGGTAACAAAACTAAAAATTGAAAAGGAAATCTAAAAAGGAGTTAACTCTTGTGTTCAAAAGGAGAAAATGACTAATTCATTGTTCACTAATTGGGATAGTCAAGTTTTGAAGAATTGGAAAAATATTAAATTGTCATTTGATGGAAGTTTACTTAAAAAAAAAATCCCAAAAGTTGATAGAAATTTAGTCAAATGGATCCCACCTCAAGTTGAATTTGCAAAACTCAATTTTGATAGAGCTTAAAAGGGAAATCTAGGAAACTCAAGGGCAAGAATTTGCATTAGAAATTTACCTAGGAAAGTTTTGGCATTGTCTTCAAACAATCTACAACAAGTTACAAACAATAGTGAAGAAGCTCAAGCTTTATTATTAGGTCTCGAATTATCTTTACATATGGGAATTTCAAATATTCATATAGAAGGGGACTCAATGATAATTATCAATGTACATGTAAAGAACATACGATACACAATTGGAACTTAAGATATATATTGCATCAAGTATGGTTGTTGTTAGAAAAGTTTAAGGCAAATATAATCTCTCACACATACATAGAAGGTAACAAGGTTGTGGATTTGCTTACAAGCCTGGGTAGTGAGGCATAGGAGATTAGATATATAAATGATTTAGTTCATTTATCTACTTATCCTCAATTAATTGAGTTAATAAATCAAGATGCTCAGGGTTCTTTGTAAGGAATTAAGTAAATATAAGTCTGGGTGGCTAAATTTATTTAATAAAAATTTCATCTATTTAACACCCCTTCATCATCACATGCTTTTTAAGATCTTCAGCCTAAAGCTTATGTGGAGTCAACCCAGTTAAGAAATCCTTCATAGCTGCCACTTGTTCCTTTGAAGTGCCTTGATGCAAACTTCGAAGCAAGGAATTATGAGGTCACACAAAAATGATTTCATATTACTTAAGCCTTATAATTATAGGAAATGGTCAAATAAAGAATTTTAGTCCCATCCAAACCATTGAACATTCAACATGAAGATACGAAACAAGGATTACATCTTGCCATCATATGCTTTTTTATCCTCATTTTTAGTGTTTTGCAGTCTGAGGTTAGTACTAACCTTGCTTATCTTCTACCATTTGCATGTGTTTTAAGGAAGGTAGTGGCACCAAAAGCAAACTTGAGGAAGGTGATTAAATGGATTTGACATTAAGATCTCATTCAATTTACAATGCAAGATCACGAACGTGCTAAGCCAGATTGTTATTATTTCAAATTAAGGATGAGATTTTAATTTTCCTTTAAATTTGTTTAATTCATCCGTCACTTCTAAATTTAATGCTTTCCTTAGTCTACCTAGGTGTTTTTCTCTACATTTTGGTTTGTGAGTATGAAGCTGGTC
Organism: Sequoia sempervirens; assembly: GCA_007258455.2. NCBI lineage: Eukaryota > Viridiplantae > Streptophyta > Pinopsida > Cupressales > Cupressaceae > Sequoia > Sequoia sempervirens. Next base: position 241,461,386 of record VDFB02000003.1, on the reverse strand, counting down.
TGGTTCAATTCCTCTTCACAAATGGCACAAAATGGTTGATGAGGGGGGGTTTCAAATAGCATAGAATTTTGGCCAAGGAATTATAGAATGTCGATGGAGATTCACCTGTGGGAGCTCCCAGTTTCATATTACATCGAGGATGAACATTTGCAGCTAGCATTCAAGGTGAAATGCGCTCAATTTTTAAATTGTATAAAAACCTTGATTGGAGATGAAATATTGCACACTAGGTCACAATGAATAATATTTCCTACAAATCTCCTCTCCATATTTTTATCGAATTCCATGGATTTGCTTCAAAATTTTAAGTCTCTACAGTGTATTTCTAACAAATTTTTCAAGGTAGAATACTTGTAGAATAATGGTTTGCTGCAGAGTGTTCAAGGTTATGAATTCACTAATGGTGAAGGGTTCATCGGTGGTCTTTTTCCTAGACACTACCTCTATCACAAGCAGAGGTATGTCAATACCTATCAAGCCTTCAAGCTTTCTTTGTTAAAGGGGTCATCGGCCTATTTATACCAAGCCTTGAGAAAATTTCACTTCGACTTTGACAAGGAAGAAATTGACAATTTCAAAAGGAAACACCATGATTTATCTTTTCTCCTTTCTCACCGGTGTGCTCAAGATTTGCAACAATTATACCAATTGACAACACGGCAAGAAAATAGGGCTAATGTGCAAGTCCCAGATATAAACATCATAGTACATTCCCAAGCACATGCAGCAAGCCAAGTTTAGTTGGTAGAAGTGGAATTTCAAGCTAAAAATTTAGTTAATCTGGGTATTAGGGGTAGTTAAAAAAGTTTGTTTTAGGTTTTAAGATTTTGGGATTTTGCTTAGTATGGATCAAGCAGCATGTGACATTTGTTGTATTTTGTTTCAAAGTCTCGGTGGGCTATAATTTTGGTAGTTCCTTATATTTTCAAATCATGTCATAGGTCCTTATGATTGGGATGATTTTGTATAAACTTGTATCAAACTGAGCTATAACCGAAGGTTTTCTTCCTCGTTCTTTCCTATCGATATGTTCTTTGAACCAGGTTTTGTAATATTCTATTTATATATATAATAAAATATATTATAGTGGCTTGGAACTTTTTCTTAAAAAATAATATTTGTAAAAATTAAATTGGTTTTCATTTTGGGGTGGGGTCCACCAAAAGTTGTCTATATAACTAAATTGGTAGTTTTTTCAAACTAGCATAACTTTTGCTCAGGGAGTCATATTTTCAACTTCTTATACTTGTTGGAAAGGTGGTTCTGAGAAGTACATAGTTCTATATCTTTAATTTCCTAATTTTGTATTTTTTATCAGTTTTTGTGATCTCAAAAGCTATATGTTCTCTATTTCATGGTTTTGGTCATAACTTTTGCATATAGAACTAGATTTTGACTTTGAATAGGTGTTGGAGAGAATGTATAGTGTACTAAACTTTGGATCAGTCATATTATATTTTTTTGGTGTATGTAATGTATGGTACTTGTTTGATCACTTGTAATAGCTCGAGATTCGGGGTGTGATTGCATGAGCATCTAGATGAATCAAGAGGAAGAGCCTTGAGGGAGTACTTTTTTAAAAAGATATTTATGATGATACATCTGATTATCAATTTGGTACTTCTTGGTATAGGTTTATAGGTGTTTTTTAGAATTGGAATTTGATGGTGATAGGTACACATGTCTTCATTTTTGAGGACATGGGTTGACACGAGTGGAGACTTGGATTGTCATATGGGTGATATTTGAGTGTAGGTACAACATTGGCTATGATTATGGTGTCATGGATATGCAGGTACATTTGAGCATTGACTTGACATGATCATGTATATTGTTGTTTGGTGGTGATTTGGTTTTATGTTATGAGGTTTTCTTTATCTCCATAATGCTTGTATAGTTCCTTGACTATGGTTACTCATTTGTGGACATGTATGGAAAATTAAATCTATGGTTCATTTGGTGTTTGATTCTTGATGTTTGCAGGATTATCTTCTTTGATATCTTAATTTCCAGGTTACTAATGTGATGATGAGTTTGTATCATTCATTATTTTTGATCTACGAGTTAAATGTAGTTTTATGGACTAGCTCCCAATTTCCCTGCAGTGGGATGACTCAGTGTGGATTATCTATATCCACAAGATTGGTTCAATGTTGATACATATTTTTTTAGTTGGCCTTGTCTATGATCATTTATGCATTGGTATGTTTCTTTGGGATAAGAGGATGGATGGTTAGAGTACCTAATTAGTTAGTTGTGTTGGTGTTCAAAATCGATCAGTCCAATGAATCCTATAGACTAGCCATTTTCTAATGATCAGACTCAATGGTGGATTTTTCCAACTAACAAGATTCAGTCATAGACTGAAATCTCCTATACTTCTATCTCTAGAAGACCAAGGGGGTTCTCCCTATACAATTCCTAAAGACTCAATTTAATTACATACATACATTACTTTTTATAGAAAATAATTCCCAATTCAATTATACCAAGTAAAGTACTGACAAATTCAAATCTAGATAAATTATTAGTCTCTCAACACTCACCCAACAATTGGGAGGCAAAATTCAACACTAAACCTCAAGAAAACAGCAAGGATTTTAAATGATTTTGAATTTAAACTTGTTTTTGAGATGCATTAAGCTGAATAATAGATTAGTGCCTAATTTTGGACCATGGAGTCAAATGCATAAAACAAATTCATCAGGAAATGAACTTCTACTAGTGGATTCAAACTGTTAATGCATTACATCAACAGATCCACTCTTGTTGGATCACTCAAATTCTTCTTATTAGATCCACCCTACACACTTAAAATCACAACTATCTTCTCAAAGTAATTTGACCATTTCATTGAAACAGAGCCATGAACAAATAATACAATCTCAGGGAAACTGAGATGATAAACTCAAACATACTTTGCATTATTGAATTCATATGACTTAAAATGTACAAATCTAGAGAAAATTTGATAACATTTATGAATTGCTTGCACAAACTGGCTGATATTTACTTATAACATCAACAATTACAGCTTATAGACTCAACTTATAACTCAGATTCAACATTTCGCTATCTACCCAACCCATACAAAAATTTAGAACCCTTTACAATAAGAAGAGAATGAGAAGATATAGAAGAAAGGAAAGCTCTATAAGTTGATATGTTGAAGACACCTGGAAGATCCATCCATTGTTAATCAACAAAAAAATGAATAGAATCCCTCCTCTCTCTCTGCTTTGCAACAACAAATTCACTCCACTATGAAAAATCATCTTCATTCACCCATCAGTTGAAAAATATCTCTATTCTCCCTTGAAAGCTTCATATTGCCTTTGTTTTACTCTAGCTACAAATATTTACCCTCAAAAATTAAAGTCTTCTAGATAGTGAATACTTTATTCACTTCATCAAAATATCTATGCCATTTATTTATTCCACCTATTTGCTTTTTATCCAGAACCTATAAAATGGAAAAAGTATGTTATTGGGAAAAATAGATTTTACCCACACCATTTTTGCATTTGAAATATGGTGGGGGCCATTTAAATCCTTTGCACATTAAGATGTAATGAAGATTTTAATTTTCATAGGACACAATAAAATATTGCTTGTGCCCATTTCATTTTTACTCATTTGTATTTTAGTGAATATAATTCACTGAGTAAAATATTTACTGTGATCTCTAGCAAAAAATGTTTGCTCCTTTCAACTTATTCCCCTGCATTTTAAGCATTACTCCTTGTTTTAAATTTTAACTAAATGGTGAAAATATTATCAAGAAAACAAGACATACCCATGCTCCATTATTCACCCAACTTTACCTTGAACTTTATGCCCAACAATGCAAATTTTGACTTTTATGAGCAAAGGTTTTAATTAAAAATTGATTAGGCAATAGCTTTATGTTTAATGTTTTTCCCTTTAAGAATTTTCAAGGGCCCACCATAGTCTTACCCCGCATTCCTACAAGCCTTCAAGCTTGTGTCATCAAACTCCCACGACATGGCATGGAATGGTGGGGATTTACCCACATCTCCACTTCATTTTAGGAGATTGATCTTGGCCTCATTTTCCCTAATTCTCCTATGTTGTTTGCTCATTCTGCAACTTCTCTTTAGTTTGCTCAACAATGGAAAAAATGAACATTCCAGAGACAATCTCCTTTATCTAGCACAAGCAATCTTGTGTTGTAATTTCCTTTGCATATATTAAATGAACCCCTTTTTACTAACTGATCACGCCTAGCTTCTCATTTTGCTTTGTTAGCCACTTGCTTGTATGGCATGGTGGCTACCCTAACTTCAAATATTTCCCTCTTGAAAGTTTTTAAGACTTTTTTTGAACAACCCATTATGTGTGCAGGTTGTGTGCCTTTGTGGCATTCATGGCATTCCATGTTATCACATTTTAAAAGGTGTTCTAGCAAGTAGACTACATGCTCTTAAAGAATCTCAAGGAGTGGTGCTTTGTTTCCATTTCCTACACCTCATTTTGTTGTATTGTTCACACTAGAAACTCTAATCTGCTTGAAGGTTTCCAAAGTCTTTTCAAAAAATCCATCATGTGCATCTTTTGAGGCATTCTGCATTAGTGTTGGCACCAGTTCTTGCACAATAATCTCCTTTTAAAACATACAAAGGAGGTATCTTTCTTGTTTCAATCATCTCAACCTCACACTAATCAAGGAAATCAACGGCTTTGACTATTTTAGTCTTATTCTCAAACTTTCCTAGGGTGATCTCTCTGAATACCTACCACATAACCATTAGCTCCCTCTTCTTCATTGATTTTTCTTTGCCCTTCCCATTGCATTTGTCTAAAATTTCTAAATACTTTTCACAGTCCACTCCTTACTAGTACGATGGCATCACTCAAGACTGTATCTTTCTTGGAGGTTTCTAAAGCCTTTTCAATAGTCCATTTTGTACAATGCCAGGTGCAACATTAAGTATCATCCCTATTTCTATGTTTGATCTCTTTCATAGTAATAAATGGATCCATTTTTGGAATGAATCAAACATTGGAGTTAGCCTCATACAATGGATCCTTCTCTCTGTAACTATCATGGGCACCCCTACTTTATAAACTCTCCATCAAGCTCTTTTTAGCTTGTTTAAGCTAGTATGGTGGTGCCATTTACATTTGGTAGCATAAAATACTCATATCTCTTTCCTATGATCTACTTTGTGGATTTTTAATCATTTCTTTCACCTTGTGTTACCAAGCAAAACAAAGCATTTGATGAGTGCTTGTTTATCTTGAATGCATTTTTAATTGAATCCACACTTTCCCCAACTGATCCAAATGAAGCAAATAAGGTGTTTACAACCTCATCAATGTCACCATCAGGGAGGATGATGATAAAGGTTGTGGAATTAATCACTGCACTCAAATAATCTAGAAACCTGAACCATACTAGCCTCAAATTGTGTGGCATATGTTGGGTCCTTTGTGGGCCTGACTAAAAAAAAAAAAAAATCAAACAAATTTTCAACTAGAATTGAGCTGAGATAGCTTCTGAATGCTTTTGAAGTGAAATGATAAACTGGGTTATCATTAAAACTTACTTTCAGGCATTTCTGCAGAATGGTCAAAATTAGTCAAGTTGGCTTTGGAATCGCTCTAGGAAACTAGTCAAACGACCTCCTAGAGCTATGAAAAGTTACAGGCTTGTAGAAATTTGACCCGAGAATGGATTGCAAAAGATGGTTTGGAAAAAGAGATCTCGAGGTGAAAAATATTAATCAGAAAAGTTGCTCAGTCAGACTTTTCTGCAACTGTGCTTGTTTACAACTAATTAAAACTCACCAAATCACCTCTTTGAAAAAATATCAAATCAACTCATGGCGAGCTTCCACTTGAAAAGTAAGTTCATTTAGGTACATAGAGCATGTGTGCAAGAGAGATTTTATTGAATCATCATCCTTCACAAGATATTATGGGTCAAAGTTGACCACCTTAAACACTGTCAGAAATGCAAATGCAAAACTGAACAAATTGCATTTGCTTTTGGCTTGGTAAAAATATCAAATCTTATCATGAGGTTTTGAAACCAGACTAGGGAGCACATGAAGGTATGTAGAATGGAGAGCGAAAATCCATTCATCATGACAATCATCTATAAACTCAAATGGGAAGCCACTTTGCAAAACTGAAAGTTTGCAAATAGTAGAAAAGTGTCAAAACCCTCTAGCTTCGCTTTTCAAAACCCTATCAAAACTCATCATGGGAAGCTTAAAATTGACATGTCTTCTCACATATGTTACATGAGTGGGTCCACAAAGGGGTTTTGCACAAAAATAAATAGGCTCCAAAATATGACCCTCCAAAGTAGGTCACTTAGGCAAATTCTTCAGGTGCGCACTTCTGAGTGTGCAAAGGCAAAATTTTTGAAATGGGCACTTCAAATTTGCAAAATTTGAAATTCCTAGCAAGTTGATGGAACTTTTAGCATGTGGTTTGATCATGATATCATGACAGCAGTGGTACATTCATTGTTATGCACTTTTAGTGGGAGCTTTTGATAGTGATGACTTGGCGATGTAGGATTGATTCTTGATGTTTTGATGGCAGTTGTATCTTCTTGATTTTGAGATATTAGTTTCAATTTTTCTTTATAGTTGTAGGGATTTTAGTTGAGTGTGTGTGAACTTGGATGGTCTTCATGGAGAAGATGGTTGTCACAATTCCATGTGTAGCTTGGTATCACGGTTAGTGGGAGTTGTTGGCATAGACATTATTCATCATTGGTGATGGTTTATCTTCATGTTATTGGAGATGTTTATTTGTTTAGAGTTTGATTGGTATAATTTCATGGTTTACTCTAATTACTGGTTTAATTTTTGACATGATACAGGTTCTCTTGAGACCAAGATGTATGCATTGTTGCATGTGATCTCCTAAGGGAGATGGTTAGATCATGATGTCATGATAGGTTCTTAATTCTACAATTGGACCTTTGACATTGATCTTGTTTGGTTCTCTTTATATTGACTACATTGATCATTTTCTTGATTACTTCATAATGGTGCTATGTTGCATTTGGAGTTTTGCATGTATCTATCTGTTATAGGTGCTCATGGATACATGGAATTGTGGTTGACATTGGAGTTCTCTTATTATTAGAGACATTTCCTTAAGATAGTTATTCTTTGGAGGTTTCAGTAGGAAGATCGAGAATCCTTCGCTTAGATATAGATATGAGTTCATGATGGATCAATAGAGGAGATTTTTCTTGGAGTGAGTCATAATGACTTGGTTATCCTTGAGGAGAATTCTCATTTCCCACTCTTGGTCTACTTGGCGGTTGATCATCTAATAGGTATTTTCCATCCTATTTTTTATTTTTTTGCATTTCATGCTTTGATTTTTTATGGGAATGAGTTGATTCATGGTGATTGATTATGAATACTTATTTGAGAATTGTTTAGCATGAGTTTATATTGCTTTATCCTTGAGGAGAATTCTCATTTCCCACTCTTGGTCTACTTGGTGGTTGATCATCTAATAGATATTTTCCATCCTATTTTTGATTTTTTTGTGTTTCATGCTTTGATTTTTATGGGAATGAGTTGATTCATGGTGATTGATTATGGATACTCATTTGAGAATTGTTTAGCATGAGCTTATATTGCTTTACCTTTCATGGATATAGATATTGAGTTGTGGATAGTTAGTTTTGGGGAATTCATTTCGAGATATGTTTGGCATGGTTATCTCCTTGTGCATTTGAGTTTATGATATCATTTATTGATGAGGATTGTTAAGAGATGGTTATTGGGCTAATTTCTTATTTTGGGAATGGTTACTTTGAGTTTGATCTTCTTGATTAGAGAGGCTTACATCCATGTTGCAATTATACATTATTCATATGTTGTTTGATCTAGGAGATTGAACATTGTTTTGGATGTTGTTGAGGCTTCTCATTTGGGGATGTTAGGAGATCATTCTTGACACAATGTTGTACTTGTGAGGTGTTCATAAAAGGACATTATGGTTTACATTTTTTCACTCTTCATGGTTCCTTCCTAGAGGTTCATGTTCATATGATTTGGGAGGATGGTGGTGACATGTGAGAGATTATGTAGCTATTGGTGTTGCATGTGTAGATCATTTTTATTGTTCTTGGTACTTCATTTTTTATTATCACACCTTGGTATAGTTTTGATTGGTATAATTGATATACATTGGCATTACTCATGCAGTGGGAGTTCTTGCATATGTATGTTCTTCACTGATAGGTTTGATATATGGATCTTATGATTGTGGTTTACGAGTTGCATATTTTTTTTGCATGAGTTTACTCATGTTTTTGATACCTAGGATGTATTAATGGTTGGATGTATTAGCATGCATTATGAATGCTATTTCTAATCATTTTGGTTTTTTGCTTGACAACAACTTGGTTAGAGCCTTTCTTATCACTTAGATTTGATGCTTGTGTTCTTGGATTAGTGAATCTTTACCTTGGCATGTTCCTTTTCTTCCATACATGGCACATTGTAGGATGGGATGATTTATTTCTTGAGATGGTGGTCACTCTGGTCTTATTGCAGGTATCTTGATGGAGCACAAGAGCATGTTGGAGATTCTTGCAGTTTCATGTATGGCTACAATGATGTATTTCATTAATTGATCCCTTATGCAATATATACAGCAATTGGGAGAATGTTGGGATATGGTGTTGTACACCACTACATACAATGTTATATTATAATTTTGTAATTAAATAATTATTTAGTTGTGATGCATCTAGGAGGTGTGGTTAATAACACTAGGTAATTATTTTGGGACTACTTTATGTTGTATTATAACATTTTATTATTATTTAATGTGCGAGAGACATGGGATAATAATTTAATATTGGGGAAATATTAAATATTAAAGTGAAAACTTAGTACCCAATATTACATAAGGGATTCGTGGTTCTTGTATTCATATGGTTTTATCTTACAACTTATTTGTATTTGTGTAAGCTTAAATCTATAAAATCATCACATGTTTAGTGGTTAAGGTTGGTTAGGTGAGTGGGATATCATTATTGAGTTTTTCTGAGGAGTAAATATGTGAATCATAGAATGTGATGTGTGGATTCATGCTTGGACACATGAGGGTACATTGGAGAGGCTTGATGCTTCAAAGGTATTCACTGTAACTCTTGTATTCTTTATTGTTGAATAATAGATGGAGTATGGATACTTTTGGAGGCTATTTTTTCCCTCTTAAGGGTCTTCCCAAGGTATATCTTGCATTATCTTGTGGCTTATCTATTTGATCTATGCATTATGGTTACTTGTATGCATGTTTATCTCTCATCGGGTTATGTAGGAAATGGATTAATATTCTAGATTATGATGCATTATTTCCTAACAGATATTTGGTATTTATTGAGGCATCCCCTATTCTTAAATTCATGGGACTCTAAATTTTTGGTCTTTCCTAGAGAATTGGGTCAAGAAGAACTAGAATCCTAAAGCTGATATACAAATCACTTTAGTACATAATAGATACATCTTTGTTGTGTTTTCTTGAATGGTTGAATGAATTTTTTTTTTGAAGTAGGCTCATATTTCCATAATCAATCAATATTATTCATTAAACCCTAACAATTAGGATTCAACCTAGTGGAGGATATGCTTTCAAATATTTTGGTACAGGTTCATCTTTCATAGCTCTTAATGGATTTATAGAGGATTATATCTTACAATTAATTATTGAAATTATTGGGAAATGCCTAGGTCCTACACAAACCCTCAATAGGAAGATTGATAGTTTTCTTGCATTTTCTTGGAAGTAAATTTGAACATTACACTTCTTGATTCTTTGGAGATTAAGCCATGTGACATCAACTAGATACAACACATTGAATATAAAGCTTTGCCATTTTATTTATATGCAAGTTATTAATATGCCCACCTACAGTGGAATTGCACAAAAGTGAGTTCTCAATATTCCCCTCCTACTTTAGAGTTGCATGCTTCTAATCTCAAAGAAAAATGGAAAATACCTATCCATTCTGAGGTACTTGATTCAGATAGATTGATACCTATGAAGAATCCCTCTAAGATGAAGAAAGATAGTTTCTCGAATAAACTTGTTGATAAAGGGTTCTATTTCAATATATTTGATGTGTTAGAATATTTTGAGGATCCAAACTTTATGGAGAAAGACACTAAAAATTTAGTCAGTGCATGCATATTTAATACCTTGGTATTTTATCTTTTTCAAATACTTCTTTAGATTTACAAGGGTCCTTTCAAGAAGGGGAAATTACTATTTCTTCCATCTCAAGGGGTAAAAAGGAGTTGCAAGAATTCCTAGAGATTTAGGACCCAAGTGTTGATTATGGTCTTATGTCAAATGTTAAGTTTCAAATGAAGAAGTGAGTATTATAGATCCCTTTTAGGAGACTAATAGTAGAGAATATGGTAAGAATAAAGATCTTACTATGCTAGGTCTTCATCAAAAGAACATTAATAAGGGTGGTACTAAAAAAGTGTCCAAGGTGGGAAGGAAAAAGGATCATGAAAGAGTAAAGTTGATAGAGGAATATTTGGTGCAATTTGGGGTTTCCAAGACTCTAGAGTCTCATATTTCTAATCCCACAAAATGGAGGTGGTCTCTTGGAATGTAAGGGGTTTGAGTAGCATCCCTCAATAAAATTCTACTCAATATCTTATTTACAAACACAAACTTTATTTTGTGTTCAATTAGAAAACAAAGTTAATTGAGGATATGGATAATATTTAATAGTAAATATTTAGAGAGGAAAATGTATTTTTATTGGTGTGTAGGTCTCTTTAGAGTTTTTGGCCTATTTTTGGGAACCTCATATCGTAACTTCATCTTGGTAGGTGGGTAGAAAAATGTAAATCTCTTTAGTGGCCTCATTGTTTCACTTTGGGGCTTCCATTCTAGTCAATGATGGCTATGCTCCCACAAATATTCTAGGTAAGGTATCTCTTTGAATATTTCTTTTCCTTGGATTTTAGTAGGTGATTTTGATTCCATTACTACTCTAGATAAAATTTAAGGGCTTAAAATCTCTCTAGAGATCATATTATGTGTGAAAATACGACCTATTCTAAATATTATTAGTGTCTAAGAATAATTTTACCTAATTAATGACAAGCTTAGAGTATCCAAAACACTTGGACTTTCCTTATACCCATCCTTTTGACAAGAATGAGTAACACTAGCAACTCATATGCAACCTTATTATTTTAAAATTTAATTGAAAAAGGGAACATTGATAATTTTACTCCCTTTTTAGTGAGATCAAACAAATCCTAGCTACTAAGTTATTAATTCATCTAGCACCATTTATTTTTAACCTTTATAACTCTAAGAAACTTTTCTCCTTCTATGGAGTTGATATATACAATATATTTAATTTTAGGATAATTTGATCTTCCTCAAATATGATATACATTTTAAGAATAGTAGAATTTTAGTTACCATATGGGTCTCATTATCCAATTTTTACTAACTAAACATTCATTTGATCTATTTCATGTGTTTCTTAAGCCTCTTCACCCTCTATAATATCCAAATTCAACTTCTCATCCATAGATAATATGGTTTGTCTTGATCAAAGTTGGATAAAAAATCATGTATGTCATGTTATTTGGAGATATTTGAAAGGAAGTCTGAGTTTGAAAATGATTCCCTAATGAAAATTAATTAGAAAAGGAATGCAAAAATTTATTTCAAATCTAATAAATTTGATAGTTTCACTTAAGAATGCACATTCAAGTAGTTATTTTCATAATTAAATCCTTAAACCACACAACACATAATTTATGTGGGAGACCATTTTAGGAGAAACCCACACACCAAAGCATAGATCAATTATATTATTGTAATAAACTATTACATTACAAATCTTATATTTTATGCTCTTGTGGGTGTAGTTTCATTGTGATAGAAAATTATAGAGTGAATCTGATAGCATAACGGTATATAGCTATTACAGTGACAACTTACTACATGCAAATGCATTAAGGAATCAATATATATAGTTCTCATACATGGGTGTTGGAAATTTCTATGCCTCGATCTCTCAATATTTACATGCATGCAAACTGAAACTAACAACATGCATGAGTCCAAAGTGACCTGATTAGCAACTTGTTAAACATGCAACAACTTGAAACAACATGCAACGACATGCAATAACATGGAAGGATTACAGCTCCAAAGATCAAGGAGCCTCACATGCTATGATTCTCATATAGAAAATAATCTCAGCTACCAAATTAGAACTCACCCAAGACTCCTAGTCACTCTAAGTGACAAATCAATCTCCATTAAGGAACTTTCCCTTCCAATATTTATTCAACAAGTCAAACCAATGCCACATGCCATCATAGTGCATCTCCTCAAGGTTTTCACAATTCTTAATGCTTAAATGAGCACCCAAGTGACAATTTTCACCTTTCCTTGCTTCTTTTCTAAAGAGATAAACATGCACATAAGTTGACCCCACCAATGCTTGCTTCCAAAAATAGACTACCACATGTCAACATAGCACTCATTTAGAGGTCTAAACAATTTCCTTTTCCTAATGGAGCACCCATGTGATATTTTCATATTTTTATCCTTTTACACTTTGCATGTAGGATTCCAACTCTCCACTGGGTCCCACAAAGTGCCTTATCAATTTGGAAACAATTATTATTGCATTTAATAAATAAAACCATAAACTTAGGGGAACAAAATTACGTAATTAATTATGGGAAGTACTAATGTTGAGACACATTAATCCCAATATTCTCCAACTTGTCAAAGACCTTCAAGAGTCTCTATATCACTACTCAACCCATAAGGCCTACAAAACTAACACACCATCTAAACTTCTCTATGCTCACTCACTTCATTAGTGCATACATAAAATTCACCAAAGTTCCCACCTTTTTGATGAAAACCTTTCCATCTTCCACCATATCTCATACAAAATGAGATTACACATCAATGTTATTTTCATTATGGAATCGAAAGTAGGATTTTTTTCCAAACAAATAGCACTCTAGCTATCACAAGAAATAGCAATCTATCTTGTATCAAAACCAATATCTAAACATAGTCTCTTAAGAAAAATTTCTTATCTGTAAGCATGAGTAGTTGCTATGTACTCTGCTTCGGTAGCCAACAAAGTAACTACAACTTGTCACTTACTCATCCAAATATTAGCACCACCAAACATCATGAAAGCATATCCACTAACGGATCTCCTATTGTTAATGTGACCCACCCAATCCAAATCCACATATCCATGAATTCTCATTGAATGTTGAGGTCAAGTAGGATAACCATGAAAAAATAAGGAATACTCAAAAGTGCCTTGCAAGTACCTAAACACTCTCTTTATTGCATCCCAATACACACATCCAAGATTATCCATAAACCAACTAAGGACACACACTACTTTGGAAATGTATGACCTCATACATACCATAGAATACATCAAGCTGCCAACAACACTTGCATAAGGAACTTTGGTCATGCTCTATTGGAAAATTTCCAAATAGTGTGTTGTCAATGATTCCAACCTTTGTTGATACCATATAGACTTGTTTAAGTCAATTTCATGGTTGGATGTCAAAATACTATCATCATTTGAAGCTCATGCTTGGATGTCAAAATTCCTTGATTAATAAGTTTCCAATTTGTCTAAGGCACATGACTAGTTTCATAGGAGCTCTATCAAATGCTCTACATTTCTTAGAATATGAAGATATGATCATATGATTTGAAGAGTATCTCTACACAACTGTAAGGTATGCATATTATGAGTTACTATGCATAATTTTTACCACAAAGTGTTTTGGTGTCATGAGATTTTGTACATGTTAAGTTCTAGTGAATTAATGCTAAAGAATAATTGAATGTCTTTGCACTTCACCAAATCAAATTAGTTTTCCTTGTGGTTTTGGATGTATGTTTGAGAGGGTGGTATTTCTTTTTAATCCAAGTGTCAGATGATTTGGCACACCACTAGTGTTTCTATAGATAATAGTGTTTTGTCTATGTTTCAACAACCTGGTATGTTGATATGTTGGTATTTAAAAGATTTGCATTAGCATATACTAGATGAAATTTGTGTATAGAGGAAATGTAATGCATGATGGAATCTCACTGGGCTCTTTGAGTGGTCTAAAAGTTGATATCTAATCCTCTCCTATATCACAATCTATTTAAAGTGGATATATTGATATCTATATTAATCTATATTGACAAAAGGAGTGTACAAAAGTGTTTTTATAATCCATATGTTGTTGGAGTGATCTCCATAAATTTTCTTGGTCTCCCTAGTGTTGCCTTGGTCTAGAGTTGATGCTTGGCAGTTTACTTGCTTATCAGGTTGACTTGTCATATTGAGTTGATTGTGCCAAGTGTTTAGATTTGTGTGGTATTTTTGAATATATGTCCCATGAAGAATAGGTATTCAATATCTTTTAGCTTGAACCACATGAGATTTATTTCTACTAGAAATGGTTTTGAATTCAACTTCTTGTAATTATTGTATATCTTATATTACATGTTTGTAGCTGACAAGGAGATATTTTTTGAAGGATGAGGAGGGTATAAATAAAAGATAAAATCTTCTAAGAAAGTGTGTGAGTGTGTTGTGAATTTTTTGAGAAGAGAATGTGTAAATAGCTTTTCCACATAATATATAGTGATAATGAAATGTTGTAAAGATTAGTTTTGAGAAATCAATAGTGAATGTAATGAGATTGTAAAAGTGAATATGTGACTATAAATGAAAAAGAGTGCTGAAGGAAATGATTTGAAGGCAACAAAGCTTATTGAAGAAGGTGTATGTATGAATTTACCAAAGGCAGTGAGCTAGAGGTAACAAAAGTGTTGATATATTCCAATTGTATGTTGAGATTGTAAACCTCTGTTGTAAGTGCTTTATTAAGCAGGGACTAGTGAACTTCCTTTGGTTAAAGACCATAAAAAATTGTTGTAAAATATTTTTTATTTGTGAGGCTAGATTTGGATAGTAGATCCAAGTAGCTTGCACATCATGGCATTTCCCTTATAGGGTTTTCCATATAAATTTGGTGTTATAGTTGTATGCATTTTTGTTCTTCTACTTTTCATGATTTAATTGGTTAGTTACTAATGAATAGAAAGAATTGATTAAGTATTGATTTACCCCCCTCATAGTACATCTATGATTTCAAAAATTAATATTAGAGCCAAATTCCTTGATATAGCCTAACAACTAAGGTAGATACTGAGTGGAACACATGAAAACTAAAGAATTTTCAAATGAGAAGAATCCTCTAGAGGTTAAAAAGCATGAACATATGTTAAATTTTAATGTAGAAGATTGTGAAGTTGATTTTGAAGGATAACTTATTTCAACATTGGATGATCTGAATACTACAAGAAGAGAAAGCGAAGAATTGAAAATCAGCTCAAAGATTCAAAAGTGACAATAATCAATTTGAAAGTTCAAATCAAAGAAGGTAAAAGAGTTGCAAATTGTTTAAACAATAAGTTGAATGAAAAAATAGTTGAATGCTCCAAACTTGAAGAAGAAATTGTTTCCTTGAGGAAAGAATTGGAGAAAGTAAAGAATCAAATAGACAAAGGTTTGAAACTTAAGAAAAGCTCCAACATTCTTGATGAGATAACTTGTAGTCAAAGAGTGGTAAAGGATAAGGGTGGTATTGGATTTGAAAAGGGTTAGAACTCAAATGCTAATATTCCTGAAATGGAAAAGGAAAAGTAATTTGCTGAAAATTATGAAAAGATTAAAGATGAAAGACAAAAGGTGGATGAAAGCTTTATAAAGGCCAGCTATAAAAATAAGGGCTTCAAGAGATCTCCTCCTAGAAAAACTACTACTTCTAGACCTTCTCTCAATCTTTTCATGGCTATTGTTATTCTCATAATAAGTTTGGTCATTAGGCTAATGATTTTAGAACTAAGAAAAGAAAGAATGATTATATGAACTCGTTAATGCATACACGACATAATATTACTTTTATGGTTACTACTATGCATGCAATAATTTTTGTCATAGGGTTGTTGACTATAAAAATAAAATAAGGAGAAATGGTTTAGCCCTTGAATATAATATTGCTTGCTACAAGCACAATAACTTTGGGCATAAAGCAAGATTCTGGAAAATTGATTTTGTGAAGCCACATGCTCAACATAAGAAGATAGAGGAAAAGAAGGAAGCTACAAAGGTTTGGAGAAGTAAATAGGAGAAATATAATGAAGTGAAGAATGACACAACACTTATGCATTGTGTAGAAGATTTCTTGATTTATTGAGATAGAACATTATCTCAGGGGGAGGCATATTCCGCAAAGTCTCTCAACCCCCTAAAGGTAGTAATATGTTAGTCATCACAACATGAAAGGTGATCTAAATGAAATAGTCTCAATAATTGATTGATAAGCAAGATGGAATCTATAGATCATTTTTCTAGAGTTAAAAACTAGTTTGCAAATGTCTACAAAATGAATTTACATCTTTGTGAAATCATAGAGCACTCTAGCAACTACTTACCTAAAATGTACAAGGTGCATTAACTATGGAAAGTTAGGGAAAATGAAAATTACTTATACTTTAATTTTCATAATCTTGGACCATTGGAATTAAAATAATTTTCATTTGGAGATAAGAAGAAGAAGGCATCAAAAGTATCTTGTGAATTCAAGAGGAATTGCAATGAAACCCTAGTGACAATACACATAGGTATTTTCAAGTTTCTCATGAACCCTTGTTTTAACATTTAAAAACTAATTGAAATTGCTACTCCAAACTTGGTTGATGTCTCTGAGAAACCTAGACCAAAATATAAGAAACATCCATTCAAAGCAATGGAGGTAGATAAGGATGGTGCATTCTCAAAATTTATAGCTGATATGGTGTACATGGAAGTTGTAAGGATTTGCATTTATTCCCCCATAAATGAAATTGATCACATGAAATTTGAGGAGCTGAGGCACACCTTGTTGGATGATGACTATGACAGATACAAACCAAAACATGAAAATGTGTTGGCTAAAGGGTTGTATGTCTTGAAGGACTTTCCTAACTTTGTGACAACATTGAATGGGTAAGGATCATTTTGATCAAAATCCATGATAAATTTATGTATTTGGACAAACCTTATAAGATCACCAAAGATGAAATTAAGGTAGTAATTGGGTTATGTGCAATCAAACAAAATATTCAATAATGAGAAGATTATAGAGTTAAATGATGCAAACTTTAACAAGAGAATCTTGGGAATAAATGAAATCAATGATATGAGTGTCAAGTATGCATCCATGGGGATTGCATATAAAGTGTATTTTGTAAATAGGGAAGGATTTAGAACTAGTACTACAATTCACACTACATACCAGATGGTCAAAGAAGGAAAGGAATTTGACCTATGTGAATTGATGGAGAATTTTTTTGATAATCTCAAGAGAACCAAGGACATAAGATACAACTTAGGTTTTTGATCATTTTCCTTGCATTCTACTTTTTTGAATGAATTACTAGGATTCAAAGGTAAGATCTGGAAACATCACATTTTTATTTCCACATAGATAAGAAACCATGTGAGAGGGTCTAATGATAGACAAGATTATGCAACTACATAATCGGGTTTCTTCAAAAAATTCAAGAAAAAATGTAGGATAGGGAAAGAATTCGATTTGATCTAGTGACAAAATATAAGGATGAGATTACCTTCTTGGTCATATAGACTATTGTTACATAGAAGTTGTGGAACGAAGAACATATTGGATTTCTAAACTACCTTATGAGGTTTCCCCTACTAAGATCAAAGCATATGTTGAAAATTTATCGAATAATCCTAAGGATCTTGTACCAGAAAGGTTTGACACCTACAAGGAAATCATGGATAAAATAATTTAAAGGTAGAAGAGACTCATGAAAAAAGGGTAGATAAAATGTTTCATAAAATAGAAATTCCTTTCCTATATAATAAATCCCCTCAAAGCTTTTCCCAAGCTCTAAAAAAAATTCCCTCACACCTTGAGGAAAATATTGTAGAGAAGGTGCCAAGAAGGTCAAGAAAATTAGCCTTTGTAGCTACCACTCCTTTGTAGCCCTCTTGATCTACATAGACTACTTTTGGGAAAAGAGCCACATCTATGAAAATGTCACAAACAAAGGCTACCAAGAAAAATAATGCAAGGAGTAAACAACATGCTGAAAGAAAAAAGGTTGAGATAGAAGAAACACAAGAGGAAGAAGGAAAGGATGAAGAGGGAACATCCAAACCAAAGGGAAAATGGAAGAATAATAAGCTAAATTCTCTAGTGGTACATCCACATGAGCCTCTTTGTAACGCCCCGCCGTGCGAACCCCAAAGGAACTAAAACAACGGAACAATTTTTATTTTTTTTAAAAGAACATACTAACTTACTTAAGTATTCCAATATAACAATGCATTAAGTTACACGACTAGTTCCAATGGGGTACACAAAGTAACATGACTACACTAACCCATAACAATGATAATATACTAAACCATAATTAAACAGTTACATAAATCCATTCATTCTCATTTCATCATTTAAAATATCTATTAAACAATAACCATATTAATACCATATGCACATGTGACAATACATGTAATTAAAATGATATATAAAGTGTTACATATTTCGATAGATACAACATAACATAACCAACTATTACAAATGACCGTTCTTGAATAATTATAAGGCCTGAATATACATCACATCCAAATGGGAGTAAAATACAACTGTCTGAACATACATCCCAATAACCACATATACAAATTACACCAATGTCATCCCAACACATGTGGGAGATGATACATCCATAAATACATTACATCTGGGGTATACATACATCTCATACAAAAAATTACTGGATCTTCAACATCCACCAAAGAGCCCTGCAATAAAAGACACATCTGTAACAGAAGGGGGAAAACCCAATGGGGTGTGAAGCACGTTCCACCCAACCACCCCCGTGCTGAGAGTAGACAAGGAAGGGTCCCTGACCAAATACGTCTAACAACAACAAAGACTAACTCCATGAAGACAACTTAACATCCAGGACCACTTAGAACTCAACAACGATAGACCCAAAAGGCACCACAAACCATTGAAGAACATAACAACTAGTCATAATCACAACATCAATGAAACTCAAGACACAATATCGAAACTCAAGACATAACATCAAATACTACTTCCAACAATAACCAAAGACAAATCAATAAAACACTTCCAGAGGACTTCAGTAAATCAACACAAATAGAATGTTAGACGAGAGTGTCATCGCATAGTCTCACATGGATTATCCTAACGACCTATCACAAGCTGCCGCCTCCATCTCTACATAGATTCTCCAGACAACCAAGTTAAGGTGCCGCTTCCATCTATGGTTCTCCTGAAATCCTGTCTCAAGGCGTCGCTCCATAGGGTTACTCATGCGGAGTCATTAACCTTTCGTGAAGACAAGGCAATGACCTTGACAACCATGGCCTTCTCAGTCCCCTTTAGTCTGTGATAGCACTAATAGGCAGACGAGGCTTCACAATTATCTTATTAGTGTTTAATCCCCACCCATGGTTTATTACTTAAGTTATCACTTATTAATCTAACTCTATGTGGGTTACCCTGACAACCCCTTTGTGCGCCGGCCCCCACTAGAGCCACTCTCTCTAAACACTCAACACAAGAATCTCCAACTGAACAGGATTGTATCAACAAGGAAAACTGAACCAACAATGGATCAACCGCGAGGCATAACCCTCTTGCCCAAAATCATACATATACGTTCACATACGGTACAATCCAAATGTACCTTAACATCACATCTAAGGCCAATCATAAGAACAACATCAAACCACAAGGTTGAATAAGGATAACAGTAACCACTCCTCTGGAAGTCCTAAACACAACTTAGGTTCCTATAACTTTAACTCTAGGGTTATGACCTAAACCCACTTAAAGAAAATCATAAATAAATTAATTGAATAATTTTGAGGGAAAGCAATTACCTAAACAATACTATCAGATGGTAATTCCAATACACAATAAATTTCATCAAATAATTAAATCCACAATACGAGAATATTCGATTCAAATTAAAACAATTCGTTTAATTCTAATTTTCCCAATTAAACAATAATATTATATAATCTATACAAAAATTATCGTATTAAAATTCATAACCACAACATATGACTTCTCAATAAATATATATATATAAATAAAACTGATAGACTAAAATCATCTTATAAAAATTTATTAATAAACCCATAATTAACCAATACATTTAATTATAATTACACAAATTATCCTCAATTTTCTAATATATCTATAATATTACCATTTTAAGAATTACCCGAATGTCCATATATATAAAATAATCTTATAATAAAATTAAATTAATCATATTTCAAAAATTATTTTAAAAACAATTTCAAAATCATACTCAAGGAAAATATAATAAAAATACCCACCAAATTTAAACTCAAAATAAATAAATATATTATATATATTATATATATTATATATAAATTAATATCTAATAAATATATATTAAATAATATATAATATATATATATATATTAAAATATATATATAAAACAAAAAATATAAATATAACCGAATTCCATTCAAATTTAAAATGAATTAAAAAGAAATATTAAAAATTGCAATAAACTAATAAATAAAAAGGAGCCCCACCCAACCGCTGTCGGCTGTGGTACACAGTACCACAGTCGACAGACTGTGGCAGGCTACGGTACGCAGCCCCATCGGGCTGCGCCCAGCAGCCTCGGTTGCTGTGCGCAGCCGATGGTGCTGCGTACTGCCAGCACCATGGCAGTGGGCGGTACGGCCACCGCCGGCCGCCGGACCCCCACATAAATTTTTTTTTAATTTTTATTTTATTTTATTTAAACTTTATCTTAAATCTGAATTTTTTTATTATTATAAATTTTTTTTTTTTTAAAAGCACAATCTCGGGTTTCGAACAATGAAACCAATATAAGTATTTTGTATATGTTAAATTCTTAATCATTATTATTTTTATATACGAAAATTCGTACCTCAACCAGTACATATATAAATATACATTCTATTGTATTTTATTTTAGATTCAAACGAAGTACAACAGGAATTTCCAGGCACTGATTATATTTTTAAGCTAGAATGTACATATGATTCCTAAATGAACACAAAAATTTTCACTATTAACTAAATATGTATTTTATATTTTCATTCAGATATATATATATATATAAATTTTATACAGCCTCTCTGTAAATACATATATATATTTAACTAGAACAATAATTAATTAATTTAAACTGATCTTTTCTATAACAAATACAAGTCCAGATTTGGGCATGCAAATCTAACCAATGATAAAAATAGTTCTCTTTTCAAAACAATAAAATTCTCTATCAGACTATATTGAAAGTTTTCGAAGGGGTTTTACTAAATTTTTCTACAGAAGATTCGAGGGTTTTAATACAACAAGTTTTCAACTTGCAGATTCATTTTCAAAAAAGAAATAGAGGAATGGATTTTTTTTTTAAACTCAACTAAATTTTATTTTCAAAACAATAAAATAATACTAAATCAGCAGAATAGAACCTGGAGTCCTTCGTCTGAAGAAGAATTCCTTCTGCAACCTTTCGAATTCCTCCTGCAGTTCCTTCTCGATGTTCCTTCTCTTTTCGAACCTATCTATCTTCAAATCAATTATTTTCTCCCCAAGTTTTCAACTACCAAAATTCTTTTCTTTTATTTTTTTTTATCTTTCTTTTCCCAGACCCAAAAACAACAGAGTAGAACTTCTGTGTGTGCATAATCTTTTCCTCAAAAAAAAATAATAAATCAAAATAAAACTCCATAAAGCTCATCTGCTTTCTTTTCACAAAAATCCTCCTTCCTATTGGTCCTTTTCCAGCTTTTCAAAGCACAAATTTATCTACAGTTTGTAATTAAAATAATTTATTTACACAAGATATTATCTATGCAAGACTTGCTAATTTATTATTAATAAAAAGATATTATTTAATTATCTTCAACAATATATATATATTTTTTAATTTAATTATTGTCAACATTATTAATTTAAAATAATTATTTACTCTTTTAAATAAATTAAATCACTCTTTTAATTTATAATATATTTAAATTTAACATTCAACTAACACACAATTAAATCAAACAACTAAACAACTTTAATCTATTATCTTATAAAATAAGGTTAATTAAATAAACATGAACCATAAATCAATTGAATACCTCAACAAAACAAACTACACAAACAATGAGAATGAAAACCACAGTCATAACATGACTCACAACAGACGATGGACTTGGGATGGGGACGCTTCCAAACCTACTCCCTTTTTCAACATTTTTACTCGTTGGGCTAGTTTATTGCTCGCCCTGTCCTGCCGAAGCAGGTGGAATCGAGACTTATTCCTGCAATCCTCCATCCAAGCAAACGTCAAGTAGCACATGTATATATATATATAATCAACATCCTACCGTGAGAAGGAATTGCAGTGTAGCAGGGCACTCGTGAACGAGTGATGCTACACTGTCCTCTCACCTAATCTATTCTAACAATTACAATATCCATAACAACTAACATTTCCAACCAATTGATCATAAGATAACATGCTAATTAACTACTGCATCATAATTAATTACTAACCATTGCATTATAAAATAACACAGAATTCAAATCACATGATCACCATACGATTATCACATCGACATTTAAAACATTAGAGAGAAAGCATTACCTAATAAAATAATCCAAACCCTACATATAGAGTATCATAAATCATAATAAAATATCAATTGTAGAAATCAATTAAACTACACAACCACACACACCAAAATGATGAATTAGTCACCATCACAATTCAGTATCACACTAACATATAAAGCAAACAATAGTAGTAAATAGTATCAGAAACATGGGGGTATTACACTCTTCGATTAGAGGAAATATTTAATGGAATTGTAAGTTATGGTATGCCAAAAGAACCAACATATCTACATCTAGATGTTCACCCTGAGGATCAAAAGACTATTAAGAAGGAAATAATCATGTACATGATCAAGTATAATGTGGCTTTTGTTGATGATGATTTTATTCGTAAAAAATTGGGCAAATAAATTCTTCGCAGACAAGATTGCAAAGAATCCATCCTCTTGAAAGATATGGAACAAAGAAAAACTAAAAGGGTATTTTTCCTTAATAGAAAAATATTGGCTTTAGTTCAATCCAAAGTCTCCAATAACCAGGTCATGATTGCACTAGGGTCACTCTCGGGTAGTGATGTGATATTTGATGTTAATCTCAAAGGGACTACTATTTAGGATTAAATATTTTAGGCTTTGAATTTTCAATTGGATCATAAAGACAAGTATCATGAAATTAAAAGATTTACAATAATATTTCATGAGCATCACAAATTATTTTCCATCACTTAAGTAAATTTAGCATTAAGCATTCAACAATTTCATGGAAAATGAAATATTTTCAATAAAATTCCATTGGAACAGTTTCAAGAATTAAAACATCTATTCTAAAATAAAGCATAAAAATACTAAAAATTAAAAGTTTCTCCTAGTTATTCTCCATGTATGCCCCAAAGAATTAATTAAAACAGATCAAACCACTTTATACTTCACTAGATTGCTTCACAGCTACATATAAAACAGTGCAAGCTTTCAAAGAGAGGGGTTTCATTTTTAGACACTAAGTAGGTTTTGTATGCACCCCTAAATAGTGTAGCATATAGTTTTGTTCAGTTGAACTAAAAAAACCAATTACAAAAGATGCATGTGATAGGTAGCTATCTAATTGGCTTTGATATTAATCAATGTCTATGTGCATACAAAGTTTTATGCCATAATGGTTTAGAAAATAGGAAAAAAGAAAAAAACTAAAAAAAAGTTTTATGCTCTTTCGACATCCACAAATTCTAAACTTAAAATAAAAAAGGGGATCCTCTGGCCTTTTATAGAACACAAGACTTAGATAGGATAACACAAATACATGAGAGGAAATCCATGGGACCAATCACATCAAGGCACATGGAAAGTAGTGACCAATAGGAGAATTGCAATTGAAGTCAATGGAAGTCAACTCCAATTACACATTGAAGCTCTTCGGGAGTTAATCTATAATAATTTCCAAGATGATACTTTGAATCAAGATAGTGTGTAGGGACTTCCCATACATTCAAAATGAATAAGTGGAATTTTTGGAACCACACATTGCTTGGATATGGTTCTACTAATTGTTACATTATTTTCGCCTCAGCTCAAATGGAGGAGTTGGCTTAATGTTATCACACCATAGGGTGGAATTGCAGTTTAAGTTTCATGTTGTTTCATATGTTCATTATTATGTATTGAACAACAGTTATGCATTTTAAGGAAGAATAGAGTTTCAGAGTTTCAGAGTTCCATTCAGATGTTGCAGATTTCAAAGAAATATAGAATTGAGTACTTGAGCAAAATAGCATTTCAGATGCTTTTATTCATTTCGTAAAAGAACTCATATTTTTACAAGGCTTCGTTTGATTTCACAATCAAAATGATATTGTATTACATCATTGCATTCAAATGCATTTTCTTTTCAATTGAAAAGAAAAATTGAAATCAAAGATCCACACAAGCCATGGATATAACTATGACAATACATTTCTAATAGCACATTGCACCACTGAAGATGTAGAAAGGAAAGCACATAAGTAACAACATAATCATCATTGCCTGATTATTGACGCTTGATGTTGAATGGTGTACCTCATCATCTCGAGCTTTGTTGACCTATAAGAGGAAAAGAGGGGTGTCAGTGGCTCTAACTATGATGTAACTCATATGATGCACCTACAATTGTACAACATACTATTAGCAATACATTGAAACAATCAAATCCTATCAAGTGCAGTATGAAAGAAGTGAGCTGAAGGAGAAGTAACAACATCATAATCATCGTGTTCCATTTTTATGGTAACACTATTTGTTTCCTTGTGTAGGTATAGGTAAAGTCATGAAGCTAAGCATTATTCAAAGACCAAGCATGTGGAGTAAAATGGGCTCCCACAAGGGTAGAGCTCGGCATGCTGCCCTATTCTTTAAATGGGCTGATTTTAAAAGATAATTCATCATAGTCATCGAATGAAATGAAATACAGCTAAAAGAATAAAACAGAGAATCCATCAAGTAATGAAACCAACTATGCATTCATAATGATCAGGATTTCTTTCTGAAGGCTACAGGTGAACAGTAAACTTAGTTCACTTAAAGAATTTAAGTGAGTATATCTACATTAGAAATTGCTGAATAACTACATTTTCCCTGCTGATTGTAATCATATGTCATGTGAGTTTCAATTCATCAATTCTCTTTCAGATAGTGAACAGGCATACATATTCCTTAATATTTTGTTCAATTTTCATCATCAAAGAGGACAGATCTTAAGAGTAGTTTTGTACAGTGAATACAAAAATGCATGAATAGTACCATGTTGCTCAAGAATACAAACACAGATAGTGCATTTGAGTATTAAATGAATTTCTAGTTCCAGTTGATTGATTAAGTAAATACTGCATCATGAATAAGTAATAACAAGGAGATCATTCCAGAATAGTAATGGAGGAATAAGTATTTTCTTTCCAGAATGATTCTGAGTTACCAGTTATACATATAAACCGGTGAGTAGAGGAGGTTTGTACTGATGCAATGTTTCAATCCAAAAGAAAAAAGGTAAAACCTCTACATAATTCAAATGTAGAAAGTGAAAGCTGATGTGTTAGAGTTGAGGGAGGTTAAAAGGGACACTACTATTTATACACACAATATGCCTGAGGAGTTATAAGTATTAATCTAGTGATCTTTTCAGAATTTTAAAGAAGGAGCAAACAGTTTATTTCCAGAATAGTTTCTATAGTTATCAGTTATGCATATGAACTAGTAAATAGAGGTGATTCATAGTGATGCAATATTTCATTATAATAATTTCTACAGAGTTCAAAAGTAGAAGATAGAAGTTTCTTTGTTAAAATTGAGTGAAAATCAAAGGACATTGATATATGTGCAGAATACAAGCATGAAAATTCCCCTCTTCACAATGAACTTATACAAAAACATTTTCAAGGTATAACACTTTTCTGCCAAGATTCTAAGTACTTGGTAGAGTATTCTCAAAATGTGTATTGGATGTTCTTTTTAAGGATAGTCTACAGCTACATGTCAATGATAGTTCTGTGAATCGAGCTCAGGTGTCATAACTATCAAAGAGAGTTACAAAAAATGCAAAAACGAAATACCTAGTAATATGAGGCAATGAATATAGACAAGCACATAGATTCTTGTTGTTCCCATCATGTTCTTTTATTTTTTTGAAGGTATATTAAAGCAAGCAATAGTGATTCAATGAGTTGTTTTTCTTGGGATGAACATAATGCTAAGGAGGTTTGTAAAGACAAATATTCAAGTCATCTTTTTGTTACAAAAGTGAAAGTAAAACCTCACTAGTTATTTGAGTCAAAGCCTTAGGAACAAATGGAAACAAATATACAGTTTTATCACCATTTTCAAGCAAATATGGGAGGTCGAGTTCTGTCAGAAAGTAAGAGTGCATGCTTTTCGCTTTGAGAATTTTCAATACTCACGATATTGTTTTATTCCAGAAGTTGAAAATAAGTCACTATTTATTTTAGCTCAAGTCCATGTGGAGATGACAAACAGAGTAATGAAAGATACATAAATGAGAATCTTTCGTTTAAATATCAAATGCTAATATGGAGTTTTCTATTACAGCTAATGATGTAAATACATAGATTTTGTTAACTCCTACAGGTGCTTTTAGTTCTGAGGGTAGACAATGATGAACATCAGTTTTTCATATTTTCAATTGCTTTCAAAATACATGAAATGCATTAATATTGACAACCCATGTGAGGGTTTACCCAAAATAGTAGTAAACTACAAAATGTGAAGATTTTTGTGCTAGGTCGAGCTTCAGAAGAGAAGAAAATGCAATTTTCTTTAATAATTCCAAAAACCCATTTTCAGTTTAGCATCAAAATACAAAAAAATGGAGTTTCCCTTAATGATTTTGAGTACCCATTTTTAGGGTTAGTTTCAAAGTGCAGAAAAATCAATTACAAAGATAACCCATGTGAAATCTAGAATAAAATAGCAGGAGTATAAAGCAAATGTGAGCTCCCAGAATTGGTTAGAAATACAGAGGGAAGAAAATGTAGATTTATTAAACTTTTTGTGATACCCACAATCAGAAATATTTTTAAAATTTACATAATGGTAGTTTTTTTGTTTTGGGTCGAGCTTGAAATCCAAAAAAATGCTTCCTACAATGCATATTTGGTGCGGCCTGAATATGGCCATTAATTCATGAGCAAAGAACAATGTTTATTTTAAGTCTCTAGAGAACAAGTGTTGGCAAAGTAGAGTTACTAGTTCCGTGCTGAGGGTAAGTATCTTGAAGCCGAGATTCAAGCTCTCACAGGAAGGTCGAGTTCACACAATAGTAGGTGAGATACAGAAAAATAAAAAATAAAAGTATTAGAGTGTGTTAGCCATGGCTTTGAGGCCGAAATAAGCAAGAATACAAATCTATAGAGTCTAAGAACACACAACTCACCTTCGCACAGTGAGAAGAAAGCAAAAGCATAACCCAAGAGCTCTCTCATGGAGCCTTCAATGAAGATCAAGCTCATGATGGCATGAAGGAGCAAAGGAAAGAAAAGAATCAGAAACCAAACTCATGCAGGCTATGGCCTTATCTCCTTTTGGTATTCAATAGAAAGTGAAAGAACTCCAATACAAATAGCACAATTCTTACCCACTAAATTTTTTAGACCACTGGAGTACATGCAAAAGTTCCTTATGCATTTTTGAGCTCGAACTTGATAGAGTCATGGCGGTGGCAAAAGGCGGCAGAGCTCTTCCTTGCAACTGGAGAGTGTGAAAATGAGTGATAATTAGGGTTCAATTCTGTTTTAAATGAACCCTAATTTGAACATCATCATCCATAATGTTCATTCAAGTCATGTGGAGAATATCAAATGGGGGTCGAAATCATAAACTATGCCTTATGACTTTGTTAAAGTCTTAATTTGATACTTATGAGAGGCCGAAATCCAAATGCCTAGGATGGTTGACATGATAAGTCTTTGAGACTTATTTTGTGCCTTAGTGAAATATGGAGTTTGGTTACATTATTTTATTATTTTGTGAGAAACAATAGGGATGAAAAATAACTAATGACTTATAATGTTTTTTTCAAAATATCTATTTTAGGGTTGTATTTTTAATTCATTTTACATAAATAAACAAAGATTGAAGACATCAAGGAGAATAATTATAATATTTTATTTTATGATTTTTGAGAAAATCATAATGTTGTAATGGAGAAATAAGGAGTTTTCTTTTTGCAAAAGATTTCCAATCTTTAAATTGCAAAAATAGGAAAATTGTAAAAAATTTGCATCTTGTAAAGCAGAATCATAAAAGCAATATTCTATAAATTGCTTTATGTTTTCTTGCTATTTTTAGCAGCTCTTTGATTGACTTTTCCTCTTGGTCATATTTGAGACTTATCTTGGAGAGATAAGGTGTTTTTGAGATTTTAAAGTAGATTCATTCTATTTTTAGAGGTTTGACAGATTCATCATGAAAGCATTATGCTTTTTTATGCTTTTAAAGTAGTTTTGAGATAGCTTGAAGCCTTTTTTTCTTGAGCTTTTTTCTGAACTCAGATTAGGGTTTCTTGAGTGGCTATGTTTTGATAAAAACTTAGTTTTTATTATTCTCAGTAGTTCAGATTAGAGTTTCTTACCCTTACACATTTTGGGGAGCTTGTAAACTTATGTGTGCTCAGATTCTAAGAAGTTCCACTCTATCATTCAATAAAATAGTAGAGTTTTCCTTTCTCATTTCCTTTTCATGACTTGGAATAGTAATTTGATTTGTTCTATGATTCAAATTTGTTGGATCTTTTTCTTTTCTTCCTATTGTCAAGTGATTTGTAGGAGTTGCATGCTAGTTCAAGTTATGTCTTGTGTTAATTTAACCTTTGCATAAATCACTGTTTAACTGCATGTGTTGTGAGATTGTGAGATTTTAAGTTTAAAGAGTTGGTGAGGGTGAGTTATTATCAGGTTCTTCTTACAGTTGATCAATATTTTTAGGGTGATAGAATTTCAGTTTTAGATTTTAAATCTAGTTTATCCTTCTATCCTTTTTCCTAGAAAGCCACTCAGAATAGAATTCATCATTCAGAGAACCAACTCACTCTGGAGATTCCTTCTTCATTCAGATCACCCACATCTAAAGAAGGTTTCCATGTTTCAGTAGTTTTCTAAATACTGCATTCAGCGGGGTGCAAAACTATTGATAACAGTTTTTGGCATGCCCAGTGGGATCATTAAAAGAAACTTTTAGAGACTATTTAATATTTCAGTTTGTTGTTTGGTGTATGCAGCAGATTTTTATAGCCTTCTTGAGGCTATCAATATACCTGGTGACTCTGGTTCTATTTTCTGCATGCTAGAGCAGCCCACGCATGAGAAATGTTCAAACGAGATCAAGTTCAACGACCTTCAAGTATCAAGAGCTATCCCCACCACGAAGAAAAGGAAGGATAGCAAGAAGGATTTTTGAAACCCCTGTAAGATCGAAGTCAACACCTCATGTTCTTGGTGTTCTAGTTCTGTCACCTGGTGTACCAGTTCTGATCTCACAAGTATCATCAATGGCAACACCCGTTTGCACCCTTCAATGGAGGCAATCCATTAGATATTGCCCAACATGATGAGATTCCAGTTGCAGCCCTTTGAGGAATATCATATTTCACTGTAGAGGATTACACTACACCAGTCGAACACATTTGTGATGTAGCCACATTATGCTTGGTGCACAATATCACTCAAGAGAATGTCACTTTAAGGTTGTTAGTTGCGTCAGTTAAGGGAAAAGCACTGCAGTGGTTCAAAGGTCTCCTTGCAAATTCAATCGCAACATGGGATGCTCTAGGTAATGGCCTGTACCAACATTTTGCTAATAAATCTAATAATTTATTTTTATTAGAGCAGTTAATAACTATTCAAAGAGTGCCACATGAACACTTGGTTGATTTCAACTACAGATTTCAGAGGACTTGGGATAGGATCCTGGCAATGGTAAAGCCCTTACCAACACATGCATTCCTATTTTATTTAAAATCTTTGAATAGCAAGATTGCTATCATGACTCAGTCTATGGGTGGTCTAAGACTTCCTAATGCTTATAATATTGTTATTAATGCCGAAAATTTCCTTATTCAAGATGGAGATATAGCTCCTAGACCCCCCATGCCCTTGTTTCTAGAAATACAGCTGCCTATTCCTGCTGATATACCTCCTTTGGCTATTGTCTCACCAGTTCCAGCAATAAGATACCATAATATAGCCCAAGAGGTCACTGTCTCAACCCCAAATCCAAAGATGTAAGAGATTAAGAGCATATTAAAGAATTTTGGGAATGATCTTGTGACTATTAAGAAGTAGGTCGGCCAAGAGCACAAACCTTACCAAGCCCCTTATTAGCAAAACCAGCAAAATAGGCCTGCTTTCCAAGGTGATTATCAAGCCCAAAGGAGGAATTTTAATCCTCAGCCATTCTAGCCATACAATCCAAACACGGCCAGCACGTCAAATGAACTAGTGCTACAAAATAATGTCGTTCAAGATTGTGACTGGTGTTACCCATGCAACCAACCCCACAACCATTCAGCATGCATCAACAGAATGAGAAACTAGGCTTTAATGGTGTAGAATGTATATGTTGTTTCAGAAAATACTACAGATCAGAATCAAGAATAGCAAGAGAATGTAGAAGTTGCCTTGCCGAGCTAGCAGAGCTCTAAATTCTGTAGCGTGAATAGACAAGATCAAAAAAATTTCCCTATTTCAGCCAATACTAGATCTAAAAAGTGAACTATGGATCTAGGACAGCAAGCTAGAACTTCACAGCAGCAGCCACCAGTCAGTAAGCAACCTGTTTTATCAAAAATTAACACTACAAAGACGGTAGGAGATTCCTGACAAGGAGCTGTCAAAAATGTATTCTCAGCCTGCGCAGAAGCAAAATGAAGCTGTTGTTGCAAAAAACTAGTAGAAGGTAAATGTTTCATCCTTCAATATCATTGAGCATCTCAAGAAAAATACTATCAATATGTCGATATTAGATGCTCTGCAGCTTCTAGGGAAAAAAAGCTTACTACAAAATGCATTGGTTGAGTTGTCTATTTCTAACAATGCTAATCAATGAGTTGCGAAGGTTGTGCTAGCTAATGACTTGGAGGAGAAAAGTGGGCAGAAAGCAAAAGAGGTAAAACCCCCTCCATTTTACTTAATTCTTATCATAGGTAATAAAATTGTGCATAATTGTATGGTCAATTCTGGAGCTAGTAGTTTAGTCATGTTGAAGAGTTTAGCTACTAAATTAGGTCTTGTTTATGAGCCAAATCCTCAGAAAGGTGTAGTGCAATTAGATGGGTCTGTTGTTAAGACTACTAGTATTATCAAAAATTTAGCCCTTACCTTGCATGCATCCCCAAATTTTGCTATTCACCAAGATATTCACATCATAGACTTACCGCCACACTTCACCATTTGTTTGTCAATGGATTTTATAGCCAAGTTGGGTGGGTTTTTGTCTTCTAATTGGTCTCATCTATTTTTTAGAACAAGGTATGGTATGAAAGTGACCATAAAGTCTGAACCTCTTGCCAAAGACCATATCGAACCATTCTCCCCAAACCCTATAAATGCTAATCTCTACGCCACCTCTACAATGGAGGAGCAAACCATGACCTCAGACTGTGGCACCCATGAAGACTACATCAGATGAAGATCATGAGCTTGATCTGTTCCAGAACATAGATGAGGTAGGTTTATGAGTTTATATGATTCACGAGTCTTATTGTGACATGCCTAATCTTTGCAAAGAGGATGAACCATCTGTAGGAAAGGATAATGAGTTGTGGAAGCTTTATTTCAATGGTTCAAGGAGCAGTGTTGGTGTCAGAGGTGGAGCTATGCTGATATCGCCTAAGGGAGATAAGTATTATTCAGCTTGTAGATTTGCTTTTAGCTATTCAAATAATATAGCTGAGTACGAAGCATTGGTGCATGGCCTTGAGTGGGCCTGCAAATGAGGTATTAAATGCTTACAAGCTTATGGTGATTCCGAGTTGGTTGTGAATCAGATTAGAAACTTAAATGCTACTAAGAATGATTTGCTTAAGAAATAAAAGCATCATGTATGGGATTTGATGGAAGATTTTAATTCTTTTAATATCATGTCAATTCCTCAGAATCAAAATAAGCATGCTGACAGACTCACTACCATAGGAGCTCAATTTGACATTCCCAAAGAAATTCATAAGGTAGAGGCACGCCAGTACGTGAAAATAGTAGTCAGACCTTTTGTACTTGACAATAATGTGAGCTGGCGGGTTTTTGACAGCAATGAGAAAATTGTGAATTTTTTGATTGCTGAAGCTGAGTTCGTAGATGGAAATTAGCAAAAATGGCAGCAATAGTATCAAGATTAGATTGTACAATTGAAGACCAATAGTTTTCCAAAAGGATTGGTCACCTTAGAATCTATGTTTAACTCAGATGATCAAGTGCAAAAAGACAAGTACAGCTTGACTGTCAAGGAGGAGCATTATGCAGCCATCAAAATTTTCAAAGGTAAGCTTCTCAAGCTGGGAAAAGTATGTAGCCATGAAGAACAACAAGCATTTGTTCTGCTATGTTAGAAATATAGTGATGTTTTTGCTTGGGAATACAAAGATTTAAAAGGTTTTAACCCTGAACTAGCTCAACATACTATCGAGCTGGAACCTGATGCAAATCCGGTAAGACAGAAGCAAAGACCGCTTAATCCTAAATTGGAGCACCTTATGAAGGTTGAACTGAATAAACTAGTTGAAAGCGATATCATTTTCCCTATCAATCACACATCTTGGGTGTCAAATTTAGTACCAGTTAGGAAGAAGAGTGGAGAAATCAAAGTTTGTGTCAATTTTAGAGATTTGAATAGGGTGTCTTTGAAAGACCATTACCCACTCCCTTCTGTGGAGCAAATTTTATGAGTAGTTTTTTGTTTTGGCAGATTTCTTTGTTAGATGGCTACTCAGGTTATAACCAAATTCTGGTTAAGTGAGAGGATCAATTCAAAACAGCATTTACAACCAAGTGGGGCATGATGGCCTACAAGAAGATTCCTTTTGACTTATCAAATGTTGGAGCTACTTTCCAGCATGCTATGGATATGGCCTTCCATGGCCTTATGAACAAGTTTGTTCTGGTATATTTAGATGATATTACTATTTTTTCTAGAAATGTTGATGAACACTTGGGTCATTTGGAATAGATTTTTCAGAGGTGTATAGAGTTCGGAGTGTCTCTCAATCTAAAGAAGTGTATCTTTTTGGTGCATGAAGGAAAGCCGCTAGGACACATTGTCTCAAAGCAAGGAATTTCAATTGATCCTGAAAGAGTTTCTGTAATTCTTTAATTGCCATTACCAGCTCATAAGAAAGGCTTGCAAAGCTTTCTTGGGAGAATAAATTTTGTGAGGAGGTTTATACCAAATATCGCAGCTTTGCTGCAACCCTTCACTTCTATGCTAAAGAAGAACATGCCATTCAGTTGGACCAAGGAAGGCAAGAAGCACTCACAACTGCTCCTACTCTTATTAATCCAAACTTTGACAAAGATTTCATTTTTTATGCTTTTGGAGGAGTTGATACAGTTTCAGCTATGTTATGCCCACAAAACGATGAAGGCTTGGAGTAGCCTATAGCGTTTTTCAGTCAAGTTTTACATGACTATGAGGTAAAGTATTCTTTTTTTGAGAAACATATTTTTGCTATTGTAAGAAGCTTGAAGAAATTTAGACACATATTGTCCAACAGCAAGGTTCATTTGCTAGTAGCGCATTTAACTGTTAAAGATTTTTTGCTTAACAAGTATATTAATGACAAGCATGCTAGTTGGATCACTAATGTGATGGAGTTCGATGTTGACATTAAAGTAACAAAGCTTGTTAGAGGCAAAGGTTTGTGTGAGAAAATTCCTAGAGGTGAAAACAACAGCTTAATAGAGGCTGCGAATACAAAAACAATGTTAAATAATGATGTTTTAAGTGTTGTTCAAGCACTCCCTAATACATGGTTACAACAGATGATACATTATCTACAAACTAGTGAATACCCGAAGGCTTGGATAGAGAAAGAAGAAGGTACTACAGACTACAAGCCATTCCTTATGTAGTTATCGATGGCATTCTTTATAGGAGAGATTTCTAAGGTGTCTTATTACATTGAATTTAGCCTGATCAAGTTGACAAGCTGCTAGTAGAGTTTCATGATGGACCTTCTGGAGGTCATTTTGCTATGAGGACTATAGCTCTTAATATTATGAGAGTTGGTTATTACTAGCCAAATTTTTTTAAGGACACTATTGCATGGGTTAGAAAGTGTGAGAAATGTGCATTATTTGCTGGTAAACATAAGCTTGCACCACTGCCCCTGCATCTGATTCAGGTAGAACAACCCTTTGCTAAGTGGGGCTTGGATTTTATTGGCCTTATAAACCTACCTTCAAGTGTAGGTCATAAGTGGATTCTTACTGCCACTGATTATTTTACAAAGTGGACCGAAGCTGTCACTTTAAAGGAAGCAAACGAGACTTCAGTGCTTAATTTTATCAAGATCTCATATCAAGATTTGGTGTTCCAGATTCAATCATTTCAGATAATGGCTTATCTTTCATTGGTTTGAAGATTTCAGATTGGTCTATCAGAAATAACATCTATCTAAACATGTCATCAAATTATTATCCATAGGGAAATGGTCAAGCAGAATCCACAAATAAGAATCTGTTTCACATAATCAAGAAGACTGTAGAAGATAACCAGAGAACGTGGCATGAAAAGATGAAGCTATCCCTTTGGGATGATAGAATAACTCCTAAAAGAGCCACTGGTTGTTCACCTTTTGTTTTGAATTATGGATGAGAGGCTAAGTTGCCTATTTCAATTAAATTTCCAACATTAATTTATGTTAAAGAACTAGAGTTACTGAGTGAACAACCTCTTGAAGTGAGGTTTGCACAATTGGTTGAGCTCGAAGAAACTAGAAAAGAAGCTCTGAGATAGCTTGAAATACATCAAGCTCAAATGAAGAATGCTTTTGACAAGAGGGAAAGGCCTCGTTATTTCATTGTCGGAGATCTAGTTTTCAAGTGGAATGAATTCAAGAGTAGACTTGGACGACATTCCAAGTTCGATGCAATATGGGATGGACCTTAAGTAATTACAGAATGTAAGGAACATAATGCAATCCAACTTTCAAAGATGACTAGCGAGGTGTTATCTATCCCAGTAAATGGGATCCACCTCAAGCACTGCCTTTGAGATAAGTTATCTCACTAGTAGTAGAGTAGTTTGCAAATAAGTGTGTTTCTCACATTTCATTTCAATAGTTTGCTTTCTCTAAGCACTACTGTGCATGGTTTTGTTGGCCACCAGGGCCTTTTAGTTTTCTTTCAGTTTTGTTTCATTTTCTTGCTACTATTTGGAGTGTTGTTCAAAGTTTATGAGTTCACAAGAAGGGGCAGATTTGACTCCGTGCCCAATGAATGTTTTAAAGGCCACTGATCTATGCTTAGGAGGAAAGCATATAGTAGAAATTGCCAAAATGTTACATGTTTTTCACCTCAGCTCAAATGAAGGAGCTGGCTGAATGTTATCACACCATAGGGTGGAATTGCAGTTTAAGTTTCATGTTTCGTATTTTGATTATTATGTATTGAACAACAATTATGCATTTTAAAGAAGAATAGAGTTTCAGAGTTTCAAAGTGCCATTCAGATGTTGCAAATTTAAAATAAATGCAGAATTGAGTACTTGAGAAGAATCACATTTTAGATGCTTTTAGTCATTTCGTAAAAGAACTCATATTTTTACAAGGCTTCGTTTGATTTCACAATCAGAATGATATTGCATTACATCATTGCATTCAAATGAATTTTATTTTCAATTGAAAAAAAAATTGAAATCAAAGATCCACACAAGCCGTGGATATAACTGTGACAATACATTTCTAATAGCACATTGCACTATTGAAGATGCAGAAAGGAAAGCACATAAGTAACAGCATAATCATCATTCCTTGATTATCGATGCTTGATATTGAATGGTGCACCTCATCATCTCGAGATTCGTTGACCTATAAGAGGAAAAGAGGGGTGTCAGTGGCTCTGACTATGATGTAACTAATATGATGTACCTACAATAGTATAGCATACTATTAGCAATACATTGAAACAATCAAATCCTATCAAGTACAGTATGAAAGAAGTGAGTTGCAGGAGAAGTAACAACATAATAATCATTGTGTTCCATTTTTTATGCTAACGTTGTTTGTTACCTTGTGCAGGTATAGGTAAAGTCATTAAGCTAAACATTATTCGAAGACCAAGCATGTGGAGTAAAATGGGCTCCCACAAGGGTAGAGCTCGGCATGCTGCCCTATTCTTTAAATGGGCTGATTTTAAAAGATACTTCATCATAGTCATCAAATGAAATGAAATAGAGCTGTAAGAATAAAATAGAGAATCCATCAAGTAACAAAACCAACTGTGCATTCATAATGATCAGGATTTCTTTATGAAGGCTACAGGTGAACAATAAGCTTAGTTCACTTAAAGAATTTAACTGAGTATATCTACATCAGAAATTGCTGAATAACTACATTTTCCATGCTAATTGTAATCATATGTCGTGTGAGTTTGAATTCATCAATTCTCTTTCGGATAGTGAATAGGCATACATATGCCTTAATTTTTTGTTCTAATTTTCATCATCAAAGAGGACATATCTTAAGAGCAGTTTTGTACAGTGAATACAAAAATGCATGAAGAGTACCATGTTGCTCAAGAATACAAACACAGACAGTGCATTTGAGTATTGAATGAATTTCTGGTTACAGTTGACTGATTAAGTAAATACTGCATCATGAATCAGTAATAACAAGGAGATCATTCTAGAATAATAATGGAGGAGTAAATATTTTCTTTCCAGAATGATTCTGAGTTACCAGTTATACATATAAACCGGTGAGTAGAGGAGGTTTCTACTGATGTAATGTTTCAATCCAAAAGAAAAAAGGTAAAACCTCTATAGAATTCAAATGTAGAAAGTGAAAGTTGTTGTGT
Organism: Sequoia sempervirens; assembly: GCA_007258455.2. Lineage (NCBI taxonomy): Eukaryota > Viridiplantae > Streptophyta > Pinopsida > Cupressales > Cupressaceae > Sequoia > Sequoia sempervirens. The sequence continues at coordinate 241,424,071 of VDFB02000003.1, read as the reverse complement.
TACAATTGAGGAAGGTTAAAAGGGACACTGTTGTTTATACACACAATATGCATGAGGAGTTATAACTATTAATCTAGTGATCTTTTCAGAATTTTAAAGAAGGAGCAAACAGTTTATTTCCAAAAAAAATTCTGAAGTTATTAGTTATGCATATGAACTGGTAAATAGAGGTTATTCATAGTGATGCAATATTTCATTATAACAATTTCGATAGAGTTCAAAAGTAGAAGATAGATGTTGCTTTGTTAAAATTGAGTGAAAATCAAAGGACACTGATATATGCGTAGAATACAAGCATGAAAATTCCCCTCTTTGCAATGAACTTATACAGAAACATTTTCAAGGTATTACACTTTTCTGCCAAGATTCTAAGTACTTGGTAGAGTATTCTCAAAATGTGTATTGGATGTTCTTTTTAAGGATAGTCTATAGCTACATGTCAATGATAGTTCTATGAATCGAGCTCAGGTGTCATAACTATCAAAGAGAGTAATAGAAAATGCCAAAATGGAATACCTAGTAAAATGAGCCAATGAATATAGACAAGCACATAGATTCTTGTTGTTCCCATCATGTTCTTTTATTTTTCTGAAGGTATATTAAAGTAAGCAATAGTGATGCAATGAGTTGTTTTTCTTCAGAGGAATAGAATGCTAAGGAGGTTTAAAGTAAAGACAAATATTCAAGTCTTCCTTTTGTTACAAAAGTGAATGTAAAACATCATTGGTTATTTGAGTCAAAGCCTTAGGAACAAATGTAAGAAAATATACAGTTTTATTACCATTTTAAAGAAAATATGGGAGGTCGAGTTCTATCAGAAAGTAAGAGTGCATGCTTTTAGTTTTGAGAATTTTCAATACTCATGATATTTTTTTATTCCAGAAGTTGAAAATAAGTCACCATTTATTTTAGCTCGATTCCATGTGGAGATGAAAAATAGAGTAATGAAAGATACAGAAATGGACATCTTTCCTTGAAATATCAAATGCGAATATGGAGTTTTCTATTACAGCTAATGATGTAAATACACAAAAAAATTTAACTCCTACAGGTGCTTTCAGTTATGAGGGTAAACAATGATGAACAATAGTTTCTTCATATTTTCAATTGCTTTCAAAATACATGAAATGCATTAATCTTAACGACCCATGTGAGGGTTTATGCAAAACAGCAGTAAACTACAAAATGTGAAGATTTTTGTGCTAGGTCGAGCTTTAGAAGAGAAGAAAATGCAATTTTCTTTAATTATTCCAAAGACCCATTTTCAGTTTAGCATCAAAATACAGAAAAATGGAGTTTCCCTTAAAGATTTTGAGTACCCATTTTTAGGGTTAGATTCAAAGTGCAGAAAAATAAATTACAAAGATAACCCATGTGAAATCTAGAATAAAATAGTAGGAGTATAAAGCAAATGTTAGCTCCCATAATTGGTTCCAAATACAAAGGGAAGAAAATGCAGATTTATTCAACTTTTTGTGATACCCACAATCAGAAATGTTATTTAAATTGACATAACGGTAGTTTTTCTATTTTGGTTCAAGCCCAAAGTCCACAAAAATGCTTCATACAATGCATATTTGGCGCGGCCTGAATATGGCCAGTAATTCATGAGCAAAGAACAATTTTTTTTAATGTCTCTAGAGAACAAGTGTTGGAAAAGTAGAGTTACCAGTTCCATGATAAGGGTAAGTATCTTGAAGCTGAGATTTGAGCTCTCACAGGAAGGTTGAGCTCACACAATAGTAGGTGAGATACAGAAAGATAAAAAATAGAAGTATTAGAGTGTGTTAGCCATGGATTTGAGGCCGAAATGAGAAATAATATGAAGCTATAGAGTCTAAGAACACACAACTCACCTTCGCATAGTGAGAAGAAAGCAAAAGCATAACCCAAAATCTCTCTCATGGAGCCTTCAATTAAGCTTGAGCTCATGATGGTATGGAGGAGCAAAGGAAAGAAAATAATCAAAAACTAAACTCATGCAAGTCGCGGCCTTATCTCCTTTTCGTATTTAATAGAAAGTGAAAGAAATCCAATACAAATAGCACAAGTCTTACCCATTGAATTTTTTAGACCATTGGAGTACATGCAAAAGTTCCTTATGCATTTTTTAGCTCAAACTTGACAGAGTCATGGCAGTGGCAGAAGGCGGCAGAGCTCTTCCTTGCAACTGGAGAGTGTGAAAATGAGTGATAATTAGGGTTCGATTATGTTTTGACCGAACCCTAATTCAAACATCATCATCGAGAATGTTCATTCAAGCCATGTAGAGAATATCAAATGGGGGTTGAAACCATAAACTATGCCTTATGACTTTGTTAAAGTCTTAATTTAATACTTATGAGAGGCCGAAATCCAAATGCCTAGGATGGTTGACATGATAAGTCTTTGAGACTTATTTTGTGCCTTAGTGAAATATGGAGTTTGGTTACATTATTTTATTATTTTGTGAGAAACAATAGGGATGAAAAATAATTGATGACTTATAATGTTTTTGTCAAAATATCTATTTTAGGGTTGTATTTTTAATTGAGTTTAGAGAAATCAACGAAGATTGAAGACATCAAGGAGAATAATTGTAATATTTTATTTTATGATTTTTGAGAAAATCAGAATGTTGTTATGGAGAAATAAGGAGTTTTCTTTTTGCAAAAGATTTCCAATCTTTAAATTGCAAAAATAGGTAAATTGTAAAAAATCTGCATCTTGTAAAGCAGAATCATAAAAGTGATATTCTATAAATTGCTTTATGTTTTCTTGCTATTTTTAGTAGCTCTTTGATTGAATTTTCCTCTTGGTTAGATTTGAGACTTATCTTGGAGAGATAAGGTGTTTTTGAGCTTTTAAAGCAGATTTAGTCTATTTTTAGAGGCTTGACAGATTCATCATGAAAGCATTATGCTTTTTTCTACTTTTAAAGCAGTTTTGAGATAGCTTGAAGCCTTTTTTCCTTGAGATTTTTTTGAGCTAGGATTAGGGTTTCTTGAGGGGCTATGTTTTGATAAAAACTTAGTTTTCATTATTCTCAGCAGTTCAGATTAGAGTTTCTTACTCTTACACATTTTGGGGAGCTTGTAAACTTATGTGTGCTCAGATTCTAACAAGTTCCACTCTATCATTCAATAAAATAGCAGAGTTTTCCTTTCTCATTTCCTTTTCATGACTTGGAATAGTAATTTGATTTGTTCTATAAGTCAAATCTATTGGATCCTTTTCTTTTCTTACTATTGTCAAGTGATTTGCAGGAGTTGCATGCTAGTTCAGGTTATGTCTTGTGTTAATTTAACCTTTGCATAAATCACTGTTGAACTACATGTGTTGTGAGATTGTGAGATTTTAATTTTAAAGAGTTGGTGAGGGTGAGTTATTATCAAGGTCTTCTTATAGTTGATCAATATTTTTAGGATGATAGAATTTCAGTTTTAGATTTTAAATCCAATTTATCCTTCTATCCTTTTTCCTGGAAAGCCACTTAGAATAGAATTCATCATTCAAAGAACTAGCTCACTCTGGGGATTCCTTCTTCGTTCAGATCACCCACATCTGAAGAAGGTTTCCATGTTTCAGTAGTTTGTTGAATATTGTATTCAGCGGGGTGCAAAACTATTGATAACACTACTCTTGGCAATGGGCTTCCTTAGAGGTTGGCACTTTTTATCTATTGCATGTGAAGTAACGAGATCTCCAACATTCCTATGGATTCAAAATCCTCTGCCAATAACACCCCAGAATAGGCGACCTAGAATGAAAATGATTCTATCCATAATTCAAGTTTTCCTGACTATCCATACCCAAATTTTGCATCACAATCCATATCTCCTCTAATCACAAATTCCACACATTAAATCCATTTAAAAGAAAGAAAACATTCATAACATCTCATGTAAATAAAACCATTATTCAAATGTTAGTACAAAATCTTGTAAATAACATGCTTTCTAGCATATCATTAATCCTTACATATATATAATGGGTTACTAGAATAATTAGATAATCTTAAAATTTTAAAATTTTCACTTCACATTGCAACCCAGTATTTAGCTTTACTCACCAACTTTCCTAGACTTTGATTATACCAGACTTCCATTTTACTGGACTCCATTTTACCAGAGTGCAAACATGGGAGCAGATCCTTCTATTCAAACTCGTATTACCTTTCACCTTTTCAAGTGTTTCCAATACCCAATACCTAGGTCCCAGAACACTTACATAATGAAATAATTTTATATTAAAGATTTCTCTTTTCTCTTCATTTTCGGTGATCTTTCAACTTGCTAGCGCCTGCCATAAGAGTTATTTTTTCACTTGGGTCCCTAATTCTTTCAGTCTTGGGGCATGTTGTTAGACCAAAAAACAACTTGCAACCAACAAAACAAAATTTGAAATTAAATCACTAGTTGTAAATTAAAATTTATACATATTTTAAAACAATAGCTTTTACCTTTACCTAGATTCTGACATAAAAAGTAAAACTCCACTAGAAACATTTGTGTGTCCTTTGATTAATTCCAATTTTCAAAACTTAGTGAAAAGAATCGGTTCATTACATTGAACTACATAATATAGTAATCCTCCAAAGCCAACTAGGGATAGAGCCTTGCTACCAATCAAGCTTCCATAGCCCTGACAAGGTTATCTCCATAATTCCCCCCAAACATAGCTCTACTGCTGATTAGATGTCTTAGCCATGGTAGAGTTATTTGGATAGCCTAAAGAGTTGATGTCAATTTTATTTTTTTTAGATATAGCAATGATTGATAGCTCTTTTATAAACTTGCAAGCAATGAAGCCCCACTATTAGGTTGGGAATTATAGTGGTAGTGAAGGTTACTTTTTTATTTTTCATTCATTGCAAATCCCTTCATCAATTCACTACTTCCCAAAAACTCGTTTAATGATTTCCTATAATTGTGTGTCTCCAACTAAATTTCACTACTTTATGCCAAATCCTAGCTAACTGTAACTCGCTATATGTTAGAAATATACATAAATTAAAATTTAGCAACAAACAACTTAATCACCAAATTTAAATCTAAATTTAGAAACATTACTTACCATCCCTCCAATTAAATTTTATGGAAACTAACAAAATTCTGCTAGCAACTTCGATTTGATGGCATTGCACTCCATTAATGGATCAAAAATGTGATGATTACCTTGAAACACAATCACATTATTTTGCATTAAATTCGCATGCCTTATTTTTTATGTATTTTTCTCTCAACTTACTTAGGTGATGACATGTACTACCTTGCCGAATTCATTTTGCTTTATCTTCCACACACATAAGCACCTCCATAATTAATACAGATCTTAAAAAAAAATGAAATGACCACTATTACTTTGAAATCTTCAACTTGTTTGATTCACAATCTTCATACTACTCAAATTTGAAGCAATTCATCACCAACTATGTGCAAAGAATTAATTTGATTTAACCTTTAGCTTTGAAGATAATTATCCAGCTATCACCTTGCTTACATTTTCCAATAATTTACATGAGGAAACTATGTACCACAATTTTCTTACAACTCTCTATAAATTATGTGTTCTCAAATTGTTCACACTTTTTTTTTCTAGCTTTCTTGTCTTATTTATGTAATTTTCCTTTGTGCATTTGCATTTGCTTCTCAGCCATGGATACTCCAATTTTCTTAAGTTGTTCTCTCTTATAAAATTTTAGATTAGGGAGCATACATAATAAAGGCTTGAAAAGGTTTTCTTCATTAGGACATCTAGTTTTACTATGCCAATTTTGTGTTTGGTCCTTTGGGAAAAGTATGTTGAATCCAACCGCTACTTTCACTTCTATTCCAATGTGGCTTCTCACTTTGTAGTGTCACTTTTGGAATTGGGCTACCTATTGAAGATGTTCTCTTAGTTTCCAACTTGATAGTGAAGCCTAAATATCTAGAGAATCTAGATACCATTTTATCTATTGCACACTCGACCATTGGGATTCCTTCCATGGATGATATTCCTCTGTTCGTGGAACATGGGGAAGTGGTTCCACTTCAGCCTTTCCTTATTGATCTCCATATTTGTGACTTTAAAGTTCACTGAGAACTCACCTACATAGGTTATTTAACCTTGATAGAAGAGGCATCCCGGATTGACTGAATGGCTACTACCGTCTGCAACTTTTCTCACTCTTTTTTGACTTTTTGATCTTTTGAAACAAGGATTTTTTGATATCTCATGTATATATGTAATACACACACACACACACACATATATATTTGGTACATTTTAAAGCGTGTTTTACCTATGCATGGTTTTATCATTTTACATTTCATAGTTCAACTTTTACAAATGTTTGAATTAACTCTCATGTTTAACATAGGTTTAAGTAGAATTTGCTAATGTAGAGGCTAGAGGAAAGAAAAAGAAAACAAGAACAAAAAAAAAAAAATGCTACAAAAAAGAAAACTAACCCTAACTATACCCTAACTCTAACATAGAAAAAGATTAACCCTAATAAAGTAGCTTATTTCAATTTTTGCAACTATTTCTTTTGCAGTTTTGGTACAAATTATAGCAAGTTTATCTTTAAATTCATTTAACAAAATTTTCAATGCTCTACTATAACAATGAATTATCTAAAAAAATTCACATTTATTAATCATAAATTCAAAAGCGTACTTGCTAATGATTTGGCTCATATGTATGAAAATGATTTATTAAATATCGATTGCACACACTTTGCCTGATGTGACAATACTTTACCTTCTTCTAGCCTTGGTCCATTTCCATGAATGGTTGTGTCCATTTCTCTGCTTCCTCTTCCTCTGGAAATCTTCATATCTTTGGCCTTGTCTTCACTTTGCATTTTGTTAGACCAAAATTTATCACTATTTATATGCTATCAAAGAGAGAAAAAGTAAAAGTTTGATACTTTGTATCTTGTATAAAATTAGGAAAAGTCATTTTTATAACTTGTGAATTTTCAACTTGGAGTAAAATACACGTGTTTCCTACTTGATTTTCCCACTCCTCATTATCTGTGTTTTCCATGTCTAAGGGGAATGATGATTCATCAATGTCATTTCCTTGTTTGTGATGAAATATCTCTGAATCTTGACATTCTTGCCTATTTCCCTACAAAACGTTAGGATTTTCTTTATAATAATCATGATTTTCCAATTGTTTTAATGTATTAGTTTGTTTTTTAATATTTCCAATTCCACTAGGGTTTAAACATTTTTCTCATTAAAAATTCCTTTCTTTTAGCAGTTAGAACTTCTTCTATTAATGAAATTACTTTACTTATGGCCACACTTACCCTAGTTAAAAAAATCACACACTCGAGTTCATCGTGATTAGTTGTATCATGAATTATACACTCAGTGACTCTACCAAAAGTGAACAAACTCAAAGGATATAATTTCTTATTAAAAAATTTCCAATTTTTTTCAACTTCCATACTAAAAATCCAACTTGCACTCAATTTCACCTTACAAGCTTATCACCAAACTCAAGACTAAAATATTCGAAGGATAGCCCTTCAATTCAAAAGAATAAGGCCTAAACTATCAAAGATGGCCCTCCTTCTACTGCCAGTTCCTGTTGAGGACGTTATTACTCATAGGAAATGGGGTGAATAATTTTTTCATAGGAAAGACCACAAAAAGCCTATCCTTCTTGAAATATATGGAACAAAGACAAACTAAAAGGGGATTCTTCCTTAACAAGAAAATATTGGATTTAGTTCAATCCCAAGTCTCCAATAACTAGGTCATGATTGCACTAGGGTTTCTCTTGGGTACTGATGTGATATTTGTTATTAATCTCAAAGGGACTATTGTTTTGGATTAAATATTTTAGTCTTTAAATTTTCAATTGGATCATAAAGACAAGTATCATGGAATTGAAAGATTTACAATAATATTTCATGAGCATCACAAATTATTTGCTATCACTTAAGTAAATTTAGCATTAAGCATTCAACAATTTCATGGAAAATAATATATTTTCAATAAAATTCCATCCATTCATTTAAATTTTGGAACATTTTCAAGAATTTAAACATCTATTCTAGAATAAAGTATAAAAATACTGAAAATAAAAAGTTTCTCTTGGTTATTCTCCATGCATGCCCCAAAGAATTAATTAAAATAGATAAAATTGCTTTATACTTCACCAGATTGTTTCACAACTACATATAAAATGGTGCAAGATTTCAAAGAGAGGGGTTTCATTTCTAGACACTGAGTAGGTTATGTATGCACCCTTAAACGATGTAGCATACAGTCTTGTTCGGCTGAACTAACAAAACCAACTACAAAAGATACATGAGATAGGTAGCTATCTAATTGTCTCTGATATTAGTCAATGTCTATGTGAATAGAAATTTTTATGCCGAAATGTTTTAGAAAATAGGAAAACAGAACAAAACTTGAAAAAAATTTATGCTCTTCTAACATCCACAAATTCTGAACTTAAAATAAAAAGGGGAATCCTTTGGTCTTCTATAGAGCACAAGGCTTAGATAGGATAAGACAAATACATGAGAGGAAATCCAAGGGACCAATGACATCAAGGCATGTGGAAAGTAGTTACCAATAGGAGAATTACAATTGAAGTCAATGGAAGTAAAATCCAATTACACATTGAAGCTCTTTGGGTGTTAATCTTTAATGATCACCAGGATGATACTTTGAATCAGGATAGTGTGTAGGGACTTCCCATACATTCAAAATGAATAAGTGGAATTTTGAGCCCCACACATCACTTGGCTTTGGTTCTACTACTCTCGAGAATGGGCTTCCTCGTAAGTTGGTGCTTTTTATCTGCCACATGTGAAATACCAGGATCTCTAGCATTCCTTTCGATTAAAACTCCTTTCCAATAGTACCCTAGAATAGCCGACCCAAAATGAAAATGATTCTATCCATGATTCAAGTTTTCCTGACCGTCCATACCCAAATTTTGCATCACAATCCATATCTCCTACAATCACAAATTCCACACATTAAATCCCTTTAAAAGAAAGAAAACAATCATAACATCTCATGTAAATAAATCCATTATTCAAATGTTAGTACAAAATCTCATAAATAACACGCTTTCTAGCATATCATTAATCCTCATATATATAATGTATCACCATAACCATTAGATAATCTTAAAAATTTTAAATTTTCACTTCACATTACAACCCGGTACTTAGTACTTGGTATTTAGTTTTACCCACTAGCTTTCCCAGACTTCAGTATACTAGAGTTCCATTTTACCGGACTCCATTTTACCAAAGTGCAAACATCATACCAAAGCCTTCTATTCAAACTTGTATTACCTTTCACCTTTTCAAGTGTTTTTGGTACTCAGTGCCTGAAACACTTACATTACGAAGTAATTTTATATTAAATATTTCTATTTGCTCTTCATTTCTAGTGATCTTTCAACTTGCTAGCTCCTACCATAAGAGTTAGTTTTCACTTGGGTCCCCAAGTCTTTTAGTCTTGGGGCATGTTGTGAGACCACACAACATATTTCCATAAGATTCTAGAAAATTCTTTGGAGAGTCTTGTATAGTCCCTAAGGGAGAAAAGACAAAAATCCATTAAAGTAGATGATGAGTTGAGGAAGGAAGAAATTGACAAAGTAGGATCCTCCATTTCCTAGGAATAAAAAGATAAAATATTCAAAAAAGAGCTCAATAATTAAGGTCAAAGAAAAGAGTGGATATCCTTATGAGTATGGAGAAGGAAGATAGAGACACAATATAGAAAGAAACTAAGGAAGTGACAAATAAAATCCTTGAGGAAGTTGGAAAAGGTGAAATTATGGAACAATCACATATATCTCCTAAGCATGACACTACTCAATAGGAATTGCATAAGGAAAAATAAGAACAACACATGATGTTGAGCATTCTTCTCATACTCATGATATGCATGATAGCCCTCCTCTAGAGAACATTGATAAGTAGGATCAGAAAGTAAAGGAAGATAAAAATACTTCTGTAATGCAAGATAAGAAACTCCAAAGGCATCTTCCTGAACATCTCTCATTGATTCCATCAAATAATTTCTAGCTCAATAGAAACAAATTTAATTTTCAATTACTCTATAATTGCTATAGTTTTCTATGTTTGATAGGAAAATTAACATGTATGGGATCTCACCTCTACAAAAATTACAACTTGGTGACATCACCCATTCTTCCACAATGGAAGAAATCTTGTAGCAACAAGTAGATAGTTTAGAAACATTATAGGACACAGTCAAAATCTTGGAAACTAAAATTTCAAATGTAAAAAGGGAATCCTCTTTGCTACTCACTCAATAGATAAAACAGTTGATGGAATTCTTCAAGGAACATTTTTCCTATCTTGAGAAGCAAGCTAAGTTGAAGATTACAAACAACAAATTTTTTGAGGCCTCCAAGAAATGTGAAAAGGAACATGAAAAATTGTAAGAATACATACAAGACATTCATAAGTATATGGAGTTAAAGGTATTGTACCTATTTTTTCTACAATTTCTTGCCACCACAAAAAATTCTTAAGGATCAAATAAATGTAATAGAAGTAGAAATCACAAATGTGGCTACCACATATGATCTAGAGTAGGGTAGTGATGGTTTCTTCAAGGCACAAGTAGATAAGTTACACTCTCATATACAATAAGTGCAAGACCAAAGGGAGTAGATAAAAGGGAAAGTAAAATAATTGCAAGAGGTAGTAAACCTAAGGTTAGCGTCTCTAACTCACCTCATAGTAGAAGAAAAAGGATTTGAACAAAAGAGACATATACCATCCTTGGAAGAATAAAAAGACATCCATTCTCATCTAGTCAGTCAAATCTAGATCACAACTTCTACAAAGAAGCAATGGGAAAACTCCTTAGCCCAGCCGAAATCAATCTATAAGAACAATATCAATCTAGTCAGAGCTAAGTATGTTTCATTGTTGTGATTTTTTTATGTGTAACTATGTAGAGTAGATAATTATTTAGGATTCTATGTATATAGAAGAAATTTTTTGGAGTATTGGGGAGTAAATTATAAAATTATATCTAGATAGGGAGAGTTCATATGTTTTTAAAAGACCACTCGCCCTTTTCCCTTGATGGAAAATGTGTGGATAGTGTGTTGTCATTGATTAAAACCTTTTTTGATACCATATGCACTTGTTGAACGAAATTTAATTGTTGTATGTCAAAATGATATCATCATTTGAAGATCATGGATGGATGTCAAAATTCCTTGATTGATAAGATTCCAAATTTTCTAAGGAATAGGACTGGTTTCATAGGAGCTCTATCAAATGCTCTACATTTCATAGCAAAGTAAGATATGAAATTTCAATTTAAAGAGTATCTCTACACAAATTTAAGGTATGCAAATTCCAGGTTAATATACATAAGTTCTAGTGAATGAATGTTAAAGAAGAACTGAATGTCTTTGTAGTTCATTGTATCATATTGTTTTTCCTTATAGTTTTGGATGTATGTTTTTGAAGTTGTATATCTACTCACTCCAACTTTCAGATGATTTGATGCACCATTGGGGTTTCTATAGATGGAATTTTGTTTTCTATGTTTTGACAACCTCGTATGTTGATCTATTGATGTCTAAAAGATATGTATCAACATATACTGGATAAAATTTGTGTACAAAGCTATTTAATACATGATGTCATCTCATTGGTATCTCTAAATGTGACACAAGTTGATATACAATCCTCTCCTATAACATAGTCTATTTGAAGTGGATATGTTGATCTCTAAGTGTTTGCACCAACATAAATTAATTTAAAATGACAAAAGGAGTGCACAGCAGTTTTGTTATAATCCATATCAATTTTTTGGAGTGATCTGCACAAAGTTTCATGGTCTCTTCAACACTTACTTTGATGAATATTAGGGAGGAAATCAACCTACAATCACAATTCAAGCCTTTAGAAACAACTTTGCAACCCTTTAAAGTCTATCACACCAGCTCTTCACAGTTCCACCTAGTTTCACTTGTAGGTTTGCAGAACTAGTTTCTTGTGTATCTCTTGCAAAACACTTTACAAAACCCCAAGAAAAATGGAATTCTTGATACCCATTAATGCCTTCAACAACATATCTCAAAAAATCAATAGGTCACTTTGGACCAACACTTTCAATTCAGGGCTTCTCCTCTGTCCCAATAGGCCAATTAGGCCATATTTACAAAGCATCTCACCTTTAAACACCCTGCCAACCCTAGATCTTCATGGAAAGTCACTTACTAGACTAAAAACCCCAAAATCCACCACTCTTTTCCATAGGAAATCCATCTAAGATATAAAACTAGGAAACCCTCACTTTAAGCCCTTTCCCAAGAGGGTTTATTGAAATTCCCACTTCCCAACTACTTGAAACCTTAACAATACATCAAACACCCTTCATTCAATCTGTACATGCTTAAGAAACCCTAAGAATCTATTTCCCCAAGATATTACCTCACTTACCTATGCTTAACCATCAAATTTCACTCAAAACCTTCAACTTTGACAACTAGGTCACATGCCCAAGCACTCAACTCCCCTCCCCTACTCACAAAATCCATTCAAACACCTATTCCTACCATTTTTGACCCATTCCACTGAGCCAAATGAGATACAATAGCTGGAATGATTCATTAACTCATTTATGTCTTTAAAACCTTGTTCTTGACTCTACAAACCCTCCTTCAGTAATTTGATAGTAAAATTCTTAAAATCTAATGAAATCTCTTCACTCCAAAACCAAAACAAATCTAACACATATATCCTTCAAATTAAAAAGCTTTTAGAGCCTAATAATCTTGTATGGAACCATATAGATTGAAAGAGCAGCAAGTTAACTAGAAAAACATAGAAAAATGTAAGGAAAGCAGAATATTTTTATTATGAAACCTTCAATAATGATTCACCAACCCTACATCGAGCCTTTTCATGGCATTTTAAACTTTTTCCCATCAAAACACAATGACCTCCAACTAACTTTTAAACTACTAGCCATTGGTATTCCCAAAAGATGCATTTTTTACACTTTCCCAACATGACCATGTAACTATAAACTAACCAAAATGATGCAAATTACATAAAGAACTATATACTAGGACCTTTTTAAATTAAAATCAAGATTCTAACACTAAAAAACCAACTTTGGACCCAACTTAACCAAACTTGCACAATAACCTTGGTGCCCCTGCAACAGCCTTGGTCTAGAGTTGATGCTCAACAATTTACTTGCTTACAAGGCCGACTTGTCATTTTGAGTTTATTACACCAAGTGTTTATATGTGTGAACTATTTTTTAGGATATGTTCCATCAAGAATAGGTCCTAAATATCTTTCAGCTTGAACCATATGAGAGTTCTTTCTACTATAAATGGTTTTGAAGACAACTTGTAATTATTGTATATCTTATATTACACATTTGTAGCTGACATGGAGAAACTTTTTGAAGGATGTGGAGGGTATAAATAAAATATAAAAGCTTTTGAGAAATTGTGTGAGTTTTTTGTGAATATTTTGAGCAAAGGATGTGCAAATAGTAATTCTATAGAATACCTTTTGATAATGAAATGTGGTAAAGATCAGCTTTGAGAGATCAATAGTGAATGTAATGAGACTATGAAAGTTAATGTGTGATTGTAAATGAGAAAGAGTGTAAAATTTAGTGATCCAAAGGAAACAGGGCTTATTAAAGTAGGTGTATGTGTGAATTTACCATAGGTAGTTAGCTAAGTTAAAAGAGTGTTGATATGTTCTAATTGTATGTCGAGGTTGTAAACCTCTGGTGTAAGTGCTATGTTGAATATGGATTAGTGAAATTCCTTTGGTTAAAGACCATAAAAACTTGTTGTAAAATATATTTTATTTGTGAAGCTAGATTTGGACAGTATATCCAAGTAGCTTGCTCATTTTGATTTTTCCCTTGTTGGGTTTTCCACATAAATATAGTGTTATGGTTTTAGGAATTTGTGTTCTACTTGTCATGATTTAATAGGTTAATTTTTTATGAATGGAAAGAATTTATTAAGTACTTATTTATCCCCCTCTTATTACAACTATGTGTTCAACATGTCCTACGTGATTTTTCCCTTGTTGGGTTTTCCACATAAATATAGTGTTATGGTTGTAGGAATTTGTGTTCTTCTACTTGTCATGATTTAATAGGTTAATTTTTTTATGAATGGAAAGAATTTATGAAGTACTTATTTATCCCCCTCTCATTACAACTATGTGTTCAACATGTCCTCCATCTTGGTAGGATATTTTGGACAATCCTCCATAGAAATATTTGTCCCCTGCATAATTGAAACAACTAACTATTTGCAAGTAGTCATGTTGAATCTATCCAACACAAAGTTCACATGAATGATCTATCCTAACCAAAAAAATTTGTTATCTCTATCTCTTTTAATCTCAATCCCCAAAATATACCCCATTGCACCTGAATATTTCAACTCAAACTATGCTAACAACTAAAACTTCAAATCTTAAATCATAACTTTGTAATTCCTAATTAACAACATATCATCCAAATATAGGACAATAATAATAATGTCACTATTATTAATCTTCTAATAGAAACAATGGTCATATTTGGATCTCTAAAATCCCAAGGACAACAAATAGGTATTGAACTTTTGGTACCACATCCTAGGAGATTGTTCCAAACCATACACATATTTTCTCAACTTGCACACTAGGTTATCTATTCCTTTTGGAAATAAATGCTTTGGTTGTGACATATAAATTTCCTCCTCCAAATAACCATGAAGGAAAGTTTTCTTCACATCCAATTTCTTAACTTCCAAGTTGTAAGATATTGCAAGTGATAATAAGAATCAAATGGATGTCAGCTTGGCTATAGGAGATAAAATCTCCCCATAATCTATTCTCTCCACCTAGGAATATCCCTTTGTGACCAACCTTGACTTATGCTTCTCAACACTACCATCAAGACATATTTTATTCTTGAACACCTATTTTTAATCCAATGGGATTTCTTCCTTCAAGCAAAGATATCAGATCTCATGTAGTATCCCTTTTCAATGCAACCATCTCTTTATTCATGGCTTCCATCCATGAATCTATATCATGCATACCCATAGCCTATCTAATAGTCCTAGGCTCATCAATGTTAGTAATCAAATCAATTATGAAACTAGAATCTAACAAAGAATATCCAAAACCCTTTTGGTTGTCCAATTTCTTGTGAAGACCTCCTCAACTATTGAGGTTGAGTTTCTTGGTCTTCTTTAGATCTATTAGCGATGTTATATCTCTCCTCATCATCAGGTCCACACGAAGTGTATAGTTCATCTCTCTTAGGACTAGGTGGAATTCAAAATGCCTCCTTCTTCTCTTTCTTCTCTAGTTGTATATAATTTTTGGAAGGTTTTACATCACAAATGATCACACCCATACTATAGAGAACCTTCTCTACAACTAGATCCCAAAGCTTGCACCCTTTCACACCAACACCATAGTCGATGAGGATGCACTTCATTTCCTTGTTCTCCAACTTACATCTCTTCACATCAAGCACATGAAAATATGCTTCACAACCAAATAATTTGAGATTTCTCATCGAGGGATTCTTTCCAAACCATGCTTCAACAACTATCTTTTTAACAAGAGTTGAAGTAGGAGACCTATTCATCAAGTAACATGTAGTGGCTATAGCTTCAATACAAAACTTCTATTCAATCCCAACACCACTCAACATTATCCTAGCCCTCTCTATCAACATTCTATTCATACTCTATGTAATTCCATTTCATTTTGGAGTGTATGGAGTTGTCTTGTGTTTCTTGATCCCATGGTCTTTACAAAACTTGTTAAATTCTACGGAATAAAACTCACCATTGTTATCGATCCTTAAGCACTTGATCTTTCTACTAGTATGGTTTTCAACCAAGGATTTCAACTTCTTAAAATAACTTAAAACTTCAGATATACTTCTAAGGAAGTATAAAAATATCCTTCTAGAATACTCATCTATGAATGAGAAAAATTACATAGATCTAGACATCGAAGGAATATTAACTAGACCAAACACATTAGAATAGACATAATCCAAAACCCTAATTTATTTGTAATAACTAGAATAAAATAAAATAAAGTGTTTTTCCCATATATACGATGTTCACAAAAAAATGAACTCAAGATTACAATCATCAAGGCCTTCACAAGGCTCTTATTTTTTAGGGCTCTAAGATCCTTCTCACCAATATGGCCAAGCCTTTACTGCTACAACATTTTTTTCTCAACTAGCAACTTGATCTCCAAGGCATTTGTACCCTTAGGTACCTAGAAAACATGACCATCAAATGTAGACACCAAAATCTTTTCTATTCGATCTAATGGTGAGGATGAAGAATCCAAAGCATATGTATTGGACTTCATATAAGCACTATTGCATTGAGTCGTACATGCATCCAAAATAAATAAGGTTTCAATCCAAACACTCTTAGCAAGCACCATAGAACCTCTGGCCATCTTACATCCACCACTCAAGAAAATAACTTGCACTCCCACATCACTCCCCTTGCTCATTAAAAGTAGGTTTTGTGCCAAACTAAGGATATCTAGTACACCTTCAATCCTCTTCACTCTACTATTAGAGAATCAAATCTGAAATCTTCCATGGCTGACAATTTTCAGGTGAGAGTCATCACCAAGATACACCTTCCCACCATCATACTCTTCATACTTTGAGATCCAACCTCTATGAGAGGTCATGTGGAAATAAGAACCTAAGTTAATCAACCACACATCTTCTAATGCATGTGTTTCTATGGCTATGGAAAATACATCTCCATATTCATACAAGTATTTAGAATTAGATTCAAAATAAAAGGATTTGTAGTTTTTCTATTTTTTCTCCTTGTTACAATATTTTTGAAAATTTCTATATTTATAGTAGTTCTAGTATTTAACCTTGGAATTCTTACCAAGAGACTTATATCTCCCTAGATACTTGGACTTAGACTTCTTGTCCTTTTTCTTGGCTTTCTCCTTCAATCTACTATGAACACACAAGTTTTCCTTGTCCATCTCAAAAGATTTCCTTCACATCTCCTCAAACAATAGCAAAGCAACCACATCTTCCATCTTGTGAGTTTTTGTTGTACTTCCAATAGCCATAACTAGGTGGTCCCATGAGTCTAGCAAAGAACATATCAGTAGCATTCAATGGTCCTTGACTTGAATCTTCACACCAACAAAACCCAATTGAGCAACAAGCATATTAAATGAATTTAGGTGATTAGAAACTAATACTCCTTCTTACATCCTAATAGAATATAAATTCTTTCTCATGTTCATAACTTATTTACCAAGGATTTATTTTAATAAATGTCACCAAGCTTTTTCCAAAGACTAGCTATAGTCTTCTCATCGAAATTTAGGAACATAGAATCAACCAAGCAAAGTCTTATTAGACCCTTGGCTTTCCAATCTATTACATCTCAATTATTTTGTGAGGTTTATACTGGTTTTGTATTGGATATTGCAACCTATAGATCTATATATCTATGAGCATATCCTCCATTTTGAGTTTCCACAACTTAAAATTATCACCATTGAATTTCTTGATCTCTATTCTTCCAGATGTGATTGCCATCTTAAAACTATAATGAGATTACAAATATCTCTTTGAAAGAAAACCTTCAAAACTAGTAAGGATAAAAAACCTATAAAATATTTGATACCAACTAAAAGGAAAGCTCAGTGTGAAATGTATCCCTAATGCATATCAATTAGGAGAGGGTTGTCAGTATTTGCTTCATATCTATTAACTTTTACAATTTCACTTAATAATACAAATGCAATTAGATATTTTTATATTTAAAGCATTAAACCACACAAAACGTAATTTACTTGAGAAAAAAGTCTTGGGTAAAAACCCTCACACTAAAGCATAGATCAATTGTATTACTATAATAAACTTTTGCAATACTAATCTTAGAGTCTATGCTCTTGCAGGTGTAGTTTCACTATGATACAAGATTCTAGAGTGGATCTATCAGCATAATGGTATACAAATATTAAAATAAAAAAATACTACATAAAAATGAAATAAGGCATGAATATATAATTCTCGTACATGGGTGTTGAATATTTCCATGTGTTAATCTCTCAATCTTTGCATCCATGTAAACTAAAACTAACAACATGCATGAGTCCCAAGTGACTTGATTAGCAACCTTTCAAACATGTATGTACATGGAACAACATGTAACAACATGAAAAAACATGCAACAACATGTAAGAGTTGCATCTCCCAAAATCAAGCAACCTCACATGCTAGGCATAGCATAGTGAAAATCAACTCAATTGCTAATTTAGAACTCATTGAATATTCCTAGTCACTCCAAGTGACAACTTAGTCAAGTCGATATGTAACTTTCCCTTCTAAGCTTTAGTCAACAAGTTAAACTAATGCCACATGGAATCATCACAAACCTCTAAGAGGTTTTCACAATTATTAATGCTTAAATGAGCACTCAAATGACAAGTGCCACCTTTCCTTGATTTCACTTTTTTGAAGAGATAAACATGCACACAAGTGGACCCTACCAATGCTTGCTTCCAAAATAGATTTCCACATGTCAACATGACACTCATTTTATAGGTCTAAACAATTTTATTTTCCCAATGGAGCACCCATGTGATATGTGTCACATGTTTATCCTTTTGCACCTTGCATGTAGGATGCTAACTCTCTGTTGGGTCCCATAATATGCCTTGGAAGAATTTGGAAACAATATTATCACATTTAATAAATAAACTAAGTAACTTAGGGGGAAATAAGTAAATATTTAATCATGGGACTCACTAAGATTGATATACCTTAATCCCAAGAATATTCTCTTATTATATCTTCATCCTCAAGTTGCACTCACTCCTCTAGAATAGTTGAGTCTAATCTAAAGATAAATATCCTCTAACATTTGCTATAAAATATCTTGACAAGAAAAGACCTAAAGCTATAGGGATATCAATGAGAATGACATCCTAAGAGATGGTGACACTTGAGAAATTATATAAAGTGAGGGAAATATATATGATATTTTGTATAGTTTAAACTCTCTTACCATCCAATTACATGATTTTTTTTTGTTGAATGATAATTTAACTCCAATATTTTAGAAACACTCTTGGGAATGACTATGGTGCTATTTATAGAGTCCATCATTGAATTATGCAATAATTTATTTCAAATATTATAGTAAAATAAAATTTCATGAGCTTGTGATTACTTACTATAGAGGAGGATATTTTCTACCCTCCAGTCTTAGGACAAGAAGATTCTACAAGGATTAAATAGTCCTCAACTACCTCAAGGTAAAAGCTCAAGTGATGGGACAAATAGGTGAGATTTCTAGAATCAGGAGTAGGTTACAAATGTCTTTTGGATAGACTAGCAAGCTCTCAACCAAGGATTTCAATGCAAGGCGTGGATGTCCCAACAGTGTGTTGGCATCTCATATGGACTAAAAAATCAAGAATGTCACAAAATATAGAAAGATGACTACTACTTTTTTAAATTCTAGGAACTCTTGAAATATAGGAAAATAATAGACAATAAATAATAATAAAGTAAAGAAAACTATAAGGAATATAAGTAATGAAATGAGAGAAAATGAGAAAAAAAATACTCACAATAGACCAAGAGATGAAGTCTTTAGTAAAGAAATTTTGTCAACACCTACACAGATAAGATTGAGAGAAAATCTTGGGGTTGTTTAGGTTCTTTCCTCAGTCTAACCCCCATTTAGGTGTTTCCACCTCCACATGCATCTAGATAGATAGAAAGATAGAAAGATAAAGATACAAGAAGATAAATGCATAGACAAGGGATGCAACAAATCCCAAGATTCTCAAAGACATAAGAAAAATAGATATACTTACAAGGATTGAGGAAGTAAAAGAGAGAAATAAAGAGAGAGATGTGAGATCCAAGAGATTTATAGAGAACCTTGTGAGAAATTTGAAACTATTGTAGAAAGTTATAGAGAGTTGTGAAAGCTTGAGAGAAAGAGAAAAGAGAGAAGTAAAAGGGATAATTTACAAGAGATAGACCAAGAGTGTTCAAGAAAGACCAAATGAAATGAAAAGATAGATTTTAAAGTGAGAAGAAGACAAAAAAGAAGGGTCTTGAGCTATTACAAGTCATCTCAAGCCATTTCCATTGACAAATTTTGAGTGACAAGTGGTAATATTATAATAAATAACTATTTGAATGTTGAAATGTTGTGGGACACTAGCACAGTGTTTGGATGTCCACACAATGCGCCAATGTTTAGACAAATCATGCTAAAAAAAGTGGGAAATAAGGAAAAAATGAGGTTAACACAAAGTTGATGCACAAAGCTAGTTGTCAAGAAGGGGTATTGAGCATCCTTAAGGGTGAAAAATGTTGATGCAAGGGCTAAGATAAGCCTACAAAAATAGTAAGGGAGTGGACACTAAATTGGATATAAAAGTGTAGGTGAAATTGCAAGGGTATGAAATTTTTGACACTACATTTTGCCCCCCACTTTAGCGGGCTTATGAATATACATGAATATTCACACTAAAGGAAAACTAATAAAACTAAATAACATCATGATTCCAAAATGATACTATAGTGGAAGTAGTCAACTCTTTAAACCAAGGAAGCATTTCCTTAGGGTGAAGACCTACAAAACAAACACATTAGACAAGAAAGATATGCATAAGACAACAAGGTTATAAAAAAAAAAAGCTACCAAATCATGAGGTTAGAACATATAGATATTTAGAAATAAAAACATGGGTAGGACATACATAAAGGTACATAACAAACAAACTAACATTTTTGAGTCAACAAAGTAAAATATACCTTGATGCAGAAGGTTGTGTTAGTATTATATGTTGTTCACAAAATAAGAATAAATAACATAGAAAATTTCTTAAATGGAGAGAAGAATGTAAGGATTGATTTCTTCAAGAGAATAATGCATCCAAAAGATAGGGAAGCAACCAATGTCAAAGAGAGAGATAAGTGGAAGTACATATACTTAGGATGAAGAGGACATAGGTCTTTGATCCAATATATACAATTGTAAAGCTAAGCTAGGACATGAAGAGGATGTAGGTATTCTATCTTGTAGAGCTAACTAAAAATTCACCACAAACATGTTATTTGTAGACCAACATGTTTGGTGAGAGAAAAAAGTATACATGATAAATCTGACCAGATAAAAAGACATTAGTAATAAGTATGGTTAGCAAGCTATGTTATGCTAGAGACCATATGGCAAGTGAATAAAGATAATAAATTGATAAGTATGGTTAGAAATCTACATTATGATAGAAACCATACAATAAGTGCATAGTCTTGTGGTTGCTACAAATTAAATTTCACAAAAAATAACAAAAAGGACAAGTCCAGTCAAGTTGCCCCTAGGCTAGATGACAGATCATAAGACATCTGCACTTTAAAGATATAATTTTGAAAGATAAGGATAATATAATATGATAGTCACCCCTTAAAAAATTATCGTATTTACTATGTTGATGGATTAAGTAAAATAAGAAAGGAAGAAAGAAGATATGGGGTCCTCAAGAAGGACACACATTTCTAGAAAAATTTATCCCTACCCCCAACCTATAGGTGAGGGTAACCATGCTAGATACTATTGTATTTCTACCATAGAGAAAGTATGGTTGCACCCAATAGTGTACCACCATGAATGAAAATGAGAAATCAAAGCTCTGAATACCACATAGAAGGTAGAAACACAATAGGAGGGAGTCACAAGAACCTCATGGGAAGATAGAATGGATAGGATTGAGGTAAACCTTGATATCACTTGTCATGTGAAGAAAAGATAGGTGCATCAATAAATAGAAGAGTGTTGGTACTAGAATCAATAAGTTTTTGTATTTTTTCCTTCAAGGCTTGAAATTGACTTGTGGAATGTCTAATCACTTGATGATATGCACAAAAGGAATGTTTTGATTGATCATTCCTATGAAACTTCTTATGTGTAGTAGGAGGAAGAGTAATTAAGTGGGACTTGAGAAGCCTCAAAAAATATAGTCTTGCTCAGATAAAGGATGAGGAGAAAGAAGAAACCATTTCTCTTATGAATAAAAGTTTTATTTCTCATAAGAAGAATACATAAGGACAATAGACAATCGATTAGGGGATGGAGACAAACGAGAAGGATTGTAACCTAAATCCATTGCAAAAGAGTGAGGTTTTGATTCCAAAGGGACCTTAACTTATTGTTCCATGTGCCCAAGACCACTTCCTTTGTACCCATTCTTAGAAATTATGTTAAATCCAAAACCATAATGTGATTGTAACTCCTCAAAAGGGGGAGGATCAACATTAAGGACACTACAATTGTTTTCCACATAATTTTGTGATACAAAAGAATAATCATCTTTGATAGTGGATTTGAATGATTTTTTTGGGATTCCTAAGTCGATCAGATATACGTTTTACTAAATGACATAAGATTCAATGAATTTCAAGGATCCTCAATCATGACCAAGACATGCATTCAGTTTAGGATAAGTAGAAGTAGACTCGGGATTTCCTACTTTGGGAGGATCTTCTTCAAGGATATCTATCTCAAGAGTATCCTTTGTAATAGGTACTACTATATTAGATGCCAATGCATTAGAATATCCTGAAGGGACAATATTTTTAAGAGTAGGTGCAACTTAAGTTTGACTAGCAGCTACCATATCACATAAGTGTACAATATTAGGGAAAATTTTGATTGTGACTACATGATTATTATGAAAGAATTTGATGGATTTTTTGAAGATAGATGAGACTACACACATAGTGTAAATCCATGGTCTATTGAGAAGAATATTATATGGTAATGGTCCCAACATAACATATACCAGGGTGGGTATAGTAACAGGTCCCAACCTTAAAAGAAATATTATCATTCTTAAGGCTTGTTGATTAAAATTATCAGACCCATAAATGAATAGAGAAGAATTTAGAAAAGAGGTTGAATAAATTTTAAGTTTAGGTAATAAATCAATTCTATATACCTTGAGTGTTGAACTGGTGTTAATGAGAGCATGTCTAATTCTGATATTATTAATATAAACTATTATCATCAAAGGATATTCTTTCTTTTGCAATTTCAAAGGTGGGAGCTTATGTGGATGGAACATAATATTCTATGAATCTATGCAAATATGATCTATGAACAAATTAAAATTTATCAACCTAGTGGAAGAAGGAAAAAGGATATTTTACAAGGCTTCATGAAGTATACCTTGGTAAACCAAAGTAGTCTAAAGTAAATCCCCAAGTGAGATCTTGTTCGAGTAATGCACAGTTGCTCCACAAGATCATATTCACTTGGTTTCTTAGCTACTAGTCTAGGTTCTTGAGGAAGGCTTGGTTGAGAAGGTAGCAAATAAGTAGGTTGATTAAGATTATGTTGATTCATTATAGTAATATAAGCATGGGCTATCGATCTATAAGAGGGAGCCTTGGATTGCATGAATTTCATGTAAAGATCTTGTGTATCACTTTCAATAAGAACCCCACAAACAAAACAAATCATTTTAGGATAAGGGCTAGCTAGAGTCACATAAATGACTAGTCTCTTAGGCCTTTTAGGAGTGGTAGAGACTATTATTACATTTACAGATTCATTATGACATATGTAGGACTTATTTGAAGAAATATGCTTAACATCTATCCCCAATGTGAGGAGATTTATCATTCACTAATGCATCATATCTAGAAGAGAGTGCATTGGAACATAGAGAGGGTAGAGTAACATTAAGAAATGTATCAATGATTTCATCTTCTTGCAATAAAATATCCTCTAAAATAAGAGGAATTTCATGAGAAGGATCAAAGATACAAAGTGGCATAGGAAAAGCCAAGTCACTATAACATGCATGGAATGGAATATCATTAAATCTTTGAATAAAACTATAAATTGAACTAATAAAAGAAGATATTGAATGTATTTTGAAAGTAATAAGCTAAATGTAAGAAATAATGTATAAACAATTTGGTCGAAGGTCGACATATTATTTCTACTTATATGGCATAGAATGGGTTTAGGAAACATTTAAAAAAAAAAAAAATTTAGAAGGGAAATCCTTTAATTTGTCCCTTTTTAAGTGTTCACATTAGGTTCACCAAAATGTAGAGGAGGAGATTTTCTACTCTTGAGTCTCAAGATAAGAAGAGTCTACAAGGAGAAAATGGTCATCAACTACCTGAAGGGAAAAGATTGGGCAACAAGATAAAAAGGTGAGATTTCCAAAATTAGGAGTAGGTCACATAGGTCTTCTAGAAAGACTAACAAGATCTTGACTAAGGATCGTAACATCACACACACATGTCCCTATAGCATATTGGCATCTCGTATAGACCAAAAACCAAGACTATCACAAAGAGCAACAAGATGACTAATATTGTTTTGATTACTATGAAATCTTGAAATATAGGGAAATAATGGAGAATAAAGTAAATAAAACTATACAGAATGTAAATTTTGTAACAAGAGAAGAAGAGAAACAAAAATTCTCACAATAAACCAAGAGATGAAGTCTTTTTAAAGGATGGGATTCACTACTCCCAAATCTCTAGGAAAAGGAAGAGTCTATAGGGAGAGAATGGCCCTCAATTACCCCAAAGTACAAGCTCAAGTGACAAAGTGAGACATAGAGAGTATTGTAATAGCTTATTCAATGAAATATTAAGCTAAAATGACAAAACTAAAAATTAATGGAATCTACTAAGAAATTACATAATACTAATTATGAAAATAGAAAGATGAAGACTTACAAATTCTACCCTTAGAAGGATAGAGTCGTGGCAAACAGATGACAATCCACTATGGAGATGTTTGTGCCCTATGTTGTCATCCTTTCCAAATGAAGAGGAAAAAACCTAAAATCTATTAGTTTCCTACCTCTTTGAATCCAAAAACCTACAAACAAAAAGGATGAGGAAAAATTTTGGGGTTATTTTAGGGTTTTCCTTAGTCAAACCCCCACTTTGATGTTTCCACCTCTATGGATGCCCAGATAGATATAAATAGATGACATATAAAATGTAATATATGAGACATGTGATAGAAATAAACCATGATGTGGAGGAGAACCCCTATCACCAATAAAATGGACAATACAAATATGTATTTGCAAATAAACCAGACAAAGTGACAAGAGAGTGCTACCAATAGTCCATGGCTCCCTCTTGTCTTGAGAGATGAGGTTTTTTCTTACAAGAGAGCCTTGACTTTTGACAAGATGAGAATCTAGCAAAGCTTTGCTATAGAGAAGAGGTATAGAATAGAATAGAGAAAGAGAGAAAGATAGAGTGAGAGCTAGTCAAAATGAATTGTAAGAAAGTGAGAATGCATGTGATTGGGAAGAGGATTTTTGTGAAGCTTCATGAGTGGGAAAGAGTCGTTACACTCATGATTATGCTACAATGATGCATGTCATAGGAGAAATAAAATATTCCATCATTTTAAAGTAGAAAATTTGGTGATGCCTGTGCACTACATGGATTTTTGTGCATCACACAAGCATCCAATTCAAAGCTTTACAACAAATGGGGCAGTAGACTCCTAATGCTTCATCATTATCCATTATGGAGTTGAAATCATGAAATTACAACTCATAAGGTTTTGTCATTAATATGGTGAGCTGCCATAAATGTAGTGGGATAAATGTGCAACTATGAAATTTCCATAGGGTGAAATTTTATGACACTACATTTTTCCCCCACTTCAGTGAACTAAATTTTCAAAGAAAAATTAGCTACACTAAAGTAGAAAATAAAAAATTAGTGCAAGATCAAAAATTTGATTTTTTTTTTAGATTTACATGGAAAAGGATACTATAGAGGTCATAGAGGTCAAGTAGGTAGGTACTGGAAATGCAACCAGTGTTTGAGCTCAACAAGAAACTGTAATGCTTGACCTGAAGTTTTGTTCTGTAGAACTCAAATTTAGGTCAATTTCAAAAATTAGAGGAAGCTACCACAACAAGAAGAATTCTTAAGAAAATTTGATGGTTTGTAAGAAAAATATGATGAAGAGGTGAATATATGCCCCCTCCTATTTTTCCCTCTAGCTAGGTGGGGTAAAAACAAGATTGAAGGAACATTTTTTCAATGAAAAATGAAAAAAAAAACTATATATGCTTAGGTGGTCCCATTGATGGGTCATTTTCACTATTCATAGCAAGGATATTATTGAGCTTTGTGAGAGAAGAATCATAAAAATGCCTCATAGATGACAGTATGTATCTCCTAGGATCTAGTAACTCTATGTAGCAATAGCCATTGGGTGATGGGCTAGATGAGATACAAAAAAATTATACCCTCCTAGTCATTTTGATGAATTTCTTTTAGTTTTTTATCCACCCCGAGCAACATAGGTGTCTAGCTAGTGTGGAGGTGTCTAACTAGCACATTTTCATCCTGATAGAACATCATAAACCTCTAGACATGTTGGTGTCCCTCCCGCACGTTGTCTTCTAAAGGTGTTCGACCTCATAAACTAGTGTGTCGTGTAGATGTCTATGCGGTGTGCCTCCATCCCAAAGGCTAACTTAAGAAAAATTTGATGTAGAGTTAGAATTTTTTTATGATGATGTAGAAGGAACTAACATGAATCTTGGTGTGTTTGTAGGCTTGTCCTGAGGTACGTGATCATGCTAGCAGGTAGCTACTAACATTTTTATGAGATTGTCATAATGAGCTACATCTAGATGATGAAGATTTATTGCAATGGGTCAGCATCTAGTGGGTATACACCATGTTTGAGATCCATTATCATACATCTATCATAATGGAGCTCATGGAGAACTATGATGTTGATACCTCTAATTTTCACCTACCAATGAGAGAGATGACTGTCACCCTAGAGGATGTCTACCACATCATCGAGCTACCTATCCAAGGATGGTGGGTAGCATATGATGAGGGAAAGAAAACACATGATGCCTAAGAGGGGAAATACTATTACATTGATTAGTTGGTCCTACAAACACCATGGGCCAAATATACATGAGGTGGCCTAAGCAGGGGAAAGTGGCGATACCACTCATCCATCAACAAATGATAGTTATAATTTCCCCCCATGTTGTGATGGATGGGCAAGGCTCACACCTACACAGGGGCCCCATCCATTTCATTTGATCAATGGAGGAGTGGGAGATAACCTTCACTAGGGCTTGAAGCATGTTGATGTATCTCTACCAAGAATTTAGGCGATGTGTACATTATGAGTACCAAAATCTCACCATCTACATGCCACTATAGGTGTGGGAATTTGTGGACATCATGTGCATGAGGTCAATTGGGTTCCCATAGGGTTTGGAAAATGGTACAACCATGGTGCATACATACCCTATAGTACATGAGTGGCACTATGGCGACCTATCTTTTTGGTAGTTACAATTTGATTCTTTGCAAGCACTAGACATTAGATGGTACCCTTATAGGAGGATGGGGATCTGGCCCACTGATAGGTGGAAACTATGGAGGATGTAGCATGATCAACTCCTAGTGAGGTAGTTGGATCATATTATCATTCCATAATAGTGGTATTGGATGGCCTGACACTTTGGGCAGGTCTAGATCATCCCTTCGATGCCTCTCATGTATGTACAATCAGTGAGGAACAAAGTTTGGGTAGGGTATCATCCTTTTCTAACCATCATAAACACTGTAGTTAGTGATGATGGGTCAAACAATGAAGATCAACCTCCTATCCTTGAGACCAAAGATATCGGTGTCAATCATAGTTTTGTAACATTTTCAGTGATGTCAGGTTGAACCTTGATTTTCTTGAAAAATTCCCTTGTGGGTAATGTTGGTGCACAGGGGCTAGGAGGTGGGGATATTGGAAAAAAATAGGTAGGAGAGCAATCCATTAGTGGGTAGAGCAACAAAGGGGTTGAGGTAGTAGCGACGAGTGTCGTCACCCCCAACAGTAGGCCATGTCTCATCGGATCCACCTTTAGGATAGGTAGTCACATCTCCCCCAATAACAACAATAGCATGGTTGAGCATAGCACTAGACCTAATCCACACTGGTTGCTTGGGGATCCAGGTATGAATGTGATATATGTTATTTCCTTTTAGTGCTTACATTTCAATTTATCTCATATATATACTTTTAATATGATATAGTATTGATAGCATGTGTTATCTATGATTACAATTGATACACACGAGTGGATCACCTTCATTGGGTGATGCATAATAGAGGCAACCCCAATTGTGCAAATCCATGGGACCATCCTAGATTCCTAGAGGTCAACATCAGTAGGGTAAGATGACCATATTTTTTAGTGTAGAATTTTTCTTAATACAATATACAAGGAGGTGCACATTGAGGTGATCTAAGGACTCTAGATCTAGCCACTATGATCAGGTTGCAGGACTAGTGATTTACATATATTTGTACGGATTTAGCCAAGCGAGATCAACCCATGATGTAGGTAGAGTTTCATAGAAAGATATGATTCCTTGTAGAGCCAACTCAATGACCTCAATAGGTAGGTGGAGGTAGTGAGACCAACTATTGATCCCAAGCACAATAGCTCTAGGAGGAGCAACAAAGAGCCCATGAGTGGGAGGCTTCGCTATTGGAGTAGGTAGCGAAGCTACAAGAGGACACAACCAAGCTTAGAGGAGAGGTATGAAGGTATTTGGCATGAAGCATGTATATGTCATGGTCACATCAGCCACATTTACTTGCTTGTAACATATAGCATCCTCCTCTACTAGTAGCGCTAGCACTAGAAGGTTGAGGGAGCCATGAACCCAAGGGATAGGGGCCCATTTTACATGCCAAATTTTGTATACTAGATCATATTATTTTGATGTACAATATTAATTTGATGTACATACATATACAGATATACAAACACCTATTTTGACATAGTGGTATGATATATGTACATGACATTTTGATACATATATGAGATTTTGTGTAGCATCATGGTGTTCTTATGTGTACTTTTACATTAAAGTGTGATTATGTGATGGATTTATGTTTATGAATGTATGTTTATGTTAGAAGTTATCATGATCTAATAAACACACATTGGATGTATCCTTAATTAAATACAATGATGATCTAATTGCATAATCAAAATACTTAATCAAATACAATGCATGGATGCACATCATAATAAAAAACATGTATACATATAATTCCTAATGAAATAAATTAATTTTATACAAATGTTCACATAATAACACAAAACAAAAAGATAATGTTAATGAAGAAATTTCATAGAATAACGAACTACAATCCCTAAGAGATGAGTGTCATGTGCATGCTACATAGACATTATGAATAGTATCGATGAAGATGCATCATATTGACTTGTTATTTTAGATGCATTCAATCCAAAGATGATAGCCCATATGCACCTGAACCATACATGAACATGACTATGTAAGGACTGTAGACACTTAAAAATGTCGTAAATGGTATTACACACCTAAATCTGATATACTAACATCATTTCATCCTAAAATGTATCCTCTTTTCACTTGTTTGATTAAAAAATCCTAGTTATTTAATTAAATGCCTCATTCTCATCTATTAATCTAATAGATCTAATTAGAATAATTCACCCCCTCTCACACTAAAATTTCACCCTATTTAATTGAATAAATCAAATTATTTAATTTAAAACCTAATTCCTCTCATTTAATTAAATAATCCTAAATTATTTAATTAAATGTCATTTGCACTCCTTTTTCATTAAATAAATTAATTATTTAATGGATATCATATGATTCCTCATATTGCACAAATTGAATTTAGTTTAATTACTAAATTGTCAATTTATCCTCCCATGCACTTGCATATGGAATATTCCAAAGGAATATTCTCCTACTTGGCTCTAGAAAGGGAATGATTTCTTTCAAACAAATTTTGTAACAAACTTTCAAAGTTGTTACAAAGTGTGTTTGTTTGAATCATTCTCATCCCTTGATCTTTCCTTGATCCATGCGATCTTTTATTCTCATCCATTTATGAAAATCCTTGGTCCACGTTTCCCCCTTCATTCAATATTGACCATTGATAGATCAAATCGATATGAGCCCTTGATTTTTCATTTTCTCTCCTATACATACTTCATCATTTGGAGAGAAATGGATCCATCTTTTGATTGCAAATTTATGCTATTGAAATTCATACTCACTTGCAATCATATTTATCATTTGTTATCATTTTAGATTAATCTTCATCCACATTAGCTTAGGCATCCATTAATGGCTTCTATTTTAGTTTAGCTTGCATCCATTTTTTAGCATAGTTCCCATCCGTAGCTTGCATTTTTAAACCTAGTTTACATTTAGCATAGTTTTCATCCATTTTATCAAACATTTTAGCATTTAGAACTCATTTTCATCATGTTCAACTATTTTTATACCATGTTTTGTTCATATTCCATCAATTTCATTAGTTTTAATCAATAAAATCGATTGGAATAGCTCATATTGTCCAAGGGATTGGGAAAGGGTCGTCATTCCACATCAATGCGACACCACTCCCCCAATGGGATAAGATTCAAAGTCTTAGAATAGGTTTTCATTTATGTTTTCATTTTTTTCATGATTAGTTTAATGGGTTCATAATCATTAAAATTTTGAATATCTCACTGGGATCATTATTTAGGGGATTAAATATGGTTTAAATTCATTTGGATCTAACATATTTAGTTCATACTATGAATTTGGTCACATCTTGGCACTAGAAGGATGTCTATACTAATCAAATCTGATGAATTTCTCTTTAGATTCCGATGTTCTTAAGTTTTTAGGTATGACACTTTTGTAGGCTACAACAATGCCATTGTAAAGCATCGCCATATAGCGACACCTTTGTAGGAATTATAATGATGCTTAATTAAATCTAGCGACACTAATACTTTTTGGATTTATCATAAATATAATAATACCAACACCTTTGATATAGTGATACCTTTGTTGTCTCTATTTTCTACAGAGTGACACTTTCTAACTTTCACCAAAGCAATGCCCATGAATTCTAGCGATGCCTTTGTGAATTATAGTGACATCTTTGTGTTTAGCAACACTTTTTACTAGTAAAAAAAACATAGGGTTAATTTTGGCATGTCTTTTAAATTTTTGATTGCATATGCTCTCTTATATCTTACTGACATCTAGTTTTTGTTTTTGAGGCTAACTGGTTTTGCAAATTTGAGAACATTTGAAGTGAAGGAGCATGCTATCATTCATCCATACATTTTAAAAGTGTTTTTACACTTATGGGATAATTATAACCCATCATATGCTACTTTTCTTTATGTTTTAGGACCAACTAAAATTGCATTGGGTTTAAATTTTACTTTCAAATTTGGTTAGAATTGGACCCATACATCCTCAATGTGAAATATCAATTAAAATTGAACAAAACAAACACATACTTCCATTGGTTCTTAAAATGAATTCATTTTTATTTATTGGATTAAAACTATTCGAAGAATGAAGAACATATTATTATACAATTTTTATGTTGTCATTGATGTCACCATGTTATATGAGTTGCAACTACAAGTTCAAATTCAAGCTTGAATTAGTATCAAAATTGGTATGCACTTATCATCCTCTGGTATTTTGGTTTGCAATCCTTTGCTAATGATTATTGTTGCTTGTGGTTTTGGGAAATGGTTTTTGGATGTTGGAAGCTTCTAATTTTAGAATCTCATGTGTACAGGTGCTTATATGGTGAGTTGGCATTACTTTGTTGTTTCTTTTTGCTATTAGGTCTATCTTTGGAAAATCTAATGTATTGTTGATGCTGAATGGATTAATTTTTGAATTGTGGATGTCTGTGTGACCAATCTTTGGTCCATGCCCACATGTTGTAGTGTGCTACATGCTTGAATTATTTTTGGGAATATTTTGTACATACTTGAAGTGGACAGTTGATCTTTTTGGTAAAAAACGGTTGCATCTAATTAGACTGACCTAATTGACGCTTGTGGATGAATCAACTATATATATTGGATATTTTTGAGATTTTTTGTGTGAAGTATGAAGTGAATGTGAAGAAGTGTGAAAATAATGAAGTTTGTAAAGTTAATTTATTGAGCATCAAAGGAATTGAATCAACACTTGTTAGGTGTAACTTTATCAATTCATTTTCTGGTTGTAAGCCATTTTGTCATTGTACTTTTTGTAGGCAGTGAGCCTCCCATTTTGGAAAGTGAGTCTTGGTAGTGAGCCACCTTTTTTAATATCTTATAACTGGTTATACTATATTGTGAGCTAACCCTCACCATGGTTTTTCCCATTTTGGGTTTTCCATGTAAAAAACTTGGTTTTCATGTGTTGTGTTCTTTCATGTTTTGTTAATGCTCTTGCTTATATTTACTATTATATGCATTGGAGTAATTGGATGGTATAAGAAGATGTTGATTCACCCTCCCTCTCAATATCTTGGATATTCAACAATTGGTATCAGACCTTGGTTCCTCTAAAGAAGCCTAACAACTTGAGGAAGATCTTGAAGATTGAACCAATGGATGATAAAGAAGAACTAGAGGCTGCTCTTGAAGATCTTGACAAGGCTGAAAGTGAAAATGGATATTTGAAAGAAAATATTGATGAGGCAAATGAATGCATCTAGAAATTGAAAGAGAAATTGAAGAAATTTAAAGAAAGATATAGAGAAGTGAGTGATAAATTGAAACAAGCTAATAAGGAAGTTACCGAATTGAAGGTACAAGTGGATGAAAAGAAGATAATTAAATATTTTCTAAATAGAGTGGTGCAAAGAAAGACTGATGAATACAAAAGACTTGAACAAGAAGTGGTAAACCTGAAAGAAAAAATGGAAAAATAAAAAATTTGTGAAGATAATTTCAAGACAAGCTCCACCAAGCTTGATGAGTTGATTGCAGGGTAGAGAATTTCTAAAGAAAAAATTGGTTTGGGAATAGAATCCGGTGAATGCTCAAAGGATGTGTAGACCTCAAACACAGTGGATAATCAAAAGACTCAAGATAAAGAGAAACCAAAAGGAAATCCAAGGAACTTTACTAGGAGGCTTCCTATCAAATAGCCAAATACTCAAAGGTACCTATCTTTCAATGGTGTTTTCTTTTCATGCAATGAATTTGGTCATAGGGAAATAGAGTGTAGAACTAGAATGAACCAGTATGCTAGTTCCTTCTTCATACGATGTTTTGCATGCAAGAAAGTTGGACATAGAGCTAGTGAATGTAGAACTCATATGATGAATTGGTTTAATGGAGGAAGATTGTATCAATATTTTTTTGGTACTACTATACATGTAATAAGTTTGGACATAAAGAAAATTAGTGTAGATCAAGGGTTAATGGAGGTCAAAAAAATAGAAAGAATGTTGTTTACTACAAATTCAACAAACCCAAACACATTTCAAGATTTTATAGAAGTAAAAAGGGAAAGAAATCTAATCCAAAAAATAATAATGAACTAGTGAAAAAAATTGACAAGAATGAGGTTAAGCAAGAAATGAAAAAAGAAAGAAGAGCTAGAAACATTAGGTGCATATGTTCCCTCATTCGATGTAGACAATTCCTTTGGCAATTAGACCCAACATGGTCTTAGGGGGAGCATTAATAGAAAATTGTTCAAACCCCCTAAGTATTTGGAATTTTAGTATTTAGCATGAAGATATGTTGTAAGGAATGGATAGGCAGAGGTTATGCAAAAGGAACTAGTAGAAAAGGTGCAGGCATGTTCATTTGCAGAGCAAATTAGGGTTTTTTGTGCAGTGTAGAAGGGTTTTTATTAGCTTTTTGAAATCTACCACATTTAATGTGAATTAGGGTATATTTTTGTTTTATAAAGTTATTTTGTAAGGAATTTTGATCACTTGAGCATTTGAAGAAAGTTTTGAGCAATTTTGAGTACTCTTGAGGTGATTTGAAGAGTGAGTTATGTAAACCCTATTCCTGGTTTTTTGTGAAGGAAAAAGGTATTTTGCTTTTCTTGTTGTGGATATGTGAGAATCATCTTTCTAAAATAATTTGAGCTATAATTGTGAAAATGGAAACTCTTGTAGTCGTTAATATGTCAGAAATACCTAGACCATCCTATAAGAAATATTCTATGAAGGTTTAAGAAGATGACCCTCTAGGCACCTTCTCATCGATTCCTCGCAGAGTTATTCCTACTAAAGATACTAGAATGTATATTCGAGTTAAGACTAAGGAATACAATCATGGAAAATTGAGACATATGGAAAAATGACCTCACTAGGGATGATTTCTTGGTAAAACCTAAGTATTCAAACATTTTTTCAAAGAAATTGGATCGATGGAATTACATTCCTAACTTCAGATCCACTGTTGATGATAAGTATGTAAAACTAGCTCTTAATAGAATGCATGATAAATTATTGTGGATTGACAGACCTCATCTTATATCTAAGGAAATAATTAAGGTAGTTTCTAGACTCTGTGACATCGATCCAATACTAGTGTTGAAATCTATAAAGAATGAAGCAGTGATGGAACTCATTGGAGCTACATATGATAGAAGGGATTTTACTATGAAGCCTATTACTAATCTTGATGTGAAGTATGCAGAAATAATGATCAGACAAAAGATCCACCTCACTAATAGAGAGAACTTTGTATTTGCTACAACAATTTACACTAGTTATGACATGGCAGTTAATGGTGTAGATTATGATTTGTGTGAACTTCTCTGGTAGCATTTATTTGAGAATTTGAAGGTGACAAGGGAGAAGAAGTATGCATTTAAATTTGGCTCCTTGATTTTTTGTTTACTATTCTACTTCCCTAGGAGACTTCCCAAAAGAGATGATGTGGTGTTTTGGGATACATCCAAACTGGTTTCACATCAAATATTTGACTATATGCACATTTTGGGTGATTTGAAGGCTCTATATAATGCTCTAACAACATTATTTTCTACATTCAAGAAAAATATGAATGAGAGAGAGAGGATTCCTAAGAAATTTGTTGATAAATACAAGAATGATATCATATTTCATGTCTCTTCTAATGAGTGCATGATTGAAGCTATTGAACCCTAGACTATATGGATTCAACCATTGGGCTATGAGATTACAAAGGATGAAGCCATAGGTTATCTACATTTTTTGTTAAAAATTATTAAAGATTCCAGTGAACCTAGACTTGACACTTATGCAAAGAAAACTATGGAAGTTCACTTGGAGCATAAGAAGCCTATGATAAGAAAGAATTTAGATGCAATTCTTAGGAAGGTTGGCTTCATTGATGAAGAAATTGCACAAGGTAGAGCTATGGGAGAGCATATGGTTGGAGAATCATCAAAACCAAGGAGATCCAATAGGACTACTTCTTCAAAACCAATCACAGCTTATGTAGTGAAGGTTGAGCCTAGTGCTTCTGATAAAGGAAAACACCCAGCTCCTTCTCAACTCAATACAAGATATGGGAAAAGTAAAAAGACTCCTCTAGTGGAACTAGTAAAGAGAGGAAAGAAAGAAAAATCTACAAGGGAAAAGAACCTCAACATCACTGAAGAACAAGAGGAAGAGGAGGAAGATCCTACTACAAAATTGGTAAGAAAGAAGAGAGGAAGCATGTCCTCTAGTGAAGGTGCTTCTCAGGAAGCTATTGTTGGATCTAAGAGATTTCATTATGTATCATCCTCATAAGAAGATAAAGAATAGGGTTTTGGTGTTCATGTGCACACAAAACCGGAATCAAAGAAAGAAAAAGTGTTAGAAGAAGCTTCTTTGGAGCAGGAAGAACAAAAGGAATCTCTGGTAAGACTTGGTCCCCCTTTTAGATTAGAGGAATTAGTCAATACCTTGATACATTTTGAAGATATGTTGAAGCCTAGAATAGAGTATTATACTCAAGTAGGTAGAGAGGACAAGAAAACTTTAATTTTGGCTATCATTCAGTATGTCATCACTTTGGAAGTTAGTTGGGATTATGTCAAGAATAATGATCCTAAGAAAATGTGGGAAGATCTGATGAAAAGGAGATCAAAGGCTATTGAATTGGAAGAGAAGATAAGAAATGATGCATTTGAGAAACTTGGGTCCTCTTTGACCCAAAATTATTTTATAAATTTGAAGAAGGTTTGTTCAAAGATGTTCTAGATGAAGAAAAGAGTGGGAACTTTGATGACAAAGGACAAGAAGTAAATAAAGAAGATAAGGAAAGAAACTACAAAATCCATCAAGGATATGGCTAAGAAATATGGCATGCTTGGTGCACTCCCATTCAGTTTTGCACCTAAGATAGGAGAAGAAGTTTTTATAGAGGTAAAGAAAGACATACTTTTGGTAAAGGTGATACAGATATTCCTCTAGAAACAAATGGTGCATATATCCCTCTACATACATGTGTTGCAAATGATTGTCCAAAGGTAGAGAAGTAGAATGTTGAAGAAGCTGAGCCAAAGAAGCATGATGTTGTCCCTCCAGAGCATTTTGAAGAAGAAAAGGATAAAGATGAAGGTGAAAAGGATAAAGTTGAAGGAGAACAAGATAAAAATGAATGTTAATGGAATGAAG
This sequence comes from Sequoia sempervirens, assembly GCA_007258455.2. Lineage (NCBI taxonomy): Eukaryota > Viridiplantae > Streptophyta > Pinopsida > Cupressales > Cupressaceae > Sequoia > Sequoia sempervirens. Next base: position 241,387,540 of record VDFB02000003.1, on the reverse strand, counting down.
GAGAAGGAAACAAAGATGAAGTTGAAAAAGAAGAAGATGGAAAAGAAGAAGAAGAGAAGGTAGAGGAGAAAGAAATAGTAGAGAGAGAAGAAAGAAATGGGGAATCTTCTTGGAAGAATGAAGAAGATGAAAGGTAGGTTGTAGAATCTCAAAGGTCCTCTATAGAATCCTCGTTTGGTGATGATGTATTGAAAGGCTTGTTGTCCAAGCATATTAGGTTCCAGCTGGTGATTCCTCTAGAACTTCTACAACTCCGTATGATTCAAGGCAACTTTGACTTGGATAAAATTTCTCATGTTCATAATTTGGTGTTAAGGGATGCATTGCATCCATTCGAAAGAAGAGAAATTTTGGAAACACACTAGAAGGGGACAAAGATTATTGATGATGCTCTCAAAGATTTGTAGGAGGCCACACCTGGTACATAAATGGATACATCCCTCACTCTACTATAGAATTTGAAACTTGTATTGGACTCCTTTAAGGAGTATGCCTCCAGACTTGGTGAGAAGACAAAGCAAGAAGTTGAGGAGAAAATTGTAGATAAAACACTTTTGACACTTCATGATAAGTGTTCTTTGGCTCACACTATGTTGAAAAGAATCTAGAAGTTGTGCAGGCTTGTGAGTTTGAAGCAAATGTTGTCTTTGCAATGCATCCAAAGATAGAGAAAAAACAAACTAGAATGCCATCTTTGCTCACAGAGACAAATTATTTATTCTACAAAAGTTGAAGATATCATCAGAAGATTTAGTTAGTGAGGTGACCTAGTGAGAATGGAGTACACTCTAGTTGCCAATGCTTTGGAAAATGCTTAGGAATTAGTTAAAATAAATCTGACTCCTAGCACTCTGGATGATGCAAAAGAAAGTCTGGAGGAATTGGAATCTTTGAACAGAATTTTGTTAGCTACTAAGAAGAGTTGGGAGAATGGTAAGATATCTTGGAAAGGTGTTATTAAGGATCTTCAAGGCTCACCATCCTCCGGGTAATGTTTTTTTTGTTTTCATATTTTTGGATTTCTCTTTGTCCTTGATCTCAAAGGGGGAGAGAATGTCATAAGAGGTCCATAGGGGGAGAGAATGTTGTGAAGAGGAAAGGGAAAGAGTGTGTTGTACATAGGAGGTTTTGTATATTCTTTTGGCACATGTTGCCATTAGTGAGAAAGGGGGATATTTTTTGAAGAAGGAAGAACATCTTATTATATAGTTTTTTTTCTTGCATTGATGTAACCATGTTATATGAGTTACAACTAGAAGTTCAAATTCAAGTTTGAACCAATATCAAAATCGGTATGCAGTTATCATCCTCTAGTATTTTGGTCTACAATCCTCTATTGATGATTATTGTTGCTTGTGGTTTTGGGAAATGGTTTTTGGATTTTGGAAGCTTGTAAGTTTAGAATCACATGTGCATAGGTGCTCATATGGTGATTTGACATTACTCTATTGTTTTTTTTCTATTAGGTCTATCTCTGGCTGACCTAATGTATTATTGATGATGTAATGGATTAATGTTTATATTTTAGATGTATGTATGACGTATCTTTGGTCCATGCCAACATGTTGTAGCGTGCTACATGCTTGAATTATTTTTGGGAAGATTTTGTACATGCTTGAAGTTGACAGTTGATCATTTAAGTGAAAAATGGTTGCATCTAATTAGGCTGACCTAATTGATGCTTGCGGATGAATCAACTATATATATTGGATAGTTTTGAGATTTTTTGTGTCAAGTATGAAGCGAATTTGAAGAAGTTCAAAAATGATGAAGCGTGTAAAGTTAGTTTATTGAGCATCAAAGGAACTGAATCAACACTTGTTAAGTGTCACTTTATTAGTTCATTTTTTGGTTGTAAGCCAATTTGTCATTGTATCTTTTGTAGGAAGTGAGCCTCCCATTTTGGAAAATGAGTCTTTGTAGTGAGCCACCCTTTGTAATATCTTATAACTATTTGTACTATATTGTGAGCTAACCCTCACCGTGGTTTTTCCCATTTTGTGTTTTCCATGTAAAAATCCATGTGGTCATGTGTCGTGTGCTTTCATGTTCTATTAATGCTCTTTCTTATCTTTATTTTTATATGCATTTGAGTAATTGGATGGTGTTTGTTCAATACTTGTAAGAATATATTGATTCACCCCCCCTCTCAGAATATTGGATATTGAACAAAAATGAATGAGTGCTTGCTTTGGTTGTGTATAATTGTAGTTTGTATCCATTCTCCTTGTACTTTTGTACAATCTTGGGTGAAGAGAAACACTCAATTATACCTTTGTTTCTTGTGTTCACTTGGAGTACATATCCAATCCCCTTGCGCTATGTGCAATCTTGGGTTAAGAGAAATACTCAAGTATACTTGCATGCTTTGTGTCACCCTTAAGAGAGGGCTTACTATGAGATACATCCCATAATAGAAAATTCATAGGTAAGTTCTTGCAAGCATGTTTACCTACAAGATTTAAATAAAGGATGTGAAATCATGAGAAATTAACATCAATATGGGGCATCCATAACACATTGCACATAATGCCATACCTTAAGTGGCCAAGTGGGTGAATATGCATCATGGTGTTCTCATTTTTTTGTCACTAAGAACCTTGTTTAAGTAGTGGCCAAATTTTTCCTTCCTAAGAGTTCTCTGAAGTGGTGCATTGGAATTTATTTCTGAGAAGTTACATGCCATGTCAAATTTTGGTTGAAGTGTAGAGATTAAGAGTTATTTCTTTACATACCTCTACACTTTTCCCTAAATTGCATGTAAAATCATCCCTTCTACTATGAATGGCATGAGGCAACCCCACCAAGAAGAATGTATCCACTTGAGATAGGAATTTTACTGTTTGTGAGTCATCTTTGACACATTGTTTGGTTCCAAAACATCTTAAAAACACATTAATAAGTTTATCAAATTCCAAAACCTTTGGGTTAAGTATGGATACCTTTCGAAAAGTCCTAATATTGCTACTTGTCCCTAAGTATTTTATCCTTAGAGGCTTCTAAATATTTAGGTTTATATCTAAATCCACACTTTCCAAAGTTAACATAGGGAACTATGGCCTTAGCTTCATGATTTTCACATAATGGACTTTCTAAAATGAATGTTACTTTGACGTAGACATTTTATTTTGAACATTAATTAAGACTTTTCTTGATGTGGTAATGAAACAATCTCAATTAAGAAAAGATTAAATAAAATGAACACCCCACATTGATGTATGTTCTAACATTGACTCCCCAAAACAAGAAAATTGAGAAAAGGAAAATATTGATAAACACTGAGTCCAAAATCATTAAGTTCTATTGTAAAAATTATTGGGTTCTATTTCCAAAATCATTGAGTTCTATTTTACCAAAATTGTTGATTTTCTTAGGGTTTTATCACTTTAGAGGTATAACATGTTTCTCACTATCTTGTTCTTCCAAAACAAAGGTTTATTTTAGATTAAAATTTTGGGTCAAACATTTCATCCATCTTAACACATTTTACATCTCATTTCACTAAACAACTTTAGAAACTTTTGGAAACACCAACACTCTTTATACTAAGGTATTTATCAAACCAATCCCCTAACAACTACATTGTGTGTCAAACAGATCCTTTTCCATACACTTAGTTGAGTTAGTCATCACATTTTTGGGATATTTTATCTTAAAGTTCCAAGTCTACCTTAAATATTTCCAAGTTCATTAAATACTTTTTACCCATAGCATCAAAACATTAAACTTTTTTGTCTAAAAGTGTTTTCCAAAAGTTTTGAAATTTCATCCCCCATATCATTCACCCTTTTCATCATCCACTCATATAATTGGTCTAAAACAACTTAGAGGGTCCCTTTTACCTAAATTTGAGTAAACTAGAGAGTTTCAACACTATAAATATCAACAAACCTCTCCCATAGCTGACCCAAAATTGATGGTTACGACAAGATCACAACAAAAGATGGAACAAACTAAAAACATATCTACCACAAGTGATCCAAACCCACAAGAATTTGATACAAGGAACCATTCTACCCCCTTACAACAACCACAAATTTCATTAGGACTGTATGAGGTAGAAGATGTCACAAACAACCCACTTGAGCTCACTAAGGAATAACTCATTGAGTGTAAAGAAAATCATCAAACCTTAGAAAATGTGGCTCCAAATTTTCTTGCACAAAACTTGACATAAGGGTTAATCCAATCTATGAATCAACCAACTCCATCCTATGTACCAGGTCCAACATTAACTCCTAGTCTTGCAACTAGGATTGCCACAAATCTTGGTCACATGCTCCCTTTTGGATGCAACACACTTTTGGGCACCCAAAAAACCAATCTTCCCCAAGACACAACTTGGATACAAACATTTGGTGCCCCACCTCATTCTTCCACCACCATTCCAGAACATCCCCTCCATCCATACAAATGACTTACTTTTCATAACACCATGATGACATTGACATTTCAAGTGCAACCATCTTCATCCATCATCATAAATACCCAAAGTGTGCCCAACACTACACAAGGTAATGTAAATCAAGTGCCTCTACTAGGAAAAAAAGGGAAATTTAACGCCCTCACACAAGAGAAACCCTTAACAAGTGGTTCCAACAACCCCATTGACACATAGAAATAAGTGGATACCCAAACTACTCACGTCAATCCACCATCCACATTAGCACCATCTATCATCAATCCAAATCAAAATAACACATTGATCATAAACCCCATCAACCAAGGCAATGCCTTGGTCCCACATTAAACACAACAAAGAAACCCTCAACACATCAGTCAATGGAACCCTTCTAATCCATTGCTCAAAGGTCAAAATGTTTCATTGACATCGTAATACCAAATGGCATCATCATCATCTTTACCATTGGTCCCCCAAATCATGCAAAAGTAAATAGGGTCCCAAACCCACACTCCTCCATCATAGTAAACAATCTTAGAAGGAATGGTAACACGAAATAGCCCACAATTCAGTCACCCCATGATTAACCAAAACCCATATCACATATCCCAACAACAAAACACTTCCATGTTACAAGCACAACAAGCTTATCAACAAGAGTTGTCAAGCTCAAGCCCTACCATCACAAGCTTATAAACAAGCCTTGTAACAACAACAAGCTCAACAATAGGCCTTAGTCAAAAAACAACAATAGAAAGATCAAAAACACGCCTTAATCACACAACAATAGTAACAAGCTCAACAACAAGCCTTGGTTGCACAACAACAAAAATAAGCACAAAAAAAAAGCATTGCTAGCACAACAATATGTCCAACAACAAGAAGTTCTTGCACAACAACAATAAAAATGTTTATATTATAATCCCCAACAAAACATTGTCAATCCAAATGCATTATGATCATATACACCTCTACCACCATCACCTTTGTAGTGTCAAACTCCACCCTACATGTCATACAACACCCCATCATATCCCACTTACACTTCATCCATCATTCCACAATATACCACATATACTCCTTTACCCAATCCAAAAGACAATGAGTCATCACAGTTCAAGGTAGTCATGCAATCGACCCAAGACATTCAAATGTGAAAAACAAAGAAGCCACATGCACAACAAAACTTCTCTCCATACCCATTCGATAGGAACATCACAATGGTACCTTTCCCAGCCAATTTTGAGATCCCAAAATTTGAAAAATACAAAGGGAGGGGAAATATTGTGGATCACATCAAAGAAATCCATGTCATGTGTATTGAGGTTTCCTACAATGACTCCTACTAAATGTATCTCTTTCCACAAAGTTTGGTGGACCCCACCATTGATTGGTTTTTAGAATTTCCTTTAGGGATTAAGAACTTTCAATAAATAATCGATAGATTCATAGACCACTTCTCCTTCAATATTGAAATGGGTGTAAGCTTAGAAGATTTGTACACACTCAAAAAAAGCAAAGGAGAATCCTTTGTTAATTTCTTACAAAGGTTGAGGCAAAGAGCTAGTAAGAGCAAGTGGCCCATTCCTAAAGAACAAGAGGTGGGGATTATCATAGAAAATGTTGATCCAAAGCTATCCTTGCACTTAAAGATGCAATGTATGACCACTTATGATGATCTTATCCCTAGGGCCCACAACATTGACAGAACCCTCATCTCACAGGGAAGCACACAAGTGTATAAATACAACTTCCCATCCACTAGTTCTAATGACAAATGTTGCTTTTGGGCCAAGAAAAAGAATGTTACTAGTGATTGTTTTGTTGATACAAAGGCGGTGTTAACTACTCCAAGGAAATAAAAAAACCTAAACCATGAACACACAACAACCATACATGCCACTATGAAACAATCAAACAACAATCAATGTTGTAAACACTCAACTTGGACCAAAAAGAACAAATAGTGCTCCTAAGAAATGATTCACTCCCTTAGGGGAGCCTATGGAGGACGTGTTGAAGAAATTGATATAGTCCAACCTTATCACACTCCCAGATTTCTTAATCTATCAAGTACCACAAGTCAAACCTCCTAGCTATAGAGAAGATCATTTTTGAGGATTCCACCAATACAAATGCGTAACACAAAAAAAAAAAAATACTTAAACATCTAATCCAAGATCTTATTGAATAAGGATACATTATTGTCGATAAAAAAATTAGGAATGAAGTTTTGAAAATTTACACAAACCCTATGCATGATCATATAAAAGAAAAAGATTCAAGAAGGGAATCAACCTCAAATAATGTAAACCATACTCATGATACCATGATGGGACACATTCATGATATTCATTTATCACAACATGAGGAATTATACATACATCAAGATACTATTTTAAAACAAAGTCCAAACCCATCAACAGTTTCTAGCAATATTTCATACCGTGATGGCATAAGATATGACTCATATTGTGATATCTATCCCACATATGACTAAATTATTGGGCATATTGAAGAAGTTCCAAATGAACTAGAAATATCCCTTGTTGCATCCATACCCACAAATTTTTGTGAAGATTCTTTTACCGATAATATATCATCCACCCAAGGATAATGTCAAGAAGAGGCTCTTGAGAATAACAAAAGTTACTCTGAATCAAGTCAGGATCAAGAGCCCCTATCCTCAGAGTTTCATTAACAATTGAGGGACATCTTAAAAACCATTTTAAAATCCAAATATGTCCTCGATATTACCACTAAGATGCCTCTTTCTAATGAACATATAGATGTTCTTCATCTAGAACAAGAATCTCCCACTTGATATTCCCACACAAGAGAAAGAAATTGTCGATATTCTTGATTCTTATAGTGATTGTGCATCATTGGCATCTTTTGAAGTAGTATAAATAGATAACAATGTCATAGAATCAGAGCAAATAGTTCATATTCTTGAGTAGTAGGAACCCATAACAATATCATGTGTTCATGACAAGTCATTCAGTGGCTATGGATGAGATGATACATTATTAAGGGAAAGGATTAGGTATTGTTAATACCTTCACAATGTTAGGGGCAATCTTTTCTAGTGCAAACATAAACATATGGAACATGAAGGATCCTTATGGGGAAAATACTATCAACACTACAACTAGTCATATCATGAATCATCATTTACCCATCATCTTATACACAAATTGGGAACAATGTAAAAACAAAGATTCTTATCAAAGCAAGGATAAGATCATCAAAGAAAATGAAGCAGTAAAACAAAAAGGAAAAAGAAAATAATCATGGATACCAAAGAAAAATAAAGAAAATCATCCCAATGATACTCCATCAGTAAAAAAAACTATTGGGAAAAAAAGGGAAATGCATCCATCAAAAGAGTCCTCAAATACAAAATAAGGCTTCTCAAGAAAGGAACAAATTATATCTAGAGGTTAGTCCTCATTCCAAAAACCCCTCCATTCCCACCCATCATCACTCATATTCCCAAGTTTGGAAAGTCAAAGGTTCTAAACCATTGACCAATCCATCTCATATTCCTTCATGCATAACACTATACACTCCATTAATGATATCCAATTCTTGCATTGAATGTGTTGGCATCTACCCTTCATCATAAGGATTCTGAAGGCACTTTATCACAATGTGTGCACATAGACAAGGTTAATTCTAGTATCGATAAAGGTAGATCATTGTTCTTCAAATTTGCATTCAAGTGGTCATGTCTTTGCAAAGCATCTTTTTCAACCAGAATACCATTGGCATGTTATGATAGTGGCCTCTACATCAGTATTACCAAGTGGTTCAATATGAGGGTAAAAATACAAAATTAAAAAAAAAAAAATCTAGAAAATAGTAAAAATAAAAATCATCCTCTAGTGAAAACCACTTTGGTGGAACTTTGGGAGAGTACTATGATGAAAACCTAGAAAATAGGCATCATGAGTAGTATCGAGCATCTATATGATCCTTCTTATACAAAAGTATCTCATCCTTTTCATGATAAATCCAATGTTCCCTCCATCCATCCAATCTGACTTTATCTAGATATTCTCATTTATCTTGATCCTAACAAATATTCAGCATATACCTCAACTCTACTCATGGAAAAATTTTGACAGACTCTTTACCATTTTATCTGATGAAGTCCCATAGACCATATCTAGCATGACAAAACTATATTGAACTCTTTGCATCTACATTACCTATCTTGTTTTGTCCATTGAGCTATGAAGCATTGCTAGACACTATAGGTAGGTTATTTCACTCTTGTTTTCAAATAACTCTAGGTCCATGTCTTATATCTCACAACTTGACATCAACATCATGATCTAGGTATCATTTATCTCAAAATTCCCAAAAAAAATCATGAAAACTCATCAAAGTCCAAAAACACTCACAAAATCATAAAAAATACAAAACATCAAAATCCTATATAGCTAAAATCCAAAAAATATTTGAAAAACTATAAATTCAAAATCTAAAACATCCAAAACACATCAAAGTCCCTAAATATGTCAAAAAATTTAAAATACAAAAAATAGTACCTTGCCGAACTATGAGTCTCTAAGCTTGAATGTAGGAAAGGCCATCATTGATGTGCCCCTTAGAAACCCTAGGCTAGTCCTTTAGGAGTCCATCAAAATAAATTGTCAATCCATCAAGTGTTCATATCTCATCAATTAACTAGTCAAAGTTAGTCAAACTACGAGTCTCTGAGCTTGAATGTAGGCAAGGGCATCATTGATGTGCCCATAAGACACCCTAGGTCAATCCTTTAGGAGTTTGTTATAATAAACTAGAAATCCATCAAGTTTTCATATCTCATCAATAAACAGGTTCAAGTCAGTAAAACTACATGGTCTCTACATGTATAACATAGGCAAGGCTCATCTTTGATAAGCCCCTGAGGCCCCTAAGATAGTCTTTTACATTATTTTCTTTGTCAAAACTCAGAAAACCCCAAAAAAATTTTGAAAACTAGAAAACACAAAAATATTTGAAAACTTGAAAATTTCTAAATAGCCTCAAATAATTGAAAACCAAAACATTTGCATAAACTATCAAAAAAACCCAAAAAAAATTCCTAAAAGCATTACACACAAATACAAAAAAAAATTGAAATATATTAAAAATCCCAAAACCATCCATCCCATTTCTCTTGTACCCACAATAAACTTCCATCCATAATAAATCAATCATCACACTCACCCTTTGGTAAGAAAATTAGGAAACAATTACAATAATCAGAAAAAAGTAGAACCTTAAAAATCACAAAAATTAATCCCTTGATCATTATCAAACATGTCAATCGCACCTTATATCAACAACCTCTCAAACAACCTATGAACCTTCCACCATCCACTAATATGTCCTAGGATGCATCCTTCCCACAATGGGAATTATCATTAGCAATAACTTTGGATATTTATCATCAAAACACACCTTAGGCAAGATATATAGATAACATTGACTAATTTTTTTATCTTGTCATATGATTTATCTTGTTGACCCATTCTTAGGACCTCTCAATGATGTATATCAAAATAATTTAGAGAGAAAGGAATGGGGCATCGATCATTATATTTTTTCTATTGTGCTTGTGGGATATTGTTGTAAAACAACTTTGGCAAATACTTGCTTAGTTGTGTGTAGGTAGGTCATTTTGTATGGGTTGTCTATTGTGTATGCTTTGGTCCAAAATGTTATAAACTTTTAAACTACATTCTAATGAGGTTTTCATATGTCAAGGTGTGAGCAAGGATACTCCTATTTGTTTGCAGTCAAATTCCATCACACTGGATACAACATCAACCTGGTTATCAATACCTTGATGCATCGTGTCTATGTGTTATATAAAAAATAAGGAATGAAGAAATGTCCCAATCCTATAAATGAGTGTATCATCACTCCTATCACCATATCTAATAAATTCTTGATGATCATATGTTTGTTGGACTTCTAAATCAATCTTGAAATCAATGGTTAATCCATCCATCTTATTCTTCTTATTCTTCTATATTTACTAACAGTTCTATCCAAGTGTCGAATATGTGTGGTATATCAAAATATACATGAGGCTACCCATGGGGGATGACTGTCTAACCATCGTCAAATCTGTCTGCATCAGAAATCTGAGCTTTCTAGTCCTCTCTGAACTAAACTAATTTTAAATCTTTATCGAGAGATCAACCCAAAATTCAACAATTCCAACTACTCTCTTGAGGGGGTAGGGTATCGGCTTAATTCCTTCTATTGGGCCACCAGTGGGGCATCCAAAAATCATTTTTAAATTTTTTTTTTTGATATGAGCAGCAATTTTAATTTGAAAAGCATCAATCTTTGAACCAATTTAATAGGTATCTCACTTCAAAGAGGGGAAAAATGTAGACACTTAAAAATTTTATGAATGGTATTACACACTTAAATCTGATATATTAACATCGTTTCTTCCTAAAATGCATCCTCTTTTCACTTGTTTGATTAAATAAGCGTAGTTATTTAATTAAATGTCTCATTTTCATCTATTAATCTAACTGATCTAATTAGGTTAATTCACCCACTCTCATACTAACATTTCACCTTGTTTAATTGAATAAATCAAATTATTTAATTCAAACTCTAAGTCCTCTCATTTAATTAAATAATCATAAATTATTTAATTATATGTCATTTGCACTCCTTTTTCATTAAATAAATTAATTATTTAATGGATATCATATTACTCTTCATCTTGCACAAATCAAATTTAGTTTAATTACTAAATTTCTAATTTCCCCTCCCATCCACTTGCATAGGGAATATTCCAAAGGAATATTATCCTATTTGGCTCCAAAAAGGGAATGATTTCCTTCAAACAAAATTTGTAACAAACTTTCAAAGTTGTTACAAATTGTGTTTGTTTCACTCATTATCATCCCTTGATCTTTCCTTGATCCATGTGGTATTTTATTCTCATCTATTGATGAGAATCCTTGATCCATGTTCCCCCCTTCATTCAATATTGACCATTGATAGATCAAAACAATCTAAGACTTTGATTTTTCATTTGCTATCCTATAAATTTTTCATCATTTGGAGAGAGATGGATCCATCTTTTGATAGAAAAGTTATGTTGTTGAGATTCATACTCACTTGCAACCATATTTATCATTTGTTAGCATTTTAGATTAGTCATCATCCATATTAGCTCAAACATCCATTAATGGATTCCATTTTAGTTTAGCTTGCAGCCATTTTTAGCATAGTTTGCATCCATGGCTTGCATCTTTGAACTTTTTTTACAATAAGCATATGTTTCATCCATTTTATCAAGAATTTTAGCATTTAGAACTCATATTCATCATGTTAAACTATTTTTATAGCATGTTTCATTCATATTCCATCAGTTTCATTGGATATCATCAATAAAATCAATTGGAACAACTCATATTATCCAAGGTATTGGGAAAGGGTCACCATTCCACATCAATGTGACACCACTCCCCCAATGGGATAAGAATCAAGGTCTTAGAATAGGTTTTCCTTTATGTTTTTTTTGTTTTTCATGATCAATTTAATGGCTTCTTAGTCTTTAAAATTTAAAACATCTCATTGGGATCATTGCTTAGGGGATTAAATATAGTTCAAATTAGTTTGGATCTAACATATTTATTTCATACTATGAATATGATCACAAGGACCTAACTAATTAGGGATAAAGTTTCCCTCTTGACCAAGTGGTGCATTTGCATTCCTCTAATTCTCATAGAGAATGAGATCACATACCTTAAAATTTTGAGAAAGAACACCTTATTTATAATGTTTAGAAATAGACCATTGATAAGCTTGGAGATATTCAAGGGCTTGCCATCAATGCTCATCATGTAGCTCAAGTTGATACAAATGATTGACATAGTAAGTGTCATCATCAATCAACCCTTTAAGGGAAACTCACAAAGTTGAAATTTCCAACTATAAGGGCATGATAGATTTGACATCATACACGAGGTTGTACAATTCTATGCCAATATTTACTATTTATTCACTATTTTTTAGAGAATCAACTTAAGAGTTTTATTAGATGCTTCATCTTGGCCATTATATTGATGATATTATGGTGTAGAAAAGTGGTGTTGAATATAAAAATTTTCTAGGAATTGTTTCACCTCTTTGTTCTTAAATGAAGTACCATTATCAGAAACAAGGGTAGAAGACAATCTAAAATGAGCAATGATGTTATTTAGAAGAAAGCTATAGATTGCTTCAACATCCATGAATCAAAGTGGAATAGATTTGAACCATTTTGTAAAGTAATCAATAGCGATAATGATAAAGATATATCCTTTAGAAGAAGGAGGTTATATTTTACTAATACTATCCAACCCCCACTTTGTAAATGGCCAATAAGATGCTTGATTTTAAAGCTCTTGTATAAGAGTCTGAATAATATTGTTGTGTTGTTAACATTGAGGAAACTTCTTGACAAAGGAAAAAGAATCATTTTCCATTTTTTTCCAAAAGTATCCCATGTGAATTAGTTTACACACCAAGGATTTACCACCAAAATGTCCACCCCTAGAGCCTAAATGGGCTTCTTGAATGGAAAGGGGTATTTTAGCCTTAGTGAGATAGCAAAGAAGAAGACCTTTATAATATTTTTAATAATGAAAATAAGGCAATAAAATATATCAGAAAAATCTTTTGTATCTAAGTTTGAGCGTTTTTAGTCACATTGTCGAGAAAATTTCCAGTCTTCAAATAATTATAAATGTGAGAATACCATTCCACCAAGTCTATGTGAGCACACATTAGACTATTGGGTTTTGGTTGATCTGATATAGTAGGAGAGTGGAGAATGTAAACCACAAAGTGGTATTCTTTTGTACCATCATCTTAATATAAAAGGGAGGTTGCACTCATCATCACATCAATGCATTGATTTTCTCTCATAGGGACATTGTCTATTGTGAAAGAAGAGAAACGATCGACCAAGGATAAAGCCAAATCTCGATACTGAGATAAATTTTTCTACTTAGCCTGATACATTCCTATAATTTGAGTTAAAATAAGTTTAGAGTCACCATGAATGTGAAGGTATTTAATGTTTAATGTCATTGCGAAATGCAAGCCGATAATAAGGGATTCATACTCAACAATGTTATTAGTACAATGATATTCAAATTAAAAGGATAGAGGAACCAATTTACCTTCGAGTGAGATTAAAACTACACTTTCTCTAGAACTAGTTTGACATCTCAATCCATCGAAGTACATCTCTCATGAAAGTTCATGGTCCATCGTAAAGAGATTGTCATTTAGAAATAAATCTAGATTAGGGAAGGAGTGAGATGATGGAGCTTCTACAAATTGATCAACAACAACTTGACCTTTGATCACTTTCCGAGTTATGAACTTGATGTCAAGCTCAAAGAGCAACATAATCCATTTTGCAAACTTTCCTAAAATATTGGTTCTAGTAAACAAATATTTGAGAAGATAAATTTTTATAATCACATGGGTTTTGGCATGAAGAAGATAATGTCATAGCTTCCATGTTGTAAAAATAAGGGCCAAACATTATTTCTCCATGGTTGAATAATGAGTTTCATAGTCAACTAGAATACAACTAATATAGTAGATTGATCTCTCTTTACTTTCATCATCATGTTGAGCTAATAAAGTTACTAAAGCATGAAGTGATTCAAGATATGAAGAAAAAAGGGTCTATCCTACATAGCTGGCATCAAGATAGGAGGATTGCGTAAATAGATTTTCATTGACTCAAAGGCCTTTTTTCACTCATCATCCCATTAGAAATGATCTTTCTTCAATAGATGCATGAAAGGAAGGGTATGATCAACCCACTATGATACAAATCTATGAATTTCTTGAATCTTCCCTTGTAAACTATGTAGTTGAGAGATATTTCTAGGATGAGGAATGATAACAATTGCAAATGTCATTTATTTGTGTCAACTTTGATTCCATAGTGAGAGATGATAAATCCAAAAAGATTGCTGACATCTATGCTAGGAAAACACACTTAAGATGATTTAGTCTCATTTTGTAGAGTCAAAGCCTTTCAAAGATAACATGAATATTTTCAACATGATCCTGGCGAGTCATAGACTTAGCTAAGATTTCATCAAAGTAATCTTCCAAAATCTTATGAATGAAATCTTAAAAGATAAGATTCATCACCCATTGGTAGGTTTCTCTAGCATTCTTTAACCCAATCAATATGACTATGTAATAGAAGGTACCCCAAAGGGTAGTGAAGGCTATCTTATACTGATCTTCTAGGTTAATATGAATCTGAGTGCAGCCCAAGAACCCATCCATGAAAGAAAACAAGGCATGGCCTACGATCAAGTCTACAATCATATCAATATTAGGCAATGGAAAATAGTTTAGAAGGGAAGCCTTAATGAGATCATAAAAGTTAATACTATAAGATTTGATGAAAAACAAATCTATTAAGCCCAAGAAACCTGCATGCAAAAACCTATCACAAGGAAGAAATCTGTAGGAAACAAAACAAGGGTTTTTCTCTGACAATATGAAAGTTTATTATTAGAGAAAAATGAATCCAGAAGTGAATACAATACAAGAGATCAATCCTTATAAAAGGACATCAAAACTGAAAGGAAAACCTAACCCTAAGGTGAGTGCATTTAATAACTAATATTAATTATTAAATGACTAATATATGTGCATAAAGTGAAGTCTTAAGAGGAGAATAAAGTTAATTAATTACTTTACTTTAACTCCCCCTCTTAAGATGAGCTACAATGAAGCTACAAAAAATGTAGAAGAAGGCAAAGGAACTACAATGCAACTGTGGGTCCTAGAAACATGGCTTGATTAGGTACCTGAATACAACAAAATCTCTATAAAGTGGAGTAAAGGAGAAAACCCAGTGGGAAAAAACTCCTCTCCAAAAAGAGATAAAGAAACATGCTGAAAGAAAAACATGAAGGAAGGAAGGCCTCACTGAGACCCCCCAAGGACAACTTCCTTCACCCCAAGAATGGAGCACAATTGAAGATAGTGTGGAGATGCCAAAGGTTTAGTGAAAATGTCTACAACCTGCTCCTCTGTAGGAATGTACTCCAAGATGAGAGAACCATCTTGAATCAACTGCCTGATGAAGTGCATATGGATTTCAATGTGATTTTTCCACTGATGCTCCATTGGGTTGCGAGAAATGTGAATGGCACTCTAATTGTCACACCAAAGAATAGTGGGACTATCGAGAGGAAACCAAAACTCTGTCATCAATTGCCGAAGCCATAAAACCTCCTGACTGGCTAATACTGTTGCATGATACTCAGCCTCGGTAGATGATAATGCAATAGTAGAATACTTCTTGTAAGACCATGTGATAGGACCAAAACCAAGGAAAAAAACAAAGCCAGAATTAGATTTCTGATCATTGACATCACCAGCCCAATCTGAGTCAGTGAAGCCAATGATGTGAGGGGATCCTAAAGTGTAGTGAATTCCATAATGGGTGGTGCCTCGAATGTACCTCAAAATACATTTGGCTACTTTCCAATGGCTCTCATGAGGATCATGGGAGAACCTAGAGACAAGGCCAACCACAAAGGAAATATTAGGATGAGAATGCGTTAGGTACAAAAAACTGCCAACCAACTGCCTGTATAAAGTGGGATCCACTGAAGGAGTAGAACAAGTGGAAGACAAAACAACACCTGACTAAAATGGAGTGGGGGAAGACTTGCAATCAAGAATTCCAAATTGTTGAAGCATATCAAGAGAATACTTCTCCTAAAATATGGAAATCCCATCTAAAGACTAAATAACCTGAAGACCTAGAAAGAAGTGCAGAAGACCAAGATTTGTCATCTCAAACTGCTCCATCAAAGCTCTCTAAACACTCTGAATCATGGAGGATGAGCTACCTGTAAGAATGAGATCATCTACATGTAGCACAAGAATTAAAAGATCGCCCTCTTGATGCTGAATATACACTGTGTAATCGGAATGACAGTGTGTGAAGTGAGAGGAAATTAAGAAGAGTCCATCTTCTCATACCAATCCCAAGGGGCTTCTTTGAGACCATACAATGAATGCCAAAGTTTGCAAACCAAAGAAGTGTCCTGCACAAATCCCTGAGGCTGCTCCATATAGATCTCCTCATGTAGGTCTCCATGCAAGAAAACACTCTTCACATCCATCTGAAATATTGTCCATCCCTATGAAGCTGCAAGTGAAAGTACAAGGCGTATAGAATTCATCTTGGCAACAGGAGCAAAGGTCTTCGAGTAGTCAATACCCTCTACCTGAGAAAATCCCTTCGCAACAAGATGTTCCTTATACTTATCAATAGAACCATCTACAACATACTTGGTATGGTACACCCACTTGCACCAAACCAACTTTCTTCCCTTAGGAAGAGGACAAAGATCCCAAGTATGATTCTTCATCAATGAAGAATACTCCTCATCCACGGCCCTATCCCACTCAAGGTGACCTGTTGCCTCTAAAAAATTTTGAGGATCATCCGAAATGGCATGACTCAAAAGACTAGAACTAGATGTCTGAGCACAAGTATGATGAGTATCTGAAGGATCACCTACCAAAGAACCAGCTGCCTCAACAGTAACATGGGCCCACCTAGGAAAATGTGAAGCAACTAGTGGTGGTGGAGATGGTGGATCATCATCTACATCATCCTCAAGAAATAAGTAATCCTCAAGAGATGAAGAGGGAGGAGTAGGCAATGAGGGAGAAGTTGGTGATGGAGAATCCATCTGAGGATAGCACTCATCAAACTGGGCATCCCGTTGAAACAAGACCTCTTTGGAATTAGGATCAAACAACCCATACACCTTAACATCCTCACAGTAGCCAACAAATATGAGTGGTCATCTCTTCCTCTCCATGGCTTTCCACTGAGCATCAGGAATAAATGCCCAAACCTCACTACCAAAAACTCAGAATGTAGAAACATCAAGCTTCACCTGGGTCCAAGCCTCCTCAGGAGTCATATGTCACAATGCCTTATGAGGCATTTGATTATAAATATAATTGGCACAGTTGACTACCTCAGCCCAAAATGAAGAACTCATAGCTTGAGACTGTAACATACAATTTTCCATCTCCCATAAGGTTCTGTTCTTTCTCTCAGTGAAACCATTCTATTGAGGGGTGTGAGGGATTCTAAACTGATGTTGTAAACCATGCTCAGTGCAAAAATCTCTAAAATCCTAATTAGCATACTCCCCCCATTATCTATGTGTATCCTCCTAATAGAAAGTCCAGATTGCTTCTCCACAAATGTCTTAAAATTCCTGAATGAGTCAAAGACATCAGACTTGTACTTAATAAAGTATACCCATGTATGTCTGGAGAAGTCATCAATAAAAGTGAGCACATAGAAGGCCCCTAAAAAGGAAGGAGTTGGAAAGGACATAAGATCACTATGTACCAACTCTAGGGGTGCCCTAGCATGAGTGGCTCGACCCTTAGGAAAAGGATCTCGATGATGTTTGCCAAGGACACAACCTCAACATACACCATCAGTACAAGAAATCTATGGGAGCCCAATCACAAGTTCTTGAGTACTCATCTGCTATAGATATCTATAATTGACATGGCCAAAACACTCATGCCAAAGCCTGCTCACTAAATCTACATGTGCTATAAGAGAGGAACCAATAGTGTTTGTACTATCAAATCCATCAAATCTATATAAGTGTGATGTAGAATCCACACTCCCAGTAGCTACAACCAAGTCAAGATCATGAAGGTCTCGAATAACCACATCATGTGGTGAGAACTCAACTGTCTTACTAGAACTAGAGTGATAAATCTGATAAATAGATAGAAGGTTTGTCGAAATGTCAGGAACCAGAAGCACATCCTGAGGAAAACCTTCATCCAATGAAATAGTACCTTAACCCTGAATTGAAAGTTGTGCTAAGTCACCAACTATAATATGTCTAGTGCTTGTAGGGGCAAGAGCGGTGACCACATCCTTTGTATGTGTCATATGGTGAGCGGCACCAGAATCTAGAATCCAAGTGGATTCTGAGGACAATGCTCATGTAGAAAGAGCATGACCTTTCCCTGTGGGCTGTGAAGGAGGCTGAGGTGCCCTAATATTATTTTGCTGCATGGCTTCCTCTAAAGCCTCTAAACATTTCCAACACCTAGAAACTGGCTATCCTTCCTTGCCACAAAAACTGCAAGGATCACCAGATTTCTTCTTAGTCTTGGAGGAAGACTCACCAAACTATGAAGATTTATGTTTGGGTTGTGGTTTTGTATCAAAATTAGGTGGTGGCTTGGATGGATTCTCACTAGTCCCTAAATCTTTCTTAGGCTTTAGTTTCTACTTTTGTTTTCCCTTGGAGGATTGGGCTACCAATGCTTGGTTCTATAAATCTGAAAGTGAATCCATCTGCTTGAGCTTAGCTTGCTCACGAGTCAGATGATCACAAAAGACCTCAAAAGTAGGCATGAAATTTTGAGCACCCAAGTCATCCATGGTGGAATAGAAGGTCAAAGAGAAGATCTAAAATGGACCCCAAAGCTTGGAGAGGATTATGAAGATGCACTTTGTATCAATCTTAACCTTTCCACAACTGTGCAAGATAGATCTGTGTTGTTTGAACTTCATTAGGAAGTCCTCAATGGAGGGAAATGAATCAGGTACCAAGGAAGTTAACTCAGCCTCAAGCTACAAAATTCTAAACTCATTAAAAGTACCAAAACTTCCATCAAACTTGGTCCAAATGGATCGAGGAGTGAGACAACCATCAAGATGAAACAGGAGACTATCGGAAATGTGCAAAGCCATCAATCCCATAGCCTGATCCATATTGTTCCTGTGTTGCATAACCTTAAAGGCACAAGTCAATGAGGCTGAAGCTCATCCAAATAGGACCATAACCCTCAAGACTAGAGAAGAGTCACCATGTGACCCTTCCAAGTGTGATAATTATATGGTGTGAGAGATTCAATAGATCTATCAGCCATCTTGTGAGCTGTGCCTCAACTACTCTAAATTTTTTTTTTATTATTATTTAGTGGTCTTTCAGAAATAGATAGAAGATGCAGAAGGGGTTTTTTTGTTTTGTTTTGGTGTTTATAGATTCTGGTTTTCTGATGTAAATGACAAAAAGCAAGAAAAAACACCCCCCCACAATGCAAAAATCCAATCCCCAGTACAAACTGAAATCCAAAAAATAATAGAAAGTAGTAAATGATTGAGACAAATCTCTATGTACCTGAAGAATTTACTGATGAAATAGATTGCAGATTTGGATAGCAATCACAGGTAAAAAAACTTTCAAGTTAAAGTATGGTGCCTACGAGGGTTTGAAGTTCTACCTTTTTAGATCTACCAATGCAGACGTCAGCTCATGCATGACATTCAACGGAATAAGGTGCAAGTATGGTAAATGATACTAGGAAGGACACCACTATGAACAGCACAAAGAAGGACACCCAAAAAAATAACGTTGGGCAAGGAATACCAAATCTGAAAACTACAACTAGAACCTCTCAAATTAGCTGAAGAATCCCAAATTTCTTCTGTCAAACCCTTGCTCCCTTTTTTCTTCAAACATGAACAAGCTATAGCAGATCCAACTATGATACCATGTAAGATTTGATGAAAAACAAATCTATTAAGCCCAAGAAACTTGCATGCAAAAACTTGTCACAAGGAAGAAATCTGTAGGAAACAAAACAAGGGTTTTGCTCTAACAATATGAAAGTTTATTATCAAAGAAAAAATGAATCAAGAAGTGAATACAATACAAGAGATCAATCCTTATAAAAGGAGAGCAAAACTGAAAGGAAAACCTAACCCTAAGGTGAGTGCATTTAATAATTAATATTAATTATTAAATGACTAATATATGTGCATAAAGTGAAGTCTTAAGAGGAGAATAAAGTTAATTAATTACTTTACTCTAACAAATACAAATGTCAATATGACCATCACACTTACTAATGGTGATGATATTATATATCCAAGGTGAATGGTCAATAAGATAGATAAACCCTTCTTTTAAAAGCTCTTCTATCTTGGTCTTGAACAATAATGCAACCTTGGGATTCATCTTTTAGAACTTTTGTTTAACAGGCTTGGCATCAGGACATAAGATGATATTGTAAACCACCATGAACTCATCAATACCAGGCATGTCCTCATATGACCTAAAACATAGAAAAAAGGTAAACCCTAAGATTTAACCCTATGGTTTATGCACTTTTTCTAAATGTTTCATTCATTTATTAGAGATTTGATGGGTTAGTGGGGTTTGATGGATTTGATCAGCTATGTGATTGACTTACAACTTGATAGGTGAGTCAACCAACCCTTAACCAAATCTAGAAATGTCCTAATGATGAAATGAAATGATCTAACTAGGATAATAGTGAAATTTACTATTCTAATGCAAATACATAAAACACAAAAATTCATAGGTAAATTAAAACAATTGAGCAGGATAGAGTAGGACACTATGCACCCATGGTTCAAATTTGAGCCTAAGTTTGGAGGATACTCACACCAAGGGCATGAGTGTCCTTGTATAATTTTTTGGATTTATTTTTGGGGTCCTTTGCTGTCAGATCTAAGCTTCAAAATTCTACCTTCATATGTGTCGAAAACCTTTTAGATATTTCTATAACTAATTTTTTGTAGCTTGACAAGATGTAGGTCTTCAAATAAAACAATGAACAATTTATCTTCAACTCCTTTCAATCTTCTTAAAACTTGATATTTTCACATTCATAAAGAGAGGAAATATTGCGCCATTTTAGGGGTTTACCTTAGTCAAACCTCGTGTAAGTGTTTCCACTTCCACAATAGAAAATTTCAATGGTAAATGATAATAGATAGGAAGGAATGATGAAATCACAAAGTTCTACAACTCACCACCCTCCAATGGCTTCCTTAAAGGGATAAAGTCATGCACATCACCTCAAGGACTCGGATATTTCTTCCTTTATTTTCTTGAATGCTTGAATTTCTTAGAGACCTACAAAAGTTTTAGCCTTTACAAAATAATGATAGCATGAAAACACATAAAATAACATAGAATTGGACATGATGTTAAGATATTGAATTACTACAATGAAGCTCTAAATTTTTTCTCTTGAATTTCTCAATAATGCTCTTGATAATATTTTCTCTAATGATTTCCTAGATAGATTTGAAATGATGCAATTATTAGGTATTTATAGGCATTTATTCAATTTCTCAAAAAATAGATCTCGATGGCTGACTTTGTATAATTGAAATTCAAATGTTAAATTACCAAAACTGACATATTTCAATTTGGAGGGAAAATAGGGCACTTATTCCCAAGGTGTGAGTTTCTTGAACTATTTTCTAGGATGGTTAGTGTCAAGGGTAATGTATTAAATAAATGCAATTGATTCCCACTTGTAATTCCTTGGAAATAATTAAAAATGGGCCATAAGATGCATAATTTAGGAAATTAAATACTCAATTAGGTCTAAAAATTTAAGGGGAGACAAAACATAAGGTGAAATTTTCATGGGTGGAAATTTGTGATGGTGCATTTAGTCCCCACTTTAGTGAGAGTATGAACTTACATTCAAACTCAAACTAGAGCAGAAAATCTATGTTGAGAGGGGTTTAATAGTCCAAATGTTGGAGAGATAGGATGACTGTCAATCAAGGAAGAGTGCACAAGCCCCCAGGATTTGAGATCCCATGGTAAACCAACATAGGCACAAAGGAACACACACATATGTATGATATGTATCAAGAAAACATAAAATAACATACATGTTGGAAAAAATGAATCGTACACAATGAAAACACTAGGCATAATTTTTTATGGGTGTTTTTGCACACTTTCTCAACACAGGCAGTGTGTAGTTACACTACCTCTCTTGAAAGGAAAACTCCAACAACAAGTTTTTGAGAATCGCCCCAAGGTCTCTTAAGTGTCAAGTCATGACTTGCATGGAATTCCTCACTTGATATTTGATGTGATTTTTCTTGTAATCATAGGGTGGACATACATAGTTGGATGCCAAGTGGATCTTGAATTGAAGTTTTTAGGATGGAAATTGATCTATACTTTGTTGTAGGTTCAAACAACAATCTGAAACTTCAATGTTTTCCTTAAGTTTTGGCTTTACAATGTGCAATGAACCTTAGCATAGGATATTTCTAAACAAAATGTAAAAAGAGAAAGGAAGAGGGAAGGTCCTTGGATCTGCAACTAACTATGAATTGTAATCATGGAGTTCCTACTATGGACAACTTCCTTTAAACAAAGTTTCACTTAACCAGAAAAAGTCACAGTCTCATAAAATTTGTGCTATCTTCTATGGTCTATAGAAATTTCATCATCCATTCACCATATACATAATTGAATCAAGATGAAAGTTCAAAGAAACTTCAATTTTTAGTCCAAACTAACTTTACACAATGATCGACCAACAACAAACAACAAAAAGTATGGACTAGGAAGGCATCTACACAACAAAAAATTTCATAACCACATAACAACATCACCAAATCTATCTAATCAATCTAAAAATAACTAAAACAACAAATAAAATCTAGCTACAACATTCAACTATGGGAGATTGAATCATGAAACATGTAGAGAAACATAGAAATTCACCAAAGTCAATGTATTTCCATTAAATTTTTTGTAGCATGTCATTACAACAACTCAACTCTCTGAAAATGAGAGGAGAACCCCTATTTATAGTGTCCAAAAGGTAGAATGAATGGCCAAGATTAATTTTCATTATGTGGCCAAGATTTACTATAAACTAGGGTTCCACCTACCTCACAATATATTACATTTTAAAAGACATCTTTGTCCTTATCCCTATTTTGTATTTTGTGACAACACTGTAACATTTTGTCTTTTGTTGATTTCCCTTTAGTTTTAGCTACTGTGTCAAGAATTCTTCACCAATAATAGGGTTTCCTTCCTACTTCTTCAAGGCACCATACTCCATGAACTTCAAAATTAGCGACTGGAGCTTATCAACCTCTAGAATCTCATATCGGAGCAATTGGTAACTCCACTCCTTGGAGCTATCGGTAAGCTTTTCCTAGTCCTCATCATACTTGGCAGTGTGGTCTCTGAGCAACTTTGACTGAGTGAAGGCTTGGGTGGAAAAACTCATGAAAGCAATGGTAATTTCATTTGACATTCCATCCTCCATCCCTTTATGGAAATAGGGCTTTATCTTCTCTGGATCAATTTTGACAATAGGCATTTCATATCCCATCATTAGCTTCAAGTATCAGCCACAATCTACTCTAACTTCCTTATCCCATTCAAGGTCTAGATCCACCTTATCAAGCACTTGTTCCAACCTTTCCTTTCAGTTCTCAAAGTCCCATTTCCATACATCCATCAGCCAATGATCATCCTTATTGAATGCAAGCTCCTTCTCCCAAGTCATGCTTGGCAATTTGAGAATAGCCTCAATCTTCGAGTAAGTGGACTCATACCTCCTTGCAAAGTTAGTGCAAAGTTTTCTTGTACCCTCAATAGACTGTTGTAGATCTAAGAACTTGTTTTCTATCCTAACAAAATAATGTATGCCCATGTTTCCTACGTATAATACTTACCAGAACTAGCTTTTCATGGTCTAATCTGAGTTATTTCTCCTTTAAATCTTATGTATTTATTATTTTGATAGTAGCTACGGGGGCCGAGGATGTGGTGGGTATCTCCTCTATTGAAGACCATTTTTGGATGTAAGCTATCAAATCAGCCATCAGTACCTTGAGCTCATCCTTTGAAATCTTATCTTGCTAAATCAGATGCACCACGATGGTGATGGACTCCTAGAGGTGCTCCACTTTTTTCTCTCTGGTAGTTGTTCTTAAATCAATAGTAGAAACATTATAGCTTATTCCATCTTCTCCTACCACTAGCGTTGCCACCTATATGGTCCTTGATCCAGAGGCATCCATTGTCACCTTTGATCTAACCCTAGGCTTCTTTTCTTTCTTCTTGGTGATCTGTGCTTAGGCTAAGATAGCCTCCAACCTCATTTTGGGATCCTTTGGAGCAAGAACCTTCTTTTCTAACTATTTTTCTAGCCATTTATGCATTGAATACTTTTCCTTAGGTGATTCATGATCACCTTCTTCCTCATCTTTTCTAGTTTCAATCTCCTTTTCTTTAGATGTATCTTCCTCTACCTTTGTATCTTCTTCATCTTCATCAGAGTCTTGGATAAACACCATATGCATAATGGGTGATTTAGTGAGCATACCCCATTTAGGGATGAATTCATTTTCAGCATCCCTTTCTTACTCATGTTCATGCCCCTCAGGCCACTTAGTTTCTAGATTCTCATAACTTTTAGCCTCTTCCTCATGCTTATCTTCATGTTCCTTTCCCTCTTCAAAGAGAGGGAAATCCTCGTCATGCTTGGGGCCTTATTTCTATTGATCACACATTGGAGGTTCCATTCTTTCTTTCGTCTTATCATCTTCCTTCCCTTCTTCCTTGAAAAGTGGATTTTTAGCTTCCTCTCTAATGTCATTCAATTACCAGGCCATTTCCTCCTTAAAATCACCATCAAATTCTTATATAATTTTAGTACCAGGATCTCCTTCATCACCACTTCTAGAAGATCCTATTTCTTCTTCCTCATGAACTAATTTTTCAATTTGTAGGTGCTCATATTCTGGATTTTCATGATATTCATCTACTTCCTCCTCCAATGCCTTTGTGGCTTGTCATTCCCATTCCTTAGATATTTCCTTTGTAGCTCTCATCTCGGGTGGTTTGGTTGGAGGCTTTGAAATAGAAATGACAGCAAGAACATGTGTTAGGGCAGTTTGGATTGCTGGATTTCACAATACCTCATAAATCTCAAAAGGGACACTCTTCATATGCTGTGAGAATGCTTTTGGAAGGGAGAGCATTGGTATAGGAATTGTTACCATGGCTAAGGATTTGGTTGGTGACATGGCAGCAAAAGAAAATGGAGTAGTGACTAAGGAAGAATCAATCATCACAACCTACCCAATAGGTGGAGAAGAGGCAAGGTGGGTTGAGATGTCCATCGTGGACAAAAAGGTAGCAACTATGGCTTGTGAGATGGATGGAAGGATAGTAGTAGTGAAGGTGGTCGATGGAGACTTAGGTGGATCACAATCTATATCTTCTCCTTCATGGAGTGGATCTTCCTATATAATAGGCACTATAGTGGCATCACCCAAGCCCTTATGTCTCTTGGAGGACTCACCCTCCAAGGCCTTTCTAGCATACACCTTTGGGTTATGTTGTTTGTCATCAGTTTCTTTTCTTTTCCTTGACCTCATGAGTGGAGGGGACTTGGATTTTTTTCTTGCTGATTCCTAGCAGCTCCATTATCTATTGCACTAGGCTCACTTTTGAGCCCCTCATAGCTCAAGATGATCCCTTGTTGCTTCAATTGGGAAACCTACCCATTAACTGATTCTTTGGTACAAGCCTCAATTGGCTTAGTTATGATATTGAGCTCACCAACCTCTTGTTCATCCCAGTATATTAATGGCAACGGCAAGTTAGCAACTACATTGTAAGGTCTAGGATCCATAATTGTACTCACCTCCTCTTCAACTAAATTTGGCATAGGAAATAGGTTCTCTTTTCAAAAAGTATGCAGTCATTCACATGTAGTGTCTCGCATGCATCTCCTTGTCATCTTTGTAATTTTCCCATAAATCTTCAACATGGTGCTCATGGATGAAGTCGGGTCCAAGTTCCTTTCTTATATGCCCGTAAGGATCCATTCAAGGATGGGTGGTGTGAAGTTTGAAGTGATACTTTGCTAACTCCTTTGAATTTCTTGCACATTGGGAAGTTTGCAACTTGTGCATTCCTTGGCCAAAAGAAAGGGGATAACGAATCCCTCCCAAAATCTTGCTGCTAAGAAGTGTGTATGCACTCCGAAGCAACTGAGAGAGCTCTAGCAATATAATCTAGTCATTGGGGTATTTAGGTAGCTTGTTCGGCCTTTCTGTGTAGCCTTGGGTGTGGATGTATGTGAATTTAGGATATTGGATGAATAAAAAGGCATATTTTCTAATGAAAGCAAGAGCACTGTGAGAGACCCACGCTTTCAAAATTTCCTCCAAGCAATCTAATAATGTGACCTATGAAAGCGTCATTCACCCTGCAATAGTCCTTCAAATTTCTAAACTATACCTAAGGGTATCTATCATAAACTTTCAATGAATGACCTGGTTCTTCATCAAGTGACCTAAACAACTAACTATACTGCCTCCACTCAGCTAGTGAGTAAATTTGGTAGGGATGTGGAAGGTCTTCATTATCACTTCACCCAACATACCAGCTGGGATGTTCTCATCCCTATCTATTATTATTTGGGTCTCTGGTTGGTAAGATTTCCTAGAAGCCATGATCAATTCAGGAGCTATAAGGGCAAGAGGGAAGCCTGCAGCCTTGGAAATTCCACTACTTCTGATCAATCTTGTACTTATTGTCCTTGAATTGATTCTGACTCTTTGTTTAAATTCATCACTGTTGATGTGGCTGATATTGGTATTTGTAATCTCCTTCCAGTCTATTATGACCTTTGAGTGCAAAGGCTCCCCTTAGAACTAGTACTTCATTTGATATTTTTTCTCTTTTCTTCAAGGAGCTCCTCTGGTTTTCTTTCCTTTTTCCTTTTCCATAGCTACCCCTAAAGATCCTACACCCAATTCCATATATCCTACAAACAAAGGCATGATGAGCACAATCAAGCATGAAGACACCAATGTTAGCCAAGATCCCTATCAATAACACATCATTTATGAAATCAAACATTTACTTCAAGATGCCATTAGAAATTTAATCAAGGGAGTTTCGGCAAACTAGGCCCCAAGGGCCGGACTTCCTTGGCAGAAATGCTATTCTAAATGGTGAACAAGGCAAGACAATCCATATGGTCTCTCCTGACTTTAGATTTGGATGATTTGAAAGGTCCATATAGGAGAGGGTTCGATTTAAGCATGTGGGTCGACATTAGTTTCTAGATTGGAGGTCATTTGGATCCTTATTGCAGCACCCGAAGTTAAGAGGAGGGAAAGTCATTGGGATTTTTCCATTTGGAATGGCTCTATTGAGATGGTGTTCTAGAGTTAGAATTTTGGAGTCCACGACCCATGAGCTTGAAGTTCGGTCAGTGTAACTTAGTCATTCTAAGTGTGCGGACCCAATAGGTCAGGAAGTCATCAGAGGATAGCCGTTTGAAAATAGCAAGCTCTAAGTGAAATTCTGGGAATGGAGTTCTGGCGGACTAGACCTGACATCATATTTGGCTCCTGGTTTACCTTCATTAAAACTTCATCGGGGATCAGGGTGGCGGGCCCTGGGGATTGAAAGGATGGGTTCACTTTTCCCTTCGGGATGGCTGAGGTAGAATGGAATCCCAATAGTGGATACCTAGTGGATAGGACTTGACAAAGGTGAAAGCACTTAAGTTTTTTCATTCATTATTCATGTAGCTTTGGGATACTTGGGACCTAGGAGATGGGAGGCAGTCACTAGCTTTCCATTTCAAATGGTGAGGAAAGAGCGGAGGCCCATAGTTGGAACTCCACAAATTGGGACCTGACAGAGGTTAGGAATATGGTAGTTCATTTGTTTAACCCAGGTAGCGAAAGACAAGTTCTAAGGCTCAAGTAGACGAGGCCATTTTTTCTGTCTGAAATGGAAAATATCGCATAGCATTTTGGGGATGGAATCCCTTAGGGGCAGGCCCAAGAAGCATGAGTGGATGTTGAGTTGTCAAATTTTTGTAAGTCCCGATGGTGAATAGGGCAAGGAAATCCGGAGTCACGGACTTAGGGAAACAACCTGCTATTGAAAAGTTTCAGTTTTGAGGTTTTCTAAACAACAATTAGAGTCTTGGGTACGGAGGGTGTGGATGCCTTGTGAGAAGAATGACGCTGAAGTGGTAAAGTTCTAGATGGAGTTTTTTAGGGAAATTTGAAGGTTTCTTGAAATTTTACATGGGTTTTTAAGGTGTTCCCTTCTACCAAATGGATGTATTTTAACTTGGTTTCTCCCATCACTTAAATGTGAAATCATAAAAAAATGATGTGGGAGGAAAAATAGAAAACCTACATTAAGAACCTAGTGGAGAAAATTGTTAAATCCTTGAAGAATCAGTTGATGCAGGTGATTGACGCTATGGTGGGAGATGGAAAAAGCACTGGGTCTCTTTGGAAGCTCCAAATTATCCTCTGGCTAACCTAAAATTATTAAAATGATAGGTTGAGCTTACTATTTATACTCCCAAACTCATTTAGTACACCTCCATAAATGTGTGTATGACAAATGGCAAGGTTGGTAATTTCAAACCTTGAGAAAATAGTAGGAGATCTGGAACCCAGATGTCAGAAGGTTCCAAGCTAATAGCCATTTCAAATGTTCAAACGAAAAAAATCTACAATATGAGGCATAGGGCCTGAAGAGTAGAAATCTAGTGTAGGTTGGTCGTATCAAATGGAAAACTCACCATAGCATCTTGAGAAGAGAATCTGGCTAACCGGGGCCTAGACACATCAAGGATGACAACTTTGCAATGCAATTCATGAGGACAATGGTCGAGAAGCCGGGTCCCGAGGTGTGGAAGGATGAAATCACCTAGCTGTTTAGAACGAAAAACACCAAAGGGAAAAATGTGATGGGGGACCTGAGAGGTTGGGCCCGGAGGATGCAAAGGATGCTAGTAGAGGAAAACTACCAAAGGTACTCTATGAAGGCCTAGGACTTAGAAAATTTTGAGGGAATGAAACATGGTCCATTCAAGATGAGACTTAAGAGACCCACTGACCATCAGGACACCACAATGGGGGCATGCAAAACAAGGTAGTGATAAAATGATGAGGCAAAACAACGAAAAAAAGGGTCCCCATTCTAAACGGGGTGTGTGTGCTAAGGGCACAAAAATGGTGACTCTATTGGGCGACGCTCCCCAGAATTCTAAGGATAAATATTCATTCGGGACCCAAAATCTCTAGTTTCATAGACCAGGGGCCAACTTCCATAAATGAACTACAAGAATAAGGTGCTTAGTTGGATCAATCTACGAGATGTCTTTGAAGTGTGTGTGTGTATTGAGTTCATTTCTTCCCTTAGGAACTATGACAAGTAGCGGCTAGTCAGAAAAAATGAGCTACTTAAATCGTCCAACACCAAAAGTAACCTAGACATTGCCCCACTGCCAACCAGGCATCCATAGCCCAGGAAGTGTTGTCATTGTGACCACATGAATATTGTATTGTTGCCAAGGAAGAATCCATAGCCCTAGTAGAGTTATTTGCACACCCAAATGGTTACTTGATTTCAACATTCTCTTTTCTTTCTTTCTTTTTCTTGTCTTTCGATATTTCTTTCTACACTTTATCTTTTGTTCAACCACGTAAGCATTGAAGCCTACAATGGGTTTGAGAGTCACAATGGTCACTGGAGAGGACTTGAGATTTTTCACCCACTAAGTAATCATAGTAGCCATTGTACAACCCTTTGTAAATAATTAAGATGCATTTTGTGTAAGATATGAGATGAACGTAAAAGGGATCCAACCAAGGATCAAGTTCAAAAACATAGTTCAAATGAGGAATTCCTTCCCAAGTAGCTATAAGGGATGAATAATCGAGAATGAATGCTTAACCCAAGAACACTAAGGACATAGAACAAAATGAACCGTTCGTTGAACAAGCATGGCCACCACATCAAGAACAAATAACTTCTCAACAAAACAAAGTAGTTGGTAAACAAGAAAAATGATGCAAAACATGAGAAAAATAAAAGGCAACCTAACCTAATCTATGTACAAATATTGACAAAGGAGAGTAGCTCAAACGAGCTCAGGCTTGGAAATAATGCTTTAAGTGCTACCCTAGGACGTCTTCACCAATTAAGGTCTTTAGGCGAAAAGCATTGTCTCCTAGAATTTTAGCTATCTGAAAGGGGCCAAGCCAAAGCTTGTTTAATTTGTTATGTCCCCCTTTCTTTTTATGGTCCTTGTCCCAATACAGGACTAGATCCACAATTCTAAAGGCCTTGATTTTGGCTCGGTGGTTGAACCATCTCTTAACCATGCCCTAATGTTTGGAAAAAATTTATTGTGTGGTCTCATACCTCTTTTAAGTGCAAGAGATTAGCTAAATAAGCTTCTCTATGATCCCCCCTTTGTAAAAATCATTGATAAAATGGAGTGTGGGGATTTTTAGGTGGATTGGAAAGATAGGCTCTAAGCCATAAACAAGATGGAATGGGGAATCACCAAGGGTGACCTTGTGATGAGTGCAATTTTCCCAAAGGGTGAAACAGAGTTGTGTATGCTAGTCCTTGGGATTCCAATCTAACAATTTTTTATCATGATTATCAAATTCTTGTTCATGGATTCAACAAGGTCATTTCCTTGGGAGTAGTAGTTAGATGAGAATTTAAGGGCTATCCCATAATTTAAAGTCCAACTAGTAGACTTTAATGAAGCAAATGCAGGTCCATTGTCACACAGTAATGCATAAGGACAACTGAAGTGATTTAAAATAAAGCTTTCCAGAAAATTTGTGACTATCTCAGTTGTGCATTGCCTACATATAATTGCTTTTGTCTATCTAGTGCAATAATTAGTAGTGGTTAAAATGTACCTGTGTCCTACAAAGGATGGTGGGCTTTCCGAACTAATGAAATTGAGACACCATTGCGCAAACAGTCTCACCTCTAGAATAGGTTGCAATAGGATAGAAACATTCTTCTCCTTGGTGGTAGTGGTCTGGCATATATGACAGGAGCAAATGTGGCTATGAGCTTCCTTGAATACTATTGGCTAATAATATCCCACTCTTAGTATCTAATGTGTGGTTGAAGGTCTACATCCATGGCCATTGCCAAACTTTTCATGGAATTCCTTCAAGGCTCAATCTGCTTCCTCCTTTCCAAGGCATCTCAAGTAGATACCTTCATGATTTCTCTTGTATAAAATGGATCCCTAGAGCATGTAATTGCTAGTCTTCAAGTAGAGAGTGCACTTCTAAACTCCTTGTAAGTGAGGTGGGAACTTTTGATTCAACAAATAATAAATGACGTCCTCGTACCATTCCCCTGGGGAAACATCTTCAAGCTGATATTGCTGCACAGTGAGTTCGGGCATTGCTTTTGCTATTATCTCAACAATTTTTTAGGTAAGTGCTTGTCCTCTCACCAATCTCATTGGCTAGATTTCCATATCATATTCTTGCATCAATGTGACCCATTTGGCCCTTCGTTCACCTAACTCATTTTGCATGAGCAATGTCTTCTCGTTTGGGTTATGAACTATATCAAATTCTTTATTATGTAGGATTTAATGTTTAAATTTCTTCACTCCCCCAACAAGGGAATATTCTTGATTTTCTATGTTGTGGTAGCATAATTCAACATCTTTCAAAGGATAACTCATGAAGCCAATCAGGTGCTCATTCCCTTCATCATCTTTTTGAGTCAAAATGTTGGCACAAGAATGTTTTGAAGTGAACAAATATATGTAGAACAACTTTAGATAGTTTGGACTGATGAGCACAGGTGCCTCAGTAATGGCTCATTTTATTTCTTCAAAGTCTTGCTTGGCCTTAGGAGTCCACTTGATCTTGGCATCATGTTTTAACATGGAATTGAGTGGCTTGACAATCTCAGCGAAGCTAGTGATGAATTTCCTCACGAAGTTGATCTTTTTGAAGAAGGACTTCAATTCCTTCTTGTTGTCGGGTAGTGGAGTCTTTAGCAAATATTGGATACATTCAAGTTCAATGGAGATTCCTTTATTTGAAATGATATTTCCAAGCAACCTACCCTTGGTCACTTCAAAAATGCACTTCTTTGGGTTAAGTGAAACCCCAAATTCTTAGCACCTCTTGAATACCCTACATAAATCAGAGACGTGATCATTCTGATTATTTGAAAATATAGTTAAATCATCCATATAGATGATTATGCACCTTCAAATCAAGTCCTTGAAGGAAATTTCCATAGCACTTTGGAAGGTGGCACCAGCATTGATGAGCCCAAAGGGAATTCTTTTGTAGGAAAAGGTCCCCAATTTAGTGGTGAACATTGTCTTATGGAAATCCTTGTACTGTACCATAACTTGGTTGTATTTGGAGTACCCATCGAGAAAATACATCATTTGTGAGCCATTGACAACCTACAACACCTCATCCAATGAAGGAAATGGATATTTATCCTTCTTCAAAGCTTTTTTCAAATTGTGGAAGTCAACACACAATCTGATTTCTCCATTCTTTTTCCTGACCAGGAAGATAATTCTTGTTGAAAGTAACTTTTTCACCTCTTTGTATATGATTGGTTCTAGCAAGGCATTGATAGGATGTTGTCATTGCTAGAATGGTCTTACTTCCATCTTGAGAGGGATGGTGTGTGTGATGATAAAAGTATCATAAGTTTTTAGATATTTGTAGCTCCATGCTACCACGTCGTGATACTTTCACGGGGCATTGATGATTCCCTTCTTTTCTTTAGGCATGCACACATTTCCAATAAAAACATTTTTGATCTCCTTGGAAGTTATGAAGTTGTGAGAGTCACACTAGTTGCTTATGGAATCCTTCTTGGTTTGTTGATCCTTATCTCTGATCTGATCCAAGTCAAAAATACATTCAAGTTGAACCATTCCCCTGGGAATTGTGTTGGTCTTGAGGTCAATCACTCCTTCTATATCTAATTTGGCCTCTTCTGGGTCAGCTTCATCTATTATTTGGGTGGCAAAGACATAAAAAATCATGATGAACTTGAGGATGTGATTATCATCATTGAATACTTGAAAGTGAGTGACATTATTTGGAACAGATGTTGTAGATGTCAACTCAATAGTGGGATAGGGGTTGCAACGTGCTAGCTTTCTAAGCCAAAGCATCAGCCATATGGTTTTGAGCATGGGGGATCAACTATATATTCAATGCATCCAACCCTTCTAAGAGATCCCAAACCTTATGCCTATAGTTTTCCAATCTCCTGTCATGACAGGAGTACAGTTTTCTTACTTGTTTAACTACCAACTTGAAATCACCAAAAACTTGCATCATCTTGACATTTTTTATTTAAGGCCATTAGAAGACCATGGACTAAAGCCTCATAATCTACTACATTATTAGTGTTGATGTGCCAAATTGAACCACAACATGCAGGTGAGATAAAAGTAAAAAATATCTCACCTCTCCTGAAAGAGACAATTAGTAACCAAACTAATCACCTCCCAAGGTCTTTAATGTTGGTTCACAACATTGTTGTTTCATGAAGTGGTCAATATGGTTGTAATGCTCAAGGGGCCTATTGGTTTTGAGCTTCTGGATTGTTGCAAGATCAAACATCTATCGAAACCTACTTTAACTAGTGGTTTTAAAGAAATAGAAAAAGATAGATCAAGGTTTTAAAACTAAAAAGAATGTTGATTCATTCAACTAATCAGACTTGTTACCTTCCAAGGAATTCCTAAACTAGAACTGCAAAATAAAATTAACTTGTAATTGATATATAGTTTCATTCATTCATAGTGCAAACTTTTAATAGTAGATTGCAAATCATTTTTTCAAACAAAACATAAGATAAAATTTCATTCCTTGAAAGCTTTTCAAATCAAAATGATTAACACAAAATAAATAACATTCTAGAGCATAATATAAACAAAGTTTAAGTCTGGCTACTCCTACTATTAATGAAACATATAAGTAGAATTTACAAATCTAGCAAGATCACCAATGTATAGAAACCCATGTCTTTAAACTATCTCCGTCTATTCTAAGAAAATATGGAAAATACATCACCTCCTCTTCCTGCTAAACTAAAAAAAATGTCTAACTTACTGCAAAACCCTAGCTTGCTTCTCTCTAACCTATGTTCTACTACTTTTTGAATCTTCTTTTTTTTACCCTTCCTTAACTCTAAAACTTTTTTAACAATAACCACCACCTCTTTCAAAAGAGGCAAAATTTTGTCTTTGTAAAACACATCAGATGCATCAACCCTATTTTTAGGGTTTACAAAATAAGTTGGTTACAGAACACATCAGCCCTAGAAGGAGTTTGAAACAAAGTTAACATGCATTAAATGTAAGGGCACCAACTAGAAGCAAGAAATGGACCAAAACGCGTAAAGAAGAAGAAGAAAAAATGATGAAGAAGCACGACTTCCAATGTAGCTTTGTATTAACTACTTCCTCCACATTGCCCATACCTTTCTCCATTATGGCCCTTGTTATCAAGAATGTCCTCTGCAAGCTGTCTTCAAGTGACATAGGTAAAACCCTAGTTTTCCATTCAATGGAATTGATATTATTCTTCAGATTCATCTCATCGTTTTATCCCTATCTCTTAGTCATTCTAGTCGCTACCTTGCTAGACTCAGCTTGCATTCATCAAACACTAATGTGAGAATCCGATTGTTGAAATTTTTTTATCAAAGTGTTAGCTTAAAATCATGATAAAAACCATTAAATTAGCCATTAAGCATAAAAAATGAACATAAACAGCATACAACAATGAAACTTACCAAATTAAAGAATGGAAACAAAAGAATTCATCACTAGAATCATCAATTTTACCAAATTTCTTCACTCCATAGTGCCTCCCTAAAAATCTAGAAAAGTCCAGCTGGACTGAATTTCCACGGATGACTCAGAATATTGCACTTTGGGAAAACTTAAGGACACTAGGAAAATTCGGCGAGAATGGAGAATTTCAAAGCAGGCATAAGGTATACCAAGAGATCACTTGAATGAAGAAGGAATGCATATATCATTTAAATTCATCAAAATAAACATGTAGACATAAGCATTCATTATTAGATTTACCAATTTCATCCAACTTCCTAAATTCCATAGGGCACAATAAAGAATTCAGAAAAGTTTGGCCAGACTGTAATTCCATGAAGAGCGAAAAATTCCAAACTCAAAGCACACTTTTGGGAAGGTGAAGGAATCCGGGAAAATCCGATCGGGCAGGAAAATGCCGAGGTCGACAGAAAACGCAAAATCTGACCACGACTTCATTCAAATTGACCAAAGGTCATAAATTTGATGACCTTGGGCATGGAAATCACTTAACATGGGCCTCCTATAGATCTTCTTTGAATCCTAGGCTCAATTGAAAGAAAAAAAATACGAGATGGCAACACCCTAGGCATGAGACCCTAGATTTTAACCATGAATGCACAGGTCAAGCCATGAAATATACAAACACACAGGAATTCAAACTCCAAGCAAGAATATAACATTTTAAAGCATAGCAAGATGAACATCCCAACTCAGGAGAACATAAATAACAAAGAAAAATAGAATAAAGCTCAAAAAAATGGCCAAACTTGGAAACCCAATAGCTAGACAAAAGTCTAGAAAAATCTGATCTAGGTAGAATTCCATAGATTCCAAAAATTTATGAATTGTAGTGCAAAATAGGTTGGGCTAGACTTTAGACACAATCTGGGAAGATCCGAACAAGGTGAAAAATCCTGAACCAGGGTGAAAACTTGAATGGTGGCAAGAAACCGGATTTCAAAAGAAGTTTAGAAAAATTCAAATGGACAAGAAAATCCTGAACTAGGGTGAAAACTTGAACTTAGCCCAAAACATTAGATTTTCAATATTCAACTTGGGACAAACACTTGGGAAAGCAAGATAAACATATTAAGCACATGCCAAGGAAAATAGAAAACTCAAAATCGAAGGGGATGAAACACAAAGAGTGAAATCAAGAGAGGGGTCCCATTTTAATCAAATTTAAAATGGTGTGGTTATGCAAGGCATAACAATTGGCGACTTGGATGGGAAAATGGTTTAACTATTTTCAAGAAACTAAGGTATTCAGTTACCCAGAACTCCTAGTTTATGGACATCACAATTCCAGCTAGGTCAGTCTTAGTAAACAAGGTTGAGCTAGAATTTCAAAATTAAATCAACACTAGCTACCCTTGAATCTATGTGTGTGCTTGATTGTGCATCACCCTTTTACAAATTTTTCTTCATCTTTTGAACAATTATGTGCAAGATTTGAACTACATGAGTTGATTCCCTTTAGCTATTGTGCAATGATATCTCGAGCATTGCTTTGCTGCCAGTCAAGCATCCATAGCTCTGACAGAGATACCTCTAGTTTTCTCACAACATTGCTTTATTGCCAGTAAGGCATCCATAGCCCTAGTAGAGATACTGGAATCACCCATTTAGTATTGAGTTTTTTTTCTTAGATAGTTCTTTTTTTTCTTCCTTTTTTTTCTTTTTTCTTTCATTCATTCAATTCCTTCTCAATATGTCAGATGTCCAACATCTGTATTGGGTTGAAAACTACCATGGACCTCATAACAACATCTAGGGAATTGGATTTTTCACTCAAATCTTGCAACACCATCATCCTAAGACAAATATACCATTACAAAAAGGAGATTTATTTTATGACTTGTGATAGATTCAATCATAGTTAGTGAAGATTACTTACTTTACACCTTGTTCTCAATGACATTCCACAACTTGCATTGACAATGGACATAAAACAATCAATTTAGAACAAAATCATCCAATCAGAAAACCTAAAAATATCAAAACCAACTTCTCTGCTAGCAACCAAAGTATACTTCAAATAACAACCCCCTTACTCAATCGAATAAAATGAAGGCCCTCACAAAAAAAGAAACAAAGGAACAAAAAGGAAAGAAAACACAAGGAAAAGACAAAACCAATGGAACAACAAACTATTTACATATATACAACCCAAAAAAATACTAGACCTTTTACGACCCAAAATAATGTTTGAGAAACTATCCATTGATAGGCAATGGAACAAGTTCTCTTGTTAAACTACTCAGCCAGAAAGCATTTTCTCCTAGGATTTCAGCAATTTGATAGGGGTCCAACCAAAGCTCATCAAACTTCTAGTGGTCACCCTTCTTTTCATTGGCTTTATCCCATAATAGGACATCTCTCTACTCTTCTAATTTCAACAAGCCAGCTAACTTTAGTTCAATCCTATCATCACTAGATTAAAATTCTTGAATGAATTTTAGGACTAGTATTTGCAATTGAATAGGTAACAAAGGCTCTTGGCCATACACTATCTTAAATGGTGAAGTCTTCAATGCAACCTTGATCCTAGTCCTATATGCCCATAATGCAAATCTTAACTAGGTATGCCAGTCTCTAGGATTGTTCTCTAATAGTCTTTTGATTACTCCTAGGAGATTTTTATTAGTAGATTTGTCAACTCCATTTCCTTGCAGATAATAGTTTGAAGAATACTTCAAAACAATATTATGATCATAAGCCCATGAAATGAACTCAGTAGAAGAAAAGGCAAGGCCATTGTCACATACTGGTGCAAAGGGTACTCCAAACTTGGTTGTGATGCATTGAGTGAGGAACTTGATTACTACCTCAATTGTGCTATTCTTGCAAGGTATAGCTTCTATCCATCTTGTAAAGTAATTTGTGGTAGTCAAAATGAATTTATGTCCTGTAGAAGAATTTGGGTTAATTACCCCAATAAAATCAAGTGCCCATTGGGAAAATGGTCTTGCCTCATAAACAAGCTACAATCAGATGGTTGGATGAAGCTCTCTTGATGCAGAAGTTTGACATATATTAAATGTCCTTACATGTTTGTGGGAATACTTAAACACACATGGCTAGTAATAACCTGATCTAAGGATTTTATGTGCTAAAGAATCTGCAGGACCATGACCTGTGCCACGTTTCCCATGAAATTCAACAATTACATGCTTGGCCTCTTGTTGATCGAGGCATCGTAGATAAACCCCTTCAAAACTCTTTCTGTATAACAATCCTCCTTTGAGCATATAATGGGAGCTTTTCATTCTCAATTCTCTCCTTTGAGTTGTATTCATTTCCTTTGGGCACCGCTTATTGAGCATGAAATAAATAATATCGGCATACCAAGAGTCATTAGAAAAGGACTGTGTTGTGTATTGCTGACAAGTAATGTTCTTACTAGCATCTGCCATTGCTTTAGACAGGCTTTGACCTCAGACAATTTTCATAGGGTTAATCTCTAGATTAAACTCTTGCAAAATATCCATCCATTTCCCCCTTCATTCTCCCAACTCGCTCTACATAAGTAGAGACTTCACAGTGGCATTGGGAACCACAACAATGATCTCACTTCGAAGGATATAATGACTGAACTTATTGACAACTCTGACCAACACAAAAGCTTATTTCTCAAGAGGTAGGTACTTGAATTTAGTATTCTTAAACGGAGAGCTCATGAAGGCAATTGGCCTTTCATCCCCCTCTTCTCTTCATTGTGTCAGGACAACAGCACATGAGTGTTTAGAAGCAAAAGAATAAATATAAAATGGTTGCAAGTAGTCAAGACTAGTGAGGACTGGCACCTTCAAAATGGATTTCTTAACCTGAGAAAAAGTAGCCTTTGCCTCATTACTCCATTCTATTTTAGCATCTTTCTTCATCATTTTGTTCAAAGGTTTAACAATTTCTGCAAAACCTATGATAAACTTCCTCACAAAGTTGATCTTTCTGAAGAAAGATCTCATCTCCTTCTTACTTCCTAGCATGGTAAACTTCATAATAGACTCAACTAGATCTAGATATATCAATATCCCTCTTTCTGAGATTATGTGTCCCAAAATTTTCCCTTCAAAAACCCCAAACACACACTTTTTAGGATTCAAAGAAACACCATATTGGATACATCTTTCAAGAACTTTAGCCAAGTCTATAGTATGGTTTAGTCTATCTTTAGAGAAGACTGTCAGGTCATCTATATAAATGATGATGCACTTACTGATCAAATCTTTGAAAGCTATGTCCATTGCATGTTGAAAGGTTGCTCTAGCATTTATCAAACCAAATGGCATCCTTCTATAATAAAATGTTCCCCACTTAGTAGTGAAGGTTGTCTTCATTATTTCTTCATAATTAACGATCACTTGATTGTACCCAGAATAACCATTCAAGAATGACATCATTTGGGACCCATTGACAGTTTATAAGACTTCATCCAGAGAAGGGAGTGGGTAGTTGTCCTCTTCCAAAGCTCTATTCAGATTCCTAAAATCTACGCATAGCCTGATCTCCCCATTCTTTTTATGAATTGCAACTAAGTTATCCACCCATGTTGAATATTGTACAGGGAAGATTATTCTTGCAGAATGAAATTTTTGAACTTCCTTAAAGATCAGTGGTTCAATCAAGGCATTGACGGGATGTTGTTTCTACTAAAATGGTCTAACTTCAGGCTTCAAAGGAATAGTATGAGTTATCGCAGAAGTATCAAATTTTTTTAGATCTTCATACACCCAAACTATTGCAGCAATATCTTTCTTCAATGCCCTCAATATATCTTGTCTAATTTCTTTAGTGTAGGTTTTCTCTATGTAAACATTCCTTTTAGGGTCCAATTCAGCTAAGTTAATAGTTTAATATTTACCTCCATTATCTTTTGTTGATACCTTTTCCCAAGCCCTTGGATCTGAATCAAAAATTATTTCTAAGGCCACCATTCTCTTGGGAATGTTATTACCTTTTAAATTAAGGACAACTTTTGTATCATAGTCTTCGGGGTTCTAGTCTCCTTGATGCCTGCTAGACTCATTGATGATCTGTCCTTTGAAAATATCTGAGCTTGCTAGAAAAGAAAGGATATGTCAATCATCGTTGAAGACTTGAAAGTTCCTAACATTATCAGGGATAGCTGGGGTGGATATCAATTCTATTGAGAATCTCTTGAGCTTGGAGCTTTTCATGGGCTCTATGGTACTTGTGGCAACAACTAATGAATCAAATATTTGATTCTCCTCTCTAGGGATTAAACTAATCTCAAAAGCATCAAATTCTTCATTCAAGTTTCACACCCAATTTCTATAAGCTGCCAGCCTTTTATTGTGACATGTGTACTAGCTATGTACTTGCTTGATAATTACTTCTGAATCTCCTTTAACCACCAAGGCAGT
This sequence comes from Sequoia sempervirens, assembly GCA_007258455.2. Classification (NCBI taxonomy): domain Eukaryota; kingdom Viridiplantae; phylum Streptophyta; class Pinopsida; order Cupressales; family Cupressaceae; genus Sequoia; species Sequoia sempervirens. Next base: position 241,347,169 of record VDFB02000003.1, on the reverse strand, counting down.
AACTTTCTTCTGATGTACAAACATTAGTCCCTGAGCTAATGCTTCATATTCTGCTATATTGTTAGTGCATCCAAACTGTAACTTGTAAGAAGCAAAAAATGTTTTCCCTTCTGGGTTGGTTAACTCAATTCTAGCACCACACCCTATTTTAGATTTGGATCTATCAAACATGAGGGTCCATAGCTGATTATGAGTTGGGGTTGATCTCTTTGAGCTTGTTGTGGGTGCTTGGATAAGATGAACCATAGGTGGGGCCACTTGATCTTTTGCATCAAGTATTGGGAATGGGTGTTCAATAGTTTTATTACAAGCTACGTTCAATTCCCTCTCAGAAATATCATGTAATCCTAGGATATCTTTCTAACAGTTATCTATATTTTTTATCAACCCCTTGGGTTTTGGTATACTTGTGAGTGTAGGGGTATCAAACAAACACTGGGGCTATTCAACATAACTATGTTGGTCTGGTATTATGACTAGGCTAAGTTTAGTTTGAGGAGGGACTTCCTCTAAAGGTATATTATCCTTAGTTAACATTATTGCATTTTTGGCTTCAAATGAAAAGTGATCTGGAATGGTCTCAAGGTGATTTGGGCTAGTTTCTTTAGTTTGGTAAACATGGTTTAGGACACTGATGCAAGGTTGGTAGGTCAATTCTGAATGATTTTGGTAGTGTATCCTACACCAATTTGGGAGTAGAAGAATCCACAAATTGATATCTTCCCCTAAGACCAGCTAATCCTATTGCAGCTTCCTAATCAATACCTTTTGGTTTACACTAATCATGGGATCATGGAATTCTTGCATTGACGAACAATTAGAATTAAGAACTGAAAGAGTCAAAATTTCCTCTCTTTTATAAACCCCTATCTCAATTTCGAAATAAGCTAGCTCACTGGGACAGTCATACTGAGTGATGATATGTTTGAGGCAAGGTTCACTCTCAATCCTAATCTGCATAGGCATTCCCCTCCATGGTAGCCACATATGTGATAAGTCGAGGGAAAGATATCCCCCTATACTCTTCATTAGATCTCTGCTCAAAAGCATACTATAAGTCTCAGGAATGTCTGCTACCTAAATATCCATATTGGTTTGAATCCTATGATTAGACCCTACTTGCACATGTATATTTCTTAATTCTCCAACTACATTAACCTCTCTTTTATTAAGATGGATGACTTTCTTGTTTGTTTGGACAAGATTCAATCCTAATTTCTTGCATACAGAAAATGGTATAACATTTCCAAAAGCCCCTAAATCTAGCAGACAATTATGCAGATTCTTCCCAAAGATTCTCAAACTTGAAAGAAATGGTGGAGTCCCTACCTTGTTTCTAAACAAATTTGCATTTATGTCCACAGCAGGTGCCACCTTGGTTTTCCCTTTTGATTTATTAGCTACTTCTAAAGCTTTTGGCACTATATCTTGTTGGGAAGGGCACCATTCTACAATGTCAAAGTATAATAAAGAGGTTTTCTATTTTTGCATCTCAAAAACTATATCAAATCTTGTGTTATAACTTGCATTATATTTGAAAACACTAGATGAATTACCTTTGCTAGGAAATTCATGTAGACCCTTTGGTGGGGGAGGGTTGTTATCAGCACTCTGATTCAGAGGTACCATATGGTTAGGTGGTGCTGATGTAGTGAACGGAACCTTATACTGGTTTCTTAGGAAGTTCCTTCCCTTTGTATGAAAGGCTTGGGCATCATACACATCTTCCTCTGGTTCATTCTCATTCTACATTGGGAATGAAGGTTCTTCTTCAAAGATTTCATAAGCCATTGTTGTATCCATTGAGATACCTCCTTTATTTGAATTCCCTTGGTATGTTTGGGCATCTACCTATGCCATCTTCACAACCTTCTCCATTTCAAGATAGTTTACCTCAGAATGAGTTGCAGTATCACGTAGCTTGCACCAGTTATTCATAAAATTGAGGTTAGCCACATCTGCAGTATGTAATTTGTCCTCATTAGCTTGATAATTGTGAGAAACTCCACCATTATTTGGACCCGTACTCCGTTTTATTTTGTTATTAGGCCTCTGGTTATATCCTCTATTTTGATTTTAATAGCCTTGGTTAGGGAACTTTTGGCCTTGATAACTCCTCTGCTATGATTTTTGTTGCTCTAATAATTACCCTAATTATTATTACTTTGATTACGGTAATTACCTTGGTTCTGAAAGGGGTTTAGTTTAAGATAAGCCATGTCATTTTTGACTCGAGACAGAGTTTTCTTTAGGGTCTCCACCTCATTTGTGAGTTGGACTATCCTTTCATTCTCAACATTCTTATCAATTGGTGGCTGACTAATAGGATTTAGTATTCCAACTTGATTATGTTGACCATGTGGATTGTGATGAGCTTGTGATTGTTGAGAGAATTCAGGAGCTCCATTGGAAAATAATGGAATAGGAGATTGATTTTGCAACTCAGAAATAGGTCCATAATGGCAAGGAGACATCCCTAGGATAGTATTGAATAATGGGGTTGGATTAGGCATCTGATACCCCATAGAAGGAAAGCTAACTGTAATGGCTAGTGAGGTGTATTTGGTGATGGATTCATAGGTATCAACCAGGGTATTGGTGAAAAGCTTGGTGGAGTGAGTGGAGCTGACAAGGGTGGTAGAATGGTTGCCCTAGTCTTGTGAATGTTGTGTCTCATTGGGGTCTTGAGTTCTATCAAAGGTGGTGGGTTTTCTTTTGATCGAAGAACTCTATGGAACCTCTTTGGTAAGAAAAACCCAATATTATCTAGTTTTCACCTCTAGCCCTCCTTCTAGTGCTAGTTTCCTGTTGATGTGCCAAATTGACCCACAACATGCAAGTGAGATAAAAGTAAAAATATCTCACCTCTCCTGAAAGAGAAAATCAGTAATCAAACTAATCACCTCCCAAGGTCTTTAATGTTGGTTCACAATGTTGTTGTTTCACAAAGTGGTCAATATGGTTGTAATGTTCAAGGGGCATGTTGGTTTTAAGCTTCTAGATTGTTGCAAGATCAAACATCTATCTAAACCTAATTTAACCAGTGGTTTTAAGGAAATAGAAAAAGATAGATCAAGGTTTTCAAACTAAAAAGAATGTTGATTCATTCAACTAATCAAACTTGTTACCTTCCAAGGAATTCCTAAACTAGAACTACATAATAAAATTAACTTGTAATTGATACAAAGTTTCATTCATTCACAGTGCAAACTTTTAACAGTAGATTGAAAATCATTTTTTTTTAAAGCATAAGATAAAATTTCATTCCTTGAAATCTTTTCAAATCAAAATGATAAACACAAAATAAATACCATTCGAGAGCATAATATAAAGAAGGTTTAAATCTAGCTACTCCTATTAATGAAATTGATAAGAAACATTTACAAATCTGGCAAGATCACTAGTGTACAAAAACCCATGTCTTTAAACTATCTCCATCTATGCTAAGAAAATCTAGAAAATAGATCACCTCCTCTTCCTACTAAACTGAAAAAAAAAGTCTAACTTACTGCAAAACCCTAGCTTGCTTCTCTCTAAACTTTGTTCTACTACTTTTTGAATCTTATTTTTTTACCCTTCCTTAACCCTAAAACTTTTTAACAATAACCACTACCTCCTTAAAAAGAGGCGAAATGTCATGTTTATAAAATGTGTCAAATGCATTGGCCACATTTTTAGGGTTTACAAAATAAGTTAGTTACAAAACACGTCAGCCGTAGAAGTTTGAAACAAAGTCAACATGCATTAAATGCAAGGGCACTGACTAGAAGAATGAAATGGACCAAAATGCATGAAGAAGTAGAAGAATGAACAATGAAGAAGCATGACTTCTGACATAGATTTGTATTAACTATTTCCTCCATGTTACCCATACCTTGCTCCATTATGGCCCTCATCATCAAGAACATCCTCTACAAGCTATCTTCAAGTGACATAGGTGAAACCCTAGTTCACCATTCAATGGAATTGATATTCTTCTTCAGATCTTTCCCATCGTATTGTCCTAGTCTCTTAGCCTCCAACCACTACCTTGCTAGACTCATCCTACATTCATCAAACACCAATGTGAGAATCCGATTATTGACATCATTTTATCAAAGTGTTAGCTTAAAATATGATAAAAACCATTAAATTATCCATTAAGCATAAAAAATGAACATAAGAATTATACAAAAATGAAATTTACCAAATTAAAGCATGGAAACACAAGAATTCATCATTGGAATCATCAATTTTACAAAATTTGTTTGCTCCACAGTGCCTCCCTAAAAATCGGACAAGTCCGGCCAGACCGGATTTCCATGGATGACTCAGAATATTGCACTTCGGGAAAACTAAACGAAACCAGGAAAATCCGACCAAAACAAAGAATTTTGAAGCAGGCATAAGGTATACCAAGAGATCACTTGAATGAAGAAGAAATGCAGATATGATTGAAATTCATGAAAATAAGCATGGAGACATAAGCATTCATTATTAGATTTACCAATTTTATCCAACATCCTAAATTCCACAAGGCACAGTAGAGAATTCAAAAAAATTGGCCAAACTAGAATTCCACGAAGAGCGCAAAACTCTGAACTCAGAGCACACTTCTGGGAGGGTGAAGGAATCTAGGAAAATCTGACCAGGTAGGAAAATCTTGAGGTCGGCAAAAAACTTGAAAACTGACCACAACTTCGTTCAAATTGACCAAAGGTCATAAATTTGATGACCTTGGGCATGAAATTAGCTTAACATGGGCCTCCTATAGATCTTCTTTGAATCCTAGGATCAATCAAAAGAAAAAAAAGATGAGATGGCGACACCCTAGGCATGAGACCCTAGATTTTAACCATGAACACACAAGTCAAGCCATGAAATTCCCAAACACATAGGAATTTCAACTCCAAGCAAGAATATAATGTTTTAAAGCACAACAAGATGAACATTCCAACTCAGGAGAATGCAAATGACAAAGAAAAATGGCAAAAAGCTCCAAAAAATGGCCAAACTTGGAAACCCGACAGCCAGATGAAAATCCAGAAAAATCTGACCCAGGAAAAATTTTGTGAAGTCTAGAAATTTCCAAACTGTATACAAAATAGGCCAGGTCAAACTTTGAACACAATCTAGGAAAATCTGAACAGGGTGGAAAATACCAAACTAGGGTGAAAACCTGAATGGCAAAAAGAAACCAAATTTTGAAAGAAGTTACAAAAAATACGAATGGACATGAAAATGTTGAACTAGGGTGAAAACAAGAACTTATCCCAAAATATAAGATTTTTAGTATTCGACTTGGGGGGCAAGCAAGATAAACATATTAAGCACATGCCAAGGAAAAGAAAAACCTCAAAATCGAAGGGGATGAAACAGAAAGAGCAAAAAAAAAGAGGGGTGTCATTTTAATCAAATTTAAAATGGGGTGGTTATGTAAGGCATAACAATTAGTACAATAGAATTGAAGTCTATGGGAAGTGAAATAAGTCTTACCCATAGGGCTGATTAGCTCAAATCCGACGTTGGCTCCTTGCTATGACTTGGACCCATTGAAGCGTAGTGTGTAGAATTTGGAAGGCTCTTGGATGCCAGGGCTAGTGAGACAATCATCACCTTTAAGTTGTGGGTTGACATATATAACCTCTAGAGTAGGTGTCAACTTGGTATGATGGAGGGTGGACTACTCCGACAATGTTTCCCTCTTAGGAATGGCTAATCTCTTGACGTGTTCTACTATTCTTCAGCATAAACAACACTCGAATTCAGAATGGGAAGCATCATGTACCTTGCACGAATTTGAGAGCAAGAGCTCTTAGAAATTCATTCATCCCCCTAGACTAATTTGATTTTGTATGAATTTCTCTATAAAATCCTAGAATCCATCCAACAATCCCAAAGTGTTGTCCTCAGGGGTTTCCTCATCATTGACCTCTACCAGCATCTTTGTGCTCTGAGGTGTATGGACTAAATCAACTAGAGGGATGCACTGCACCAGTAGAACCTCAACCACTATTCCTTCTTGAATCTTTTCCTCTTCTTGATAAGCAAAGGGACAATAATTCCCCAACTTAGTTTCATAAAATAACACCTCATTCAGGTTTTTATATTCAGTGATCATGAACTTCATGTGTGGCTCTTGATCAATGTGGATCTAATTTGGTAGTCCCTTCCATGGCAGCCACATGTGAGAAAAATCTATGGTAGCATATCCATTCAAGCCATGGGTGAAGTATCATCCCAAGATGATTCCATACACATTGAGGATATCTACAACTTGGATGTCAATGACCTATTGCATCATTAGGTCCATAACAATCTGTATCAGGATCTAATTCATCTCTCCCACAATATTTACCTTGGTCTTGTCCAGTTGAGTCACATTTTTCTTTGAAGGTGTGGGAGTAATCCTAAGGCCTTTACATAAAACCATGGGAATGGAATTGGTTGATGCTCTAGCATCAAAGAGGAAATTGTGAAAATTCTTCCTGAATATCTAGATGGTAGTGAGGAAAGGCGGTGTTTCCAATTTCCCTTGGAAGAAGCTCATAGGCATGTCCACCTGGGCCACTTGAGCTTTATTTTTATCACTAGTCCTGTCATTGGTTTTTTTAGGTGGCTAATCCTTGGATATTTTCCTATTGTTCTAATCTAGATCTTCTGTTGGCTGCTTACCCATAGATTGATTCAAAGGAACATCCTTCCTTTTCTCTATGATGTCCTAGATCATGGGTTCCTACCTAGGTTCTTCAAAGGTGACCCTCTTGGTTGGTACTTCTTGAGTTTCCTTGGAGGGTGAGGTTTCATTAACTACTCTAAAGAAGGCATGCCTTATAGTAGGGACTTTGAGTAGTTCAAAGGTAGATAGGTTAATTTATACCTTCTTGAATTCTTCTACTACATATTCACCCATTTGTTCAATCGCAAAGTCAAAGGATTGGCCTATGGCAAAGCTAGAAGGTTGGGCTTTTGTTTGAATTGATTGGTTTTGGGATTGGCCTTGAGTCTGATTTATGACTGATTTTGAAGCTGATTTTGTTTCCTATCCTTGTTGAGGTATTGAGTAGGAACATGGGGAAGCCCAGGATTATTGCTAGCATTAGGGTCAGGTGAGGTACTAAAGTAATTGGGTGGAGTGGAAGTTGTGAAAGTTTCACCTTCTTGCCTATTCCTAAGGAAGTAGGGAGTTGTTCTTTGGTGGAACATGTGAACCTCATCTACATGTGGTTCTTCCTCATTCATTGGACCATTATCTACTAAATCAAAAAATTTGATACAATGTTTCTTTGTTACTTACCTCTTGCACTTTACTTACCTCTTGCACTTCTTTAGTCCTGATGGGACTGACCTCAATCTTAGGCTCATTACAGTCATTCTGTGGGAAGTGAGCTTTATTGACCATGAAGCAGGAAGAGTCATAAGGCTCAGATGGGATGATGTCCCTACAATTGGCATTATCAATAGCATTTTGTACCTTCAATTGGAATATTTTGGAAGCTTTCTAGAATTCGGGACAATCCAACTTAGATTTTTTGCTTGTCTTGTGAATCCAACACCATCTGAATAGAGCAGCCTCAACAAGATACACTCCACTAGTCCTCTTTTCATTGTTGGAAGGTTGATCCAAAGGAGTAGGAATACCCCCATTATTGGGTCTCGTATTTCACATACAATTTTTCCTCTGAGAAGGTCTCCTCTCAAAATTATGACTTGAATTCTGCACTCTGTCCTAATTTTTCCCAAAAGAGGTGTTGGCATCATAGTTATCCCTACCATCCTTGTTATCTCTGCTATTTCAATTGAGGTTAGCCTAGAGGTTTCATTGGGAGGCCTATAGTTGATTGTTTTGATTTCTCAAGTGGGTCATCTCAGTGGACATTTTCTTTATCATTTTTCTCAGCTCCTTGAGTCGATCCTTCTCAGTGTTTATCAACAGTGGTCCTTGATTTTGAAGAAAGATAGGTGGGGCTGCCAACTGATTTTGATGTGTTGCAGGGAATTCTAGTATCAGTAGGTATAATGGTGCTTGTAACTATTGAGAGCACCTAATGCTATTGGGGAACCTGAGATTAGGATGGTTTTTGTTGAGGCTATAAGTAAGAAGGGACGGGGGGCATTTGATTCATTAGTTGTCTAGGATGCACGATGATGGGCAGTTGCAACACCTAGTTCATAAGAGGTGTCTAGTGAGTGAATGCTTGGTTAAGCCCCTGAACTTGCATCAGATGAGCTACTGAACCCAAAGATAGCAGTAGACTAGAGATGTTCTGCCCCAAGTTTGTACTAGCCTTAACAGCTTCAACATAAGCATCTACTAGTCCAACAGGTGGTTGATTCATCCTTTTCACCAATCCAGATGTGAGATTATCTAATATTTCATAGTAGATGGGTAGAGTTGTAGCATCATTGTGCACATATGGATCTTGAAGTCTCATAAAGGGGCGATGGAATAAATCATTGAACGAGACAATCAGTTCATTAAATTCTCTTTGGATGGGCATAAACTATCAGTATAGCTTTGAAGGGCTGATCGAAATCTTATAATTCTGTAGGAAAGAATTATTTATGAGGTCGCATAAAGTAATGGATCCTCTCAAAAAATTGATAAACTGATGCAGAGGGTCAGGGATTTTTTCAAGAAACTCACCAAGTTATCAAAATTTCAATGGTTCACTTACAACCTTTCCTCTAGACACCAACTTGAAGATAAAGCCTAAACCTTGAACTCAAGACTTATCTACTTCCCTTGTGGTTACAAATCACTAGAATGATCTCAAAAGACTTAAACAAACTTGACTCAAATGGGTTTCAAGCCCTAACCCTCAGTTTTGTGCAAAACTCTCTTTTGCTGCTCAAATAGCTTTCTAGCCCTATTAGGCCTTTGGCGATGGTTTCTTAACCTTTTCCACAAACAATTCAAATGAGCCTCCAATCTAATGATTGTATCAGGTATGTATTGTGATGAAAAACACCATGTCAACTCCTAGACATCACTTGTTTTAGACAAACTTTCATCAAACCCTATTGTTTCCTCAAATTTAGGCCTAATTAGCCCTATTTTACAAAGCAACCCCTCTTCAAATTTGTCTCCTGAGCTTGAAACTCTCAACAATCTTTCAAAACACTCCCAAACCAAATATTTTCACACTTTTAATCTTCTAGGATACTCTTAACATGCCCAATTACAAAACCCTCCCTAATTTAGCTTAAAACTAGGGCTTTTTGATTCTAAGGCTTCCAAACACTTCCAGGTCTTGGTTTTTTTCTTTTCACCATTAATTCAACATTCCTCAACTACTACAACTCAAAAAAGTATCTCTTGTTAAGGCAGATTTTCCACTACTATACCCTAGGGTCCATCTTCATGCATTTTCCTTTGCCAATTCACTGTGCACACTCAGTTTCCACCTTTCCCGCATATTTATTTGTTAGTTTCTATTGGTACAAGTTAAGTTTGATCCATTTCATAGGGTTCCAGTCATACACTCCTTGAAATGGATCATTGTTTCATTTTAAAGCCCTCAAAACAGTGCAAATATGTCTTTTTCTGTACACAGTCAGCAAGAAAATGTAAAAGAATTGATTCTTATTAACTTTTAGAGCATTCAAAGGTTTGAAAAAATATAAATATCAATGCTTAATCCATCACATTGATTCAAACTTCAATAGAAAATCAATAAACTACCAAAAAGACAACAAAAAAATGCAAAAACTGTAATTTACTACCTTTCTTGGAAACAATCCGTACAAAATCCTTCAAAACTTCATCAACCTCCATACAAGTGACTCTCCTAGGGTTATATACCAATTCCCAAATAGTTCCAACCAACTAAAGTCAGTTCCCATTTCATTAAAGCTAATTAAACCCCTAAACTCACTTTCCCACCCAAATTGAAATTTGAATTTTTTGAAATAACAAACTTGAAATTTATTAACAATCACCACCTAAAAACTATTGGATATTCAATATCCAAGTTTATTTGACCTATATAAAGCATAAGAACACTAATCTAACCCCTGGAACATAGTTTTCCCTTTACATTGCATTTTTTAAACTAGATCCCTTATCAGGAACTGTAGAACTTTTAACACCCTCATTACACTTATTCATCTCAAATGCCATTATAGGCTTCAATACATCATCATTGATGCTTTGATTTGTTTGGAAGGCCCTCCTGATCCCTACACTCTCCTAGTTCTTGAACAACTCTTTGAAAGCCTTGGGTGATCCTGCACCATTCTCCCCAGGAAAGAAAGAACTCTTGTCTGAAGAAGTGTCCCATGTGTTGCCACCAAGAAACCTCTTGCTCACATGTGCTTTCATCTTCCAATGAGAAGGCAGGTAGTCTCCCAAAGTTATTATCTTTCTCTTTTTCCAATCTGCATTCTTGACTTTCATCATGTGAGAGCCAAAACAGGGACTGGTTTGTCTTCTTTGTTGCTTGATAACAGTAGATTCTTGTGCCCTACTCCTGCCCTCACTCCAGTGCCTCCTTTGTGAAATAACTTCACCATTATCATCCTCATTTATAGGGCATTCAATGCCACCAACCCTGATACTGTCCAAATTCTACAAGGACTGATTTGATGGACTATCCACCTCATAACCCTACTGCAACTTATCTCTTTTCAGCTTACCAATGCCTTCCCCTGTTTCACCCTGCTTATTCACCTGCAAACTCTTCTCAAAACAAATCACAAAACTATCATTAGACTACTCCAAAGGTAAAGGAACCAACTGATATTTAACATATCCCTTGTGAAACAAATAGGTGTTAAGAAACCCATCGTGCAAAGTTCTTCTAACATACTACCATGGCCTTCCCAAGATAATATGACCATAAGTCATTGGAATAACATCAAAAAGCACCCTATCATGATATGAACCAATTGAGAAATCAACAAAAGCTCTCTTACCAATCTCTACATGTTGTCCTTGAGTTACCCAAGTGGCCTTGTAGGGAGTAGGGTGATCAAAAGTTTCAATCCCTAGCTTGGTTACCATATCAAGTGAAACTAAATTGCTATGTGACCCTGAATCTATAAGCAATCTGCAGATCTTACCATGACTAAGACAATTTTTTTTAAAAATGGTTACCTTTGGTTCTTGATGAAGTCTTTCTCCTTGCTTGATCATGAGAAACTCACCATTAGTCACAGGGTCTACCATAAATGTTTTTGGTTCTTCCTTCTTGTCTTCTTCTTCTTGTACCAAGTTAGTTCTCCTTTCTCTACCTTTATCAGCTTGTTCCCACTTAGGAAACTTGAAGGAAGGATGACCTAGTTCATTACAATTGAAACATCTACCTGTGAATGGTCCTCTACCTTGTCCAAATCTTCCTCCTCCTCTTGGAGTGTATCCACCTCTTTGATCAGAAAATATCTCTTTACCCTTGTCATTGCTACTTTTATCATTACTGCCTTGTCCTTGCTCTCTATTACCTCTACCCCTATTTGAACTACCTCCTCTTCCACCATTTTTTGATCTCTCTTGCTTCGTTTTCACCTTTTCTTCTACTCTAATGGCCAACTGAAAACATTCTCCCAATGTCCTTGGCAATTGCAAACCAATCTCTTCTTGCAGATTGTACCTCAAGCCATTGATGTACTTGGCTATTTTCTCATCCTCTTCTTCATAACATCCTCTAATACTAAGCTTATGAAATTTCTCAGTATAGGACATAACACCCAAGTCCTTTTGCTTTAAATTCTGCCTCATCCTTTTCACATGAATGGTATAATCATATGGTAGGAACTGCTCCTTGATCAAACTCTTCCTCCTTGCCCATGTAGAGACCTTTTCCAATCCTCTAGCCATCCTATCATTCTGAAAACTTGTCCACCATGTCAATGATGTGCCTCTCAACTTGGTTTTAGCAAACTTGACCTTCCTCTCTTCATCCATCTCCTCAAACTCAAAGTAGTTTTCCAAGGCATCAAGCCATCCCAGCACCTCCTCACTATCCATCTTCCCTTGATAGATAGGAAAATCTATGTGACTCTTCCCTCCATGACCCTATACTTCTTTCAACAACCTCACTAACCTCCTTTCCTCAGGATCCTCTATATCATTTGCTTGCTGTTCCTGATTCACCCTCACATGCTCTTCATCTTCATCATTGTTTTCTTGGTCTTCTTGTTCTTCTCTCCTCCTACTCCTCTCAAGGTTATTGATCCTTTCCTGCATAGTGTCTCTCTCTCTTCTCCATTTCCTTTCCTCTCTTGCTCTTGTTGCTTCTTGTTCCCTTCTTTCTCTTCTCTCACTCTCCAAGATCTCCTTCAACTCTTCCAACTCTCTTGCCAATTGATTCTTTGGTGCCATTGCTATTTCTTCAACCCCTAAAGGACCTACTCACTACTCTAATACCACTATGATGTAGAGGGTCAGGGATTTTTTCAAGAAACTCACCAAGTTATCAGACTTTCAATGGTTCACTTACAACCTTTCCTCTAGACACCAACTTGAAGATAAAGCCTAAACCTTGCACTCAAGACTTATCTACTTCCCTTGTGGTTCCAAATCACTCGAATGATCTCAAAAGACTTAAAAAAACTTGACTCAAATGGGTTTCAAGCCCTAACCCTCAGTTTTGTGCAAAAACTCCCTTTTGCTACTCAAATAGCTTTCTAGCCCTATTAGGCCTTTGGCGATGGTTTCTTGACCTTTTCCACAAACAATGCAAATGATCCTCCAATATAATGATTGTATCAGGTATGGATTGTGATGAAAAACACCATGTCAACTCTTAGACATCACTTGTTTCAGACAAACTTTCATCAAACCCTGTTGTTTCCTCAAATTTAGGCCTAATTAGCCCTATTTTACAAAGCAACCCCTCTTCAAATTTGTCTCCTAAGCTTGAAACTCTCAATAGTCTTCCAAAACACTCCCAAACCAAATATTTTCACACTTTTAATCTTCTAGGATACTCTTAACATGCCCAATTACAAAAACCTCCCTAATTTGGCTTAAAACTAGGGCTTTTTGATTCTAAGGCTTTCAAACACTTCCAAGTCTTGGTTTTTGTCTTTTCACCATTAATTCAACATTCCTCAACTACTACAACTCAAAAAAGCACCTCTTGTTAAGGTAGATTGTCCACTGCTATACCCTAGGGTCCATCTTCATGCATTTTCCTTTGCCAATTCACTATCCACACTCAGTTTTCCACCTTTCCTGCATATTTATTTGTTAGTTTCTATTGGTACAAGTTAGGTTTGATCCATTTCATAGGGTTCTACTCATACACTCCTTGAAATGGATCATTCTTTCATTTTAAAGCCCTCAAAACAGTGCAAATCTATCTTTTTTGTACACAATCAGCAAGAAAACGTAAAATAATTGATTCTTATTAACTTTCAGAGCATTCAAAGGTTTGAAAACATGTAAATATCAATGCTTAATCCATCACACTGATTCAAACTTCAATAGAAAATCAATAAACTACCAAAAAGACAAAAAAATGCAAAAACTGTAATTTACTGCCTTTCTTGGAAACAGTCTGTACAAAATCCTTCAAAACTTCATCAACCTCCATACAAGTGACTCTCCTGGGGTTATAGAACAATTCCAAAATAGTTCCAACCAACTAAAGTTGGTTCCCATTTCATTAAAGCTAATTAAACCCCTAAACTCACTTTCCCGCCCAAACTAAAATTTGAATTTTTTGAAATAACAAACTTGAAATTTATTAACAATCACCACCTAAAAACTATTGGATATTCAATATCCAAGTTTATTTGACCTATAGAAAGCATAAGAACACTAATATTTCCCCTGGAACATAGTTTTCCCTTTACATTGCATTTTTTAAACTAGATCCCTTATCAAGAACCGTAGAACTTTTAACACCCTTATTACACTTATTCATCTCAAATGCCATTATAGGCGTCAATATATCATAATTGATGCTTTGATTTGTTTGGAAGGCCCTCCTAACCCCTGCACTCTCTTGGTTCTTGAGCAACTCTTTGAAAGACTTGGGTGCTCCTACACCATAAACCAATAAAAAGCATCCTCCCCCAATGAGTATGGAAAGAGGCAGCATGCAACGTATTCATGATCAATCTGCATATCTTTAATTGTTGTTTCAAATATCTTGATGTGTTCTTCTATCATCCTTTGTGGGTCGTGATGATTGAACTTTGTGCAAAATTCCTCCAAATTCTTGGGTATGTCATGATAAGCATTGACGTGTAATGGCAAAGTATTTTGTGCCAACCAAGCCATGATGGGAGGCAGAGGTGGTACCTATTGTAATACAACAGCCTGGGATTGTACTTGGGGTGTGGCTATTTGGACTATGCCCTAAACTTGAAGGGTCGGGAATGAGGCAACTCCCTGGCCACTGGAAGAATGAGGTTCAAAGGTAGTTTGGTTCAACTAGGTGAAGGATGGATGAAAGGTAAAGGAAGGTGAAGGTGGAATAGAAGTGGAAGAGATGGAGAAAGAGGAAGATGTTGAGTCCCCTCCATTAGTTCATTTAGCCCTTGTGGGGGGCTACAACTCTTGAAGTTCCCCTTTGTTCGACATCGACCTTAAAACTTTTCATGACCTCTCCGGGGAGATAAAATCACCTTGATCTAGTTAGCAAGGCCCTCAGTCTATTGATGGGTGTTTTTGCACACTTTCTCAACATAGGTAGTATGTAGTTACACTACCTCCCTTGAAAGGAAATCTCCAACAACAAGTTGTTGAAAATTTCCCTAAGGTCTCCCAAGTGTTAGGTCATGACTTGCATGGAATTCCAAAGTTGATATTTGATGTGAATTCATAGGTAATCACATGGTAGACTTATGTAGTTGGATTCAAAGTGGATCTTGAATTGAAGTTTTTAGGATGGAAATTGATGTGTACTTTGTTGCAGGTTCAAACAACAATCTAAAACTCAATTTTTTTTCTTAAGTTTTAGCTTTAAAATGTGCAATGAACCTTAGCATAGGCTATTTCTAAAAAAAAGGGAAAAAGGGAAAGGAAGAGGGAAGGTTCATGGATCTACAACTAACTATGAATAGTAATCATGGAGTTCCTGCTATGGACAATGTCTTTTAAACAAAGTTTCACTTAACTAGAAAAAGTCGTAGTCTCATGAAATTTGTGCTATCTTCTAAGGTCTATAGATATTTCATCATCCATTCACCATACACATGTATGAATAAAGATGAAATTTCAAAGCAGCTTCAAGTTTTAGTCCAAACTAACTTTACACAACCATCTACTAGCAACAAACAGTAAAAAGTATGGACTAGGAAGGCATCTACACATAAAAAAAATTCATAACCACAAAAAAACATCACCAAATATATCTAAGCAATCTAAAACTAACTAAAACAACAAATAAAATCTAGCTAGAGAATTCAACTATAAGAGATTGAATCATGAAACATGTAGAGAAACTCAGAAATGAACCAAAGTCAATGTATTTCCATTAAAATGTCTGCAACATGTCATTACAACAACTCAACTCTCTAAAAATTAGAGGATACCCCCTATTTATAGTGTCCAAAAAGGTAGAATGAATTGCCAATACTAATTTTTGTTGTGTGGCCAAAATTTACTACAAACTAGGGTTCCACCTACCCTACAATATATTACATTTTAAAATACATCTTTGTTCTTATCCCTATTTTGTCTTTTGAGACAACACCATAGCATTTTGTCTTTTGTTGATTTCCATTTTGTTGTAGCTACTCTATCAAGAATTCTTCACCAATAATAGGGTTGCCATCATGCTTCTTCAAGGCAACATACTCCATGAACTTCAAAATTAGTGACTGGAGCTTATCAACCTCCAAAATCTTGGATCGAAGTAATTGGTAACTCCACTCCTTGGATTTATTGGTAAGATTTTCCTAGTCCTCATCATACTTGGAAGTGTGGTCTCTGAACAAATCCGACTAAGTGAAGGCCTAGGTGGAAAAACTCATTAAATTAGTGGTAATTTCATTTGACATCCCATCCTCCATCCTTTTATGGAAATAAAGCTTTATCTTCTCTAGATCAATTTGGATAGCAGTTATTTCATAGCCCATCATTAGCTTCAAGTATCGGGCTCAATCTACTCTATCTTCCTTAGCCCATTCAAGGTTCAGATCCACCTTATCAAGAACTTTTTCCAAACATTCCTTTCATTTCTCAAAGTCTCATTTCCATACATCCATCAACCAATGATCATCCTTCTTGAATGCAAGCTCCTTTGCCTAAGTCATGCTTGGAAATTTGAGAATAGCATCAATCTTTGGGTAAGCGGACTCATACCTCCTTGGGAAGTCAGTGCAACATTTTCTTGTACCCTCAAATGACTATTGTAGATCTAAGAACTTGTTTTTTGTCCTAACAACATGATTGATGCCCATGTTTCCTTCGTATAAGACCTGTTGGAACCAAATTTTTGTGGTTTAATCTAATTTCTTTCTCCTTTTGAGATTATCTATTTGTTCTTTTGATAGTAGTTGCAGTGGGATTGAGGATGTGGTGGGCATCTCCTCTACTGAAGACCATTGCTAGATGTAAGTTGTCAAATTATCCACCTATGCCTTGAGCTCATCCTTTTAAATCTTATCTTGTTGAATCAGATGCACCATAGTGGCGATAGACTCCTAGAGGTGCTCCACTTTTTGCTCTATGGTAGTTGTTCCTAAATAAATAGTAGAAACAATATAGCTTATTCCTTCTTCTCCTACCATCGACATTGCCACCTATATGTTCCTTGATCTAGAGGTGTCTATCATCTCATCACCTTTGATCTAGCACTAGGCTTCTTTTCTTTCTTGGTGATGATTTGTACTTAGGATAAGATAGCCTCCAACCTCTTTTTGGGATCCTTTCGAGCAGGAACTTTATTTTCTAACTATTTTCTAGCCATTCAGGCATTGAAGGCTTTTTCTTAGGTGATTCATGATGACCTTCTTCCTCATATTTTTTGAATTCAATCTCATTTTCTTTAGATGTCTCTTTCTTTTCCTTCATGTCTTCTTCATCTTCATCAGCGTCCTAGATGCACACTATATGCATAATGGGGGATTTAGTGAGCATGCCCCCTTTAGGGTTGACTTCCTTTTTGGCATCCCTTTCTTCCTCATGTTCATGCCCCTCGAGCCACTCAGTTTCTAGATTTTCATAATTTTCAGCCTCTTCCTCAAGCTTATCTTCATGTTCCTTTCCCTCTTTAGAGAGAAGCATTTCCTCATCATGCTCAGGGCCTTCTTCCTATTGCTCACTCATTGGAGGTTCCATGCTTTATTTCATCTTATCATCTTCATGCCATTCTTCCTTCGAAAGTGACTTCTCAGCTTCCTCTCTAACTTCCTTCAATTGTTGAGCCATTTCCTCCTTGAACTTACCATCATATGTTTGTATAATTTCAATATCAGGATCTCCTTCATCGCTGCTTTTAGAAGATCTTGTTTCTTCTTTGTCATGAACTACTTTGTCAATTTGTAAGTGCTCATATTCTGGATGTTCATGATATTCATCTACTTCCTCCTCTAATACCTTTGTGGCCTGTCATTCCCATTCCTAAAATATTTCCATCATATCTCTCATCTCACGCGGTTTGGTTGGAGGTTTGAAATGGGAATGACATCAAGAACCTATGCCAAGGCAACCAAGATGGCTAGATTTGAAAATACCTCAGAAATCTTGCAAGGGACACTCTTCATATGCCATGTGAATGCTTCTAGAAGGGAGAACATTGGTATATGAATTTTTTCCATGCCTAAGGATGTGGTTGGTGACATGGCAGTAGAAGAAACTAGAGAAGTAGTGACCAAGGAAGAATCGATCATCAAAACCTGCCTAATAGGTGGAGAAGAGGTAAGGAAAACTGAGATGTCCACTGTGAGAGGAGAGGAAGCAACTATGGCTTGCACGATGGATGGAAGGACAACAATAACGAAGGCATACAGTGGAGACTTAGGTTGATTAGCATCTATATCTTCTCCCTTATGGAGTGGATCTTCATGTATAATAGACACTGTAGTGGTGTTTCCCAAGCCCTTATGTCTCTTGGAGGACTCACCCTCCTATGCCTTTCTAGCATACACCTTCAGGTTAGTCTGTTGCTCATCAATCTCTTTTCTTTTCCTTGACCTCATGAATGGAGGGGACTTGGATGTTTCTCCTATTGATGTCATAGCAACTCCATCATCTGTTGCATTGGGCTCACTTTTGAGCCCCTCATATGTCATGAGGACCCCTTGTTGCTTCAATCGGGAAACCTACCCATTAACCCATTCTTTGGTATTAGCCTCAATTGGCTTAGTTATGATATCAAGGTCATTGACCTCTTGTTCACCCTAGTCTATTAATGGTAGTAGCAAGTTAGCGATTGCATTGTACCTAGGATCCATAATTGTACTCTTCTCTTCAACCCAATCGGGAACAAGAAATAGGTTCACTCTTTTCACAAAGTATGCATTCATTCACATGTAGTGCCTCACACAGACCTCCTTGTCATCTTTGAAATTTTCCCATAAATCTTCAACATGGTGCTGATGGACAAATTCAGGTCCAAGTTCCTTTCTTATATGCCTATAAGGATCCATTCAAGGATGGGCAATGTGAAGTCTAAAGTGAAACTCTGCTAACTCCTTTGAATTTCTTGCACATTGGGAGGCTTGCAACTTGTACATCCCTTGAAAAAAATAAAGGGGATAAGGGATCCCCACCAAATGCTTGCTGCTAAGAAGGTTGTGTGCATGCCATAGCTACCAAGAGAGCTCTAGCAATATAATCTAGTCATTGGTGTATCGGGGTAGCTTGTTCAACCTTTCTATGTAGCCCTAGGTGTGTATGTATGTGAATTTATGATATTGGATGAATAAAAAGGCATATTGCCTATGGAAAGCATGAGCACTGTGGGAAACCCGCCTTTCAAAATTTCCTCCACGCAATATGATAATGTGACCTATGAAAGCATCATTCACCTTGCAATAGTCCTTAAAATTTCTAAACTACAACTAAGGGTATCTATCATAAAATTTCAATGCATGACTTGGTTCTTCATCAGGCACACTGAACAACCCACTGTACTACCTCCGCTTAGCCAATGAGTAAATTAGGTAGGATGCCATATAGAATTTGGAGGTTTTTTTAACATTCATAAACTGGTCATGGAAGCAGTCACTTATTTTTCCCCCAAGTAGAATGCGGCATTTGTGGTAACATCCTCTTTTCCTTGGAGAATATGTTCTACAAACTAGACTATCCATTCTTGAAAGTATGTTGTCATGGGAAGGACCATTACTCCACTCAACATGATCACTTGGTCATGGTAATCTTTGTAGAAATTAATGCGGAAGAGCACTTGGGGAGCCTTCGTAGCACTGCCCCTCTTTTCCTTGAGCCAATATTGGTTTATAAATTTCTTACACCCAGCTAGGTATTTTTTCCACATTGCTTTACATTCCTTTATGATCGGAAACTCCATCATCCCAACCATAGGGATGTGGAAGGTATTCTTTATTGCTTCACCCGACATATCAGCTAGGATGTTCCCATCCCTATCTACTATTATCTAGGTCTCTAGTTCATAAGAATTCCTACAAGCCATGAGCAATTCAGGAGCTATAAGGGTAGGAGGGAAGCCTACAACCTTGGTAATTCCACTACTTCGGATCAATCTTGCACTTTTTTCCTTGGATTGATTCTTACTCTTTGTTTAAATTCATCAATGTCGATGTGGTCGATATTGGTATCTATAATCTCCTTCCAGTTTATTATGACCTTTGAGTGAAAAGGTTCCCCTTGGAACTGATACTTCATTTGATCTTTGTCCTCTTTTCCTTGAGGAGCTTTGCCAGTTTTCTTTCCTTTGTCCTTTTATGTAGTTTCCCCCAAAGATCATGCACCTGATTCCATATATCTTGCATACAAAGGCGTGATGAGCACAATTAAGCATGAAGACACTAATGTTAGCCAAGATCCTTGTCTATAAAACATAATTTATGAAATCAAACATTTAATTCAAGATGTCATTAGCAATTTAATTAAGGGAGTTTGGGTAGACCGGGCCCTAGGGGCCAGACTTCCTTGGCAAAAATGTTGTTCTAAAGGGCGAACAAGGTGGAGCAATCTGTATGGTCTCTCCCAACTTTAGATTTGGATGATTTGAAAGATCCATGTAGGAAAGGGTTCAATTTAAGCACGTGGGTCGAGATTAGTTTCCATATTAGAGGTCATTTGGATCCTTATTGGAGCATCTAGAGTTAAGAGGAGGGAAATTCATTAGGAGTTTTTTGTTTGGAACGACTCTGCTGAGACGGTGTTCCGAGGTTAGAATTCTGGAGTCTAGGACCTTTGAGATTGAAGGTCACTTGGTGTAACTTAGTCATTTTAAGTGTGTGGACCTAGGAAGCATGAGTGAATGTCAAGTTCTCAAATTTTTGTAAGTCTCGATGATCAATAGGGCAAGGAAATCTGGTGTCGCAAGCCCAGGGAAACAACCCGCCATTGTAAAGTTTGAGTTTTGAGGTTTTCTAAATGATGATGAGATTCTCAGGTCAAGAGGGCACAGATGCTCTAAAAGAAGAATGACGCTGGAGTGGTAAAGTTCTAAATGGATTTTTCTAGAGAAATTTGAATGTTTCTTGAAATTTTACATGGGTTTTTTAGGTGTTTCCTTCTTCTACAAAATGGATGTATTTTAACTTGGTTTCTCCCATCACTTAAATGTGAAATCATCAAAAAATGATGTGAGAGAGTAGATAGAAAACCTACCTTAAGAACCTGGTGGAGAAAATTTTTAAATCCTTGAAGAATCAGTTGATATAGGCATCGGGCATGGTGGCGGAAAATGACAAAAGAACTAGGTCTCTCTGGCAACTCCAAATTCTCCTCTGGCTAACCTAACATTATGAAAATGACAGGTAAAGCTTCCTATTTATACTCCCAAACTCATTTGATACACCTCCATAAATGCATGTACAATAGAAGGCAAGGTTGGTAAGTTGAAACCTCAAAACGGTGGTGGAAGATCTGGGACTTGGATTCTAGAAGGATGTAGGCTAATGACTATTTCAAATTTTCAAACAAAAAACACCGACAATATGAGGCATAGGGCCCAAAGGGTGGAACTTCGGCATAGGTTGGTCATCTCAAAGGGAAAACTCACCATAGAGTCCTGGGAAGGGAATTCTAACTAATTGGGCCTATGACATGTGAAGGAAAACAACTTTGCATTGTAATTCATGAGGACAGTAGTTGAGGAGCTGGGTCCCGAGGTGCAAAAAGATGAAATCACCCAGCCATTTGGAATGGAAAACACTAAAGGGAAAACAGTGATGGGAAACTTGGGAGGCTGGGCCTGGAGGATGCAGAAGACATTGGCAAAGGAAAACTACCAAAGGTACTATGTAAAGGCCCAAGACATAGCAAATTTTGAGGGAATGAAACATGGTCCATTCAAGATGAGACTTTAGAGACCCACTGACCATTGAAACACCAAAAAGAGGGAACGCAAAATGACCTAGTACGATAGAGAAAAAGAGGGTCCCAATTCTAAACAGGGTGTGTGTGCTAAGGGCACAACAATAATAGAACATAACGATGATGATGAAATGAGAAAAATATGGTGTAAACATGAAGAAGGCACATAAAAAGACACAAAAAAACAAAAGGTTAGTACTAAAAGATTGAAGTTGGTAAAGTAAAGAAACCTAAATCTTAAATTATCTGAAATACCAAATGTAATGCATAGAATGTGTTTTCTAAAAAAAATGATTCTCTCAAAAGGATGCAATATAACTTATAAAACACATGGCTTCACTGGAAAGCAAGTTGTGTTATGCTAAGTGGCCATGTTAAAAGGTGTTCATGGCTCACAATAAAAAAGTGATATTTTCTAGGTGAATCATAAACAAGAAGGCACCTAGGCTAGTGAGAACCATTTTTCACTAGGTGAGCCCCTAATACAAGGTAGCAAAATGAGAAACACACTACATCTAGTGAGGACCATTTTTCACTAGGTGTGTACCTATAACCATACCAAGAGTCATACTCCTTGATAACTCTGATAAGGTGCTACAAAATGATCAAAATGTTATGCCAATACTACACTAAATTCAACACCTATGAACAAAGTGAAGCAAAAAATCCAAATTCACCTAAGGAGGTACAAAAAATTTCCTAAGGAGGCACAAAAAAATGACAGGATAAGACTAAAAACCTCAAGGGGTGTTTTATCAACACCACCACAAAAGGTGATTTAAAAAAATAAAAAAAGGGGTTTTGCTTAATAAATGAAGTTCACACCTTGGGGAACATCATACATGGCATCACCACCAGGAAGGGACTAGTCAAGGAATAGAAAATTGCACCTTAGGGAACACTATTCATAGAATTACCACTAAGGAGAACATTATATGCCAAGAAAAGTCACACTCTTATGGGATATCAAGCCTAATATCACCATAAAGGAGACACATCATAAGGTTGAGAAGGCCACGCTTTGGTTGACAAGGTCCCACTTCCTAGGAGATGTATGATATAATCACTAAGAGGGACCATTTCCTATGCAAAAATTGAGCGAGGGAATATATTCCCTCCATTAAAATGTCAACATACTATTGTGCCTATAGCACACATGCCCTGTTCGGAATGGGGACCCTCTCTTTTCACTTTGTTAGGTCACTTTTGTTTTTTCCTTGTTTTACATGCCCCCTATTTTGAATCCTAAGTGGTCAAAGGGTCTTATGTATTTCCTCTTAATTTGACCAAGTTTCATCACCCTCAAAATTTTCAAATCTCTCACTTCTGCAGAGTTCCCTTGGCAGTTTTCCTTCAATCTTTGAAATTGTAGTTCTTCACACTTTCTGTGTCTGCCCTTGCGGGCCACCCTATGTGGAACTCCACCTTGTCTTTGCCATTTCAATTGGCTGACTCAAAAAATCCTACCCCTTCACAGAATCTGCAGCCGCCTTCGTCATTTTTTGTTGCTAACTTGTCAAAGGCTAACCCTTGACTACAACCTGCCTTGCAAACCCCACCATTCTTGCTACCAGCTTTAAAAAAGTGCATTCACTAACCGCAACTGTTGCCATACCCACATTAATGGTGAGCACTAAATGTTTAAAATTCTAGAAATAAACATCTTTGATAGGTCATTTTCACCTGCATACTTTCAGAATACTTGTCAGAGCTTGTTGTCGTTGCCACCTCCACACCTGTGAAGTCTTGCCACCGCTTGTGTACTGCTAACATCTGATACTTCATTGAATTTCTATGGGTCCACTAGGTATAAAATCGGCCACTCCATATATTATGTTTTTCCTTCATTCCTGTCAATTTGTTAAAATCTCAGGAAAGAAGACTTTTAAAATTAAAAGAGCATTTAATGACAAACAAAACCCATATTTTGGAATTTAAAGAACCTTTGAAAATCCTCTTGTTAAAGACCTATGGAACTTAAAACCCTCGCCCCCATCTTTGAACCAGATCCATCATTCATTGTGGGTCTACAAGGGGTCCACCGCTATTACCTTGACCCTTAAATACAAAACTTCAAAAAGGCTAACCAGCATCCTCCTTGAGCTTGAATATGTGGGAAGATGCTCACCCTTGGTTGTAATAAAACTTAAATGAAAAAATGGGATTAAACTAAGGTCTTCTTGTCCTCATGGGTCCGCGAATGTGGGTTTCCACACCTGTATCACCCACATGATGTGTCATTCCAAATGACTAATTTATTTTGACCACCCACTTTACAGGTCTTGCAACATCCATATCTGATAACCAAGCTTCATTCATAATTCCATCAGTGGACCATCCAATGTGGACTTCCACCATCCTTTTGTCATTGCGCACATAACCATTCCCAAAATGACGAAATCGTGACAATCATTTTAACAAGCGGGTACCATCCTAGCTATCTCTGTCTAATCCTGTGCATTGAAAATGACTAAGTAAAGCACTAGATGGGCTAGTCTATGTGGGTGGTTGCTTTCGGAACTCTGTCCCCCTCTCACCATTTGAAAGCATCCAATGACCCCTAGCTTTCCACTTCACAGGCCTTAATGCTTGATTTGCTTCCTAAAATGAATTTAAATTCGTCAAGTAAAGAAACTTGAGGTTGTGAACACTGCTAATGAGCTCCGTGAACCTGACCATATAAGCCACACTTAGCAGACCATTGTCTTGTCTTTTCCATTCCAAACGGCTAATGCCCAGTGCCTTTCTACATCTCCTGAACCGCACCCAGCTGAACTGTTCAGACCTCAAAGTGAAGGGTGTTTTCCTCTAAGGCCTTGAGCCTCACATTGCAAGATTCTACTTATGGGACACCAGTATTCCAGTGTCGTTCTAAATAGCAGAACCTAAAACACCTGAGATACCCTCTACTCCAGCACTCCTTAGGCCCGCATGGCTGAATGGTTGGCTTAATATTCCAAAACTTCAAAATTGATTTGACCCACATGCTAAACTGATTTGACCTATTAATGGTCCCCGCCTAATGATCAAAATAGCAATGTGGATATAAACATGCGGGCCCCCATGCCATGATTGTTGTTTGTTGGAAACTGCCTTCAAAACTGCTACCAGTCCACTTGGAAAGTTGACTCCCTCAAGTGCAAGAAATTGATCAATCAATACTAGCTAAAGGAGAAGAGGGCCCATGCAAAAAAAGTCCCTCAAGAACTATTCAGGAGTGATTTCTATGAGGATTATCATGATTTGGAAACCTTATTGAGTAGATTCATGGGCCTTCCAACTGCATCTTTCTTCTAGGTATGGATGTTGTACTTCATAGAAGAAATTATCAGAGGAAAGACTAATTTCTATTGGGCAGGAATGATCAACAACTACTTGCATGAGTAGTTTGTGGCAATGAAGAAGACCTCTCAATTCTACATGACTTCATACTTGGTCTATCTACTAGCTAACCGTACTCAATACAAAGGATTGTTTGTGGCACCAAGCCAAAATCTGGGGAGGGAATTGAAGGTTTATGATAAATACCCCCAACTTTAATTTAGAAATTTCAAGAAGGATTACTGCACAGTGAATGATTCCTTCATTGAGCACATCATCAAATTACTTTTGGGTGACTTCAAAATGAGAGTCACTCATAGTTCTAATGCTTTCATCTATTGGTTCAGATTCCTTTTCATTCAATCTCCCAAATTCACATACATCTGAACTAAGGGCTTCTCTGGGAGGCCATATAAGCTACTCCAATATCCAAATGACCAATTGGTATTACTTGAACTCTCGAAGCAGCTACAACATGCACACACCCTTCTAAGTGACAAACATAGGGAGTGGATTATTTATCCCCTTACATTCGGCTAAGGTATGTATGCAATCCCTGCATCCCAGTGTGTTGAATACTCAAAGAAGGACATCATTGAATATAACCTAGAGCTTCACACTACCTGGGCACAGATGGATCTGTATGGAAAGTTAAAGAGGATGGTTGGGATAGAGTATGCCCATCTACACAATGTTGAAGATTTATAGGAAAATTGCAAAGAGATAAATAAGTACGTTTGAGGCACTACATGCGCATGATGACATATTTTGTCTAGCCATTCAACTTGTTTCCAGTATTGGATCAAGTTGTGGAAAATGAAAACATGGTGATTGAACTGAGGTACAATGTCATCACCAACCTACCACTACCTCTGATTGACTAGATATTTTGATGAATCCCATAGAGGCAAGGGAAAAATAATGGGTTGATGGACAAGTAGCTCAGTTGAAACTAAAAGGAGCCACTTTAACATATGGAGAGCTCAAAGATGAGCTTAAAGGTGAGACTGATAGTGTAACTACTATTGCTGCCCCATCTAGGGAAATTCAAATATCCTCCAAATACTAGATCAAAGAAGAGGAAAGAGGTGGTGAAACACCAGCCAAAACACAAGGTTTATTCCAAGAAAGCATCAAAGAGTGAGCCTTCCACAAATAAAAAAAAATGGGCAGATTCATAGAGATTCCCACCATTTAGAAGTATCTGATCCATGAAGGAGAAGAAGAAGAGGCCAAGTAACCCAAATCTCCACCTGCTGCCTCTACTACTACCACAACCATCACTCCTCCACTGGAATCTCAAACGTTACCTACTTCTTCTCTACCCATGGTGGACATTTCAGTCCACCTTGCCTCTACCTCACCTAATGCACAAATTATGGTGATAGATTCTTCCTCCACTTCCACTTCTCCACTCTCTTCCACCTCCATGTCTCCATAAAAAACCCTTCCATTCGCCACTGCAACAATGACAATGCCTACCCTCTCACTCCCAGAAGCCTTTCCTTAACACATGCAAAACATACCATTTGAGCTCTCAAGAATATTGATGAATCCTGCAGTATAGGCTTCCCTAGCATAGGTTGTTGAAATCCCCACCATTCCTACTCCTCCAATTGAGCTACCAGAGATGGAAACAACCATGTGGATTTTTGAGGAGTTTTAAAGAAAAAAGAGGGAAGCAAGTGAAGAAATGGAGGAAGAAATTGATGATTATCATGAGCATCCTGAGCATCAGTTCTTGGTTATCAATGAAGTGGTGCATAAATAGGAGAAAACACAATCCTCTGATGAAGATATTGAGGAACCAGGAACAAAATACATTGTGGAAACTTTTGATTAGGAGCTTGAGGAGGAGTTGGCCTAGTAACTCAAGGATGTTGGTGAGGAGGTTGAAAAATAACCTTATGAGGAAAAAGGGGATACAAATGAAGAATTTTAGAAAACCACAGAGCTTCCAACTAAAAAACAAGATAAGAGCCTAAAGAAGAGGACAAGCCTAAAGAAGAGGTTGAAACAAGAAAGAGCCTAGAGGTCATGAATGATGAAGAATGTGAGAAAGAGGAAGAAGAGGAGAGATCTAAAGGGGGAGATATCCACAAACAACACATAGTCACCACTAAATCTCTAGAGAAAGAAGCTATATTAATTTGAGATTCAAATGAAGAAGAGGAAGAAAAAATAGAATGAGGCCTAGGGTCACAAAGAAATGGAGATCCAACATGCTCATAAGGAAGAAGGTGATCATGAATCACCAAAGGAAGGATCACAGATGCCTAAATGGATAGGAAAGCAATTGGAGAAGAAAAACCATACCTTTATGGATCGAAAGGCAAGACTAGAGGAAATTTTGGCTCGAGCACAAATAAGTACAAAGAAGGAGAAGAAAACAAGGGTCAGATCCCACCTAACAATGGATGCTTCAGGATCAAGGATAGTGCAAATAGCTACCCTAGTGGTGGAAGGAGAAGAATTCAACTATAATATCTCAACCATTGACCTGGGAACAACCAGGAGAGAGTAGAAAATGGATCATCTTCAAGGATTAGTTGCTACTATTATGTATTAGATGAATAAGGAAAAGACCTCTAAGGAGGAGCTAAAAGCACAAGTGGCAAATTTAGCAACCTATATTCAACAATGGTCATCTATTGAAGAGCTTCCCACCACATCGTCAGCACTACCATTGTTGTTGTTCAAAGACCACATTAGCAAGCTAGAAAGGAGAAAGAATTGGATAAAGACCACATAGGATTGGTTATAGTAGGTCCTCTACAATGGAAATATGGGCATTGGCCACAATGTCAGGACAACAAACAAGTTCCTAGAGGTGCAAAAATAGATTGATGGCACAAGGAAATTTTTCACTGACTTCTCAGAGTTATATAGGATTACATATTCTAAATTTGAGGGAATCCACATGATTCCTGAAAGAACATGGGAAAAAGAGCTTGTATTGGTAAAAGATGATCACTGGCTTGTCAAAACATGGAAAGTGGGCCGCGATCATAGAAAGGAGATTTTGGGAAAATTGCTCCATGAAGTTGATCTTAATATTGATTGGGCCAAGGAAATTAGTACAACCTATGGGGAGTATCTAAAATTAATGACATATTATGATATATCTACCACTGAGCTAGATCCAAAAAAGATAAAGCCTTAAATTCCATAAGAAGATGGAAAATGGAACCATAGATGCACTCATGCTGGACTTTATGGGTTTTTCTGCTTTATCCTTCACCCAATCTAAGTAAGTGATTGAGAATACACCCAAGTGTGATAAATATTGGGATGTGATTACTAGACAGTCGAGGAAATTAAACTTCCAAGTGCTTCAATCTAATATAATGGAGTGGAATGAGCTCCAAGAATTGATCAAAAACTTCGTGGAATAAGATACAGTGAAGAAGCATGAAAGGAATTCAGTGATTGATGATGAATTCCTCACAAATTAGTTGTAGCAAGGAAATAAACTAAAGGACAAAAGTGCTACAGTGTTTCCCACTAGAAGACAAAATAGGTTAGAAGAGGAAGATCTAATTTTAAATTATAAAATATTTGGGGGTAAGTGAAACTCTGATTTGTAGTGAATCTTGGCCACATAATGAGATTGAATCTTGTCCATTCATTTTTTTTTGGACAATATAAATAGGGGGTCTCCTCTCATTTTCAAGGGAGAGTTGAGATGTTATAATGACATGCTGCTGAAATTCTAATAGAAATTCATTGTTTTTGGGTGGATTCTTGAGGTTCATCTCATGTATCATGATTCTTCCCCTCATAGTTAGTGAATTTGAATATATTTACATTGTTTTTCTATGATTTTTACATGCTTTTGGTAGATTAGTTAATGTTGTTCATTGGTCTTGAAGAATTCTATTGTGTTGATGGCCTTCCTTGTCCATGTTTTTTGTTGTTTGTTGATGATAAATAGTAGTGTAAAGCTAGTCTAGACATGAATTGAATGTTGCACTTAAATTATATATTTTATTCATGCTTTGTGGTGAATGAATGGTTTAAAATCTATAGACCTTAGAATATTGCACTAGTTTCATGAGACTGTGAGTTGATTTGGTTAAGTGGAACTTTTTTTTGGGAAGGTTGTCCACTGTAGAGTCCTCTATTATTACTACTCATCAGTAGTTTCAGGTCTAGGAACTTTCCTCTTCCCCTGGCCTTTTTTATTTTTCTTTTAAATAATAACTTTAGACAAGGTTCATTGCACATCGTAAAGCCAAATCTGAAGGTGAAAATAGAGTTCTAGACTATTGTTTGGAACTTGCAACAACTACACATCAATTTCCACACCTTAAGAACTCCATTTGAAGGACCAATTCCCATCCAACTTAACTTACATAAGGTTTCCTTGTGATTACCAACAAGATCACATTAAAAACCACTAAGACATTCCAAGCAAGTCATGACCTAACACCCAAGAGAGCTTGGGGTAATTTTCAACAAATTGTTGTTGGAGATTGCCTTTCAAGAGAGGTAGTGTGCTTATGCACTACTTGTGTTGAGAAGTGATAAAACACGCATCAAAAAAATGGGCTCTAGGAGGGACTTCTTGAGTTAAGTTGGATCGAATTGGCTCATTCTCCCCTGAAAAATTCTAAAGAGTTCTAAGATCAACACCGAATAGAGGGGAATTTCAAGAACTAAAGCCCCCTACCAGGGCTAGAAGGACTAAAAGAGGGGATGCATCCTCTTCTTCCTCATCCATTCCATCCACTTCACCTTCATTTTCACCTCCCTCCTCCTTCCATTTTCCCCAAACTCAGTCTTCCTTTCCCACATCCACTTCCTCCATTCGGCCATCTCAAACTACCTTCTAGCTGCTTACTTCCCACAGCCAGGGTGCTGCCCCTACCCCTACCTTTCAAGTCCAAGGTGCAATCCCAGCTATTATTTCCCCTATGTAGCCCCAAGTTCCTATTCAACAAAAATACCACCCTTGCCTCCCCTCATGGCTTGGATAGGTAACAATCCTTCTCCACTGTTGTTCAATGCATACCATGACATGCCCAAGAATCTGGAGGGTTTTTGCAAAAAATTCAATCCTTGAGATCCATAGAGGATAGTGGAGGAACACATCAAGATATTCCAAACAACATTGAAGGATATGCAGATTGATCATGAGGATGTGGTGTGTAGACTCTTCCCTAATTCTTTGGGATAGGAAGCTTTCTACTAGTACATCAACTTTCCAATAGGATCCATTACCACTTGGAACCTTTTGAAAAATACCTTCTTGAGGAAATACAAGATTTCAATAAGCCCATTAGAACTATATTAGTAGTTCATGTTTGTTTGTAGGGAGGTCAATGAACCAATAGGCTCCTTCAATGATCAATTTCACTGGACATACATGAGGTTACAAACTCCATGTGTGCTTAATGATGTTGTTGTTCTACTAGTCTACTATGCAACCCTAGACAACCTCACAACAACATTGGTAAAAAGAATGAACCTAACACTACCAGGTTGGTGGATGCTTATGCCGAGGTAGTCATAGCCAACACTAATCTAGGACAAAATTTTTTTGGTCCACTGCCTTCCTTGGGACAAGTTTCTCATCCTATGGAGATTCAAGGGCTCACTCCAAGTCTCCAACATGAGACACCTCTTATGAACCAGGTTCCATAGCTACCTATAGTTCTTCATCCATGATAGCCCATGAACCAGGCACTTCCTGTGCCTCATTATTTGTAGCCCCAATAGTAGTAGGTTTATTCACAACAAACTCAAGTGCCATTATATCTACAAGGGCCCAAATTCTTGCCCACTCAATAGAACCAACTAGCATCACAACCTGTCTTCCTCCAAAATCAAACACCACAACCAAGCAAAGCAGAGAAGGATCGATTGGATGAGCTAAAAAAGATGATCAAAAAAATTCTATGAAAATGACACATCTAAGAAATCAAAATATCCAGTTGCAAGCCTCCCAATGCAACATCTATTCAAACGTTAATTGAGACAATAGGGATAACCGTGATGTGGGTACCTCATTCAGGAAAAATTATAAACAGGGACAAAACTCTAATTAGAACTTCAAAAGAGGGCCCTTGCAAAGACAAAGGGGATGTGGAATACAAGGAAAAACAATGGAGGTTTTCCCACTCCTCTTAATTGGCCTTCCAATATGGAGAAGACAACTAGTGGAGTGTATCTCGTTGAGGCAGCTTTTTCTGAATGGTACCGGATCCATAAAACAAATAAGCATTCTAAATTAGATTGCCTTGGGTTCCTCACAGCTATGGATATCTTTCAAGTATAGGTTCAAAATGTTGTAGATAGTGTTGGGTTCCAATATATAGTTCCATTGGAACCATATGACTCTTTTGTGCTTGTGGTTAACCAAGCTCCCTTTCTATGAAGCTAACGCAACAAACCTAAGAATGAGACTACTTCCCCAAAAAATAGAAAAGTGAAAGAGGTAAGTAATGAAGAAACTTTATCTTAGATCTTTGCTTCGATAGATAATGGTCCAGTAGATGATGAAGAATGTCATTAGGATGAGGTCCAAATGTTTCATCAAAGGGAAACTCCATATTACTTAAGAAATAGGCAATCAGGAGGACCTTTCACAACATCCACTCTGCCTAATAACTTTAGGACCCTACCTAACCCTAATGCTAGCAACAATCTCAGCTACCCCTATGTTCCTACTCAATAATTTGATAAGAAAAAATAGCTGAATCAAATGAAAAACTAGTCAAATAGCTCTTCCTTAAGAAGAGCCTTCAAGGCTGAGATTGAGCAAATAGGTGAGTATGTTGTTGAAGAGTTCAAGAAGGTAAAAATAAGTTTGTCTTCTTTTGAGTTACTTAAGATCCCTGTAGTTAGGAACATGTTCTTTAGGGTTATCAATGGGACCCCTTCCTCCAAGTCAATAGAAGAAATATTAGCCAAGAGAGTCTCTTTCAAGGACCTGCAACATGAGCCTATAATTCAATAAATCATAGGCAAGAAAAACGAATCCCTTCAAGTCAGCAAACTAGAGAACAACCCACCAAATAATAGAATCATACACAAAATAAGGGTAATACCAATGAGAAAGATAAAGGTCAAGTGGCTCAAGCCAACACTCCTGTGGGCTTGTTCCAAGGAAAGCTAGAAACACCACCCTTTCTCACCACTATCAGGATATTTAGGAAGAACTTGCATAACTGTTTGATTGATTCAGGAGTGTTGGCTAATTTCATGCCCCTTTCCATATGCAAAGCATTGGGAATAATCCCCACTCCTTCCAAAAGAAAGGTGACTCAGCTAGATAAGAGGGAAGTGAATATATTCAAAGAAATCAACTAGATCCCCATGCAAATTGTTGCAAACCCAAGGGTGCAGCAAGTTATTGACATACAAGTAGCAGATATCCCTGACACCTATGGCATAATACTGGGACAAGACTTCACTAGGGCATTGAATGGATATGCCATAACTAATTTCTCTCACATGTGGTTACCATGGAGGGGTATGCCAAATCAGATCTGTATAGACCTGGAGCCACGTATGAAATTCATGATTACGAAATATAACATTACCAATGAGGTGTTGTTTGCTGAAACAGAGCTAGGAAATTATTGCCCTATGGCATATCAAGAAGAATCAAACCCTCAAGAAGAAGAGATGATTGAAGAGGTCTTCTTGGTTTTATGTAGCCCTCTTACTAATCTAACCTGTGCACCTTAGAGTACAGATATGTAGGTAGAATCAGATGATGATGAATACTACAATGATGAGAATTTGGGACTGCTCGATGGATTCTAGGATTTCATGGAGAGGTATATACAAGATCAGCTTAGCCTAGGGGCAAGAATGGATTTCCAAGAACTCTTGTTGGCTAGTTGGTGCAAAGTGTATAATGCTGCCCACACAAAATTTGAGTGTTGCTTGTGTTAGATAGTAGTAGAACATGTCAAAGGACAAGTCACCTCTCAAAAGGAGCTATCGATAGGGTAGCCTACCATTAACCATGTTGAGCCAGTACCTAATCCTAAAATTGCAAATGCAAGCATGCAACTAAGGAGGCATGAATGTATGATTGGACCCAAAGTTAAGGAAACCTCTAAGTTTTGGATGTTGCGCTTTGATGGATCCAAGTCCAAGCGAGGAGCTGGAGCTAGATTTGAACTCATCGGCCCTACAGGTAAGACTTACTTTGTTGCTCATAGGCTTCAATTTTATTGCACAAATAATGTAGTGGAGTATGAGGTGTTGGTTGATGGTCTCTTAATGGCCCTAAGGAAGAAAGTTAAGGTGTTGCAAGTATTCAGTGATTTAGAATTAGTAGCGAAACAAGTTATAAAGTTGTATTTTTTCCATGATAGAATGCTAGCAAACTACATGCATAGAGTTTGGGACTTATTAGAAAGCCTCGATGTATTCAATATTCATTTGATCCCTCAATCTCAAAAGCATACTATTGATGTCTTGGTTTAGGCAGCTAGTACCCTTCAACCATTATCACTATCAGGTCTCAAAAGGTTCACTGTTGAGCTTACATCCACCCCATTGGTGCTAGACAATGTCATCTACTTCCAAGTTTTCAATGATGATAAGCACATCTTGGAATTTATCGCTAGTTAGGATGTTCTTGCAACTCAAATAATTGATGAAGTTGAGCCCAAAGAAGTTAAATTAGATGTAGAATGGGTTATTAACAAATATTTGACCTAGATCAGATTTGAGACCAAGACCAACAAGTGATGAAGGATTCCATTAACAATCAGTGCAACATTTACAACCTCATAATAGTTGAAGAAGTTAAAAATGTATTCATTGGAAAGGTTTGCATGCCAGAAGAAAAAAAAGGAATCATTGATGCTTTGCGAAACTATCATGATGTAGTTGCATGGAGTTATGATGATTTAAAGACATATGATACTTCAATCATCACACAAACTATACCTCTTAAGCTAGATGTTTGACCATTCTGACAATGACAACATCTGATTAATGCTTTATTGGAGCCCATCATTTACAAGGAAGTGTAGAAACTACTTTCAACTAGGATCATATTTCTAGCTAGGCACTCCACGTGGGTGGCTAACTTGATCCTGGTGAGAAAAAAATGGAGAAATTAGGTTGTGTGTGGACTTCCGCAATTTGAACAAAGCTTTAGAGAAATATAACTATCACATACCCTCATTGGATGAGGTGATACAAATTGTTAATGGTTCATAGATGATTCCTTTCTTACATGAGTACTCTGGGTACAACCAAGTAATGGTGCAGTACGAAGATATGTATAAGACAACGTTCACCACCAAATGGGGAACCTTTACATATAGAAGAATGCCATTCTTACTTATCAATGTCGGCACCACCTTCCAATGTGTAATGGACATATCCTTCAAAGATCTGATTAGAAAGTGCATTATCATCTACATGGATGATCTTACTATGTTCTCAAAGAAGTGAGGTGATCATGTTTCCAATCTATGTAAAGTTTTTCAGAAGTATAGAGAATTTGGAATTTCCCTTAATCTGAAGAAGTGTATCTTTAGAGTTACATAAGGTAAGATTCTTAGACATGTTATTTCAGAGCAAGGAATCTCCATAGATCTTGAGTATATTTAGTCCCTCTTGAAGATTCAACTGCCATGCAACAAGAAAGAACTAAAATCTTTCTTCAAAAAGATAAATTTTGTTAGAAAAATTATTACGACCTTTGATAAAATAGTCAAGCCACTCAATGCCATGTTGAAGCAAGATGCTAAAATTGAGTGGACTCCAGAGGTAAAGCAATCCTTTGAGAAAATAAAGAAATTAATTTTTGATGCACCCATGCTCGTTAGCCTCAACTATCTAAAGCCATTCTACATCTACTTGTTTGCTTTAGATCATTCATGTGCTAGCATTTTGACTCAAAAGGATGATGAAGGAAGCGAGCACTCAATTTCCTTCATGAGTGCTCCATTAAACAATGTTGATTTCAGATATCACAAAGTAGCGAAACAAGCATATGCTTTGGTCAGAGGAGTCAAGAAGTTCAGACACTACATACTGCAAAACAAGGTGTTTTCCATCATGCCTAACCTAGCAGTGAAGACGTTAATATAGAATGAGTTAGGAGAAAGGAGACCAAAGTGGGTCATGTTACTACAAGAATACGACATAGAAATTCAGCTAATGAAACTAGTAAGAGGGTAGGCCCTCGCTCATACAATAGCTAAAAAAGTGGTTGAAGTAGGACCTGAGCTTACAGTTCAACAATACTAGCTTGAAGATGTCTCCCCAGGGGAGTGGTATGACAATATCATCTACTACCTATTGAACAACAAGTGCCCACCTCATCTACAGGGAGTTCAAAAATGTACTCTCTAGCTAAAAATTAGTGGTTACATGTTGTGAGGGTCTATACTTTATAAGAAAAATCATGAAGGGATCTACCTCAAATGCCTTGGGAAGGAAGATGTAACACAAGTTTTAAAAGAATTTCATGATAAATTTGGTACTATTCATGGATCTAGACACTCCACTACTCATCTGATCTTATAGGCTAGATAATATTGGCCAATATTCTTCAAGGATACATATAGCCATGTTCATATGTGCCATGTCTTCTAGACTATTGCAACCTGAGAAAGAAATGCTGCTGTCCCACTACAACCTATTCTGGAGGTAAGACCATTCACACAATGGGATCTCGACTTCATCAGTCCAATAATCCCACCATCTTCTATGGGTCACATGTACATTCTAACCACTATTGATTACTATACTGGATGGATAGAAGCAATTCCATGTAGGAAATGTACCATAGAGGTAGTTACTAACTTTCTTGAAAGTTTTATTTTAAATCATTTCAGTTGCCCGTATGCCTTGGTTTATGATAATGGCCCTACTTTTTCCTTGCTCAAGTTTACTAGTTGGGACTTTGATTATGGAATTTCCCTTAAGTTCTCATCCAATTACTATCCCCAAGGTAATGGCCTAGCTAAATCCACAAACAAAAACTTAATCACTATGATTAAAAAACTACTTGATAGGAATCCAAAGGATTGGCACACTCAGCTTTGTTTCACCCTTTGGGTAGATCATACATGCCATAAGGCTACCTTAGGTAATTACCTATTCCACCTCATTTATGGCTTGGAGCTTTTATTTCTTGTTCACATCAAGATTCCCACCCTCCATTTCATCAACACCTTCTATGAAGAGGGGGATCGAAAAGAAGCTCACTTGGCTGAGTTGCTCCATTTGGAAGAAGTGTGTGATAGCGCCATTGAAATTTTTTCCAAACATCAAGGTGTGGTCAAATGGTGGTTTAATCACTGAGCCAAAGTCAAGGCCTTTAGAATTGTTGTATTGGTCCTATATTAGGACAAGGCCCATGAAAAGAAAGGGGGACATGAAAATTTTGACAAGCTCTAGCTTGGCCCCTTTCAAATTTCTAAAATCTTAGGAGATAATCCTTTCCACTTGAAGACACAAACTAGTGAAGATGTCTCATTGCCTGTCAATGAGCAACACCTCAAGCATTATTTCCTTACCTGAGCTCTTTTGAGCTAACTCTTTGTAAGTACCTGTATATATGTTAGTTTAGGTTTCC
Source organism: Sequoia sempervirens (assembly GCA_007258455.2). Classification (NCBI taxonomy): domain Eukaryota; kingdom Viridiplantae; phylum Streptophyta; class Pinopsida; order Cupressales; family Cupressaceae; genus Sequoia; species Sequoia sempervirens. The sequence goes on along the minus strand of VDFB02000003.1, from coordinate 241,310,882 downwards.
TTTGTTTTGTTGTTTCACTTTTTTTCTTTTCTTTTATTTTTCTCCTTTTCTGGTCATCTTGTTTTGCTGAAAGCATTATTTTGTTTTGATGTAGTGGTCATGCTCAGTTTGATGAAAAGCTCACTTTTTTGTTTTCTCTTTGTGTTCTTTGGATAAATATTCACTCCCAACTATTGGTCTCTAATTGCTGCTATGGGATGGTCTCTGTAATTGAACTCTAACTTGATTTAGAATCTGACCCTCAGTTGAGTCATTTTACATTCATCTTAGATCTTGCACAAAATGCATACTAATTATTTCTAAAGAGCTATATAATGATCGTTATGACATTCTAGTAAGTAAAAAAATATTAAGTCTTCTCTAGTGACCACTATGATTCCCAAACCCACAGTAAGCTTTGATGCTTACACGGTTGAGTAAAAGAAAGAATATTAAAACAGGTATCAAAAGAAAGAAAAGAAAAGAAAATGTTAGAATCAAGCAATCATGTGGGTGTACAAAAAAATCTACTAGGGCCATGGACATCTAACTGGCAATAGAGCAATGTTTGTGGGGTCACAACGACAACTCCATTGGGGTTATGGACACCTGGCTAGTAGCAGGGAAATGTCCAAATTACTTTTGGAATTGGATAGTTTATGTAGCTTGCTTGGTCTAATTAATGGTTGTTTGTCACAGTCTCTAAGGAAATGGAATGAATTCACTACATGCCACACTTCTGAGTTGTTTACGATTTGATTCAGTTAAGGATCCCGTTCTCCTTTGAGTCTCATGGTTCACTTTTGGAAACTGGGCCCTGGTCTACAAAACTAGAGATTCTAGGTTCTAAATGAGCATTTATCTTTAGAATGCTTAGGAGTGTTTCCCATCAAAGTCACCATTTGTTGTGCCTATAGCACACATGCCCCATTTAGAACAAGGACCCTCTCTTTTACTTTGTCCGATCACTATTTCTTTTTCCTCATTTTGCATTCCCCCCATTTTGAGTCCTAATTGGTCAAAGGGTCTTAGAGATGTCATCTTAAGTTGACCAAGTTTCATCACCCTCAAAATTTTCAAGTCTCTAGCTTTTGTGGAGTTCCCTTGCTAGTTTTCCTTCAATCTTTGAAAATATCATCCTTCACGCTTTGTGGGTCCACCCTTGTGGGCCACCCTATACAGAACTCTACATTGTCTTCATCATTTCAAATGGTTGACTTAGCAAATCCTCCTGCCTCATGGGAACCGCAGACTCCTTCACTTTTTTCCATTGCTAACTTGCCAAAAGGCTAGCCCTTTATTGTTGTTCGCCTTGTGGACTACACCATTCCTGCCATTGGCTTTTTGAAATGTACATTCACCAACCTCAACCATGGTCATACCTGCATTAATGGTGAGCACTAAATGTTTAAAAGTCTATAAATAAACATCTTTGATAGGTCATGTTTTCTCTCAAAAGCGTAGGCAAGATGCCTCAAGAGGCTACCAATCTCTTGATATGCTTTAGGGTAATAGACAAGGTCAAAAGAATTCAACCTTCTACTCTTTAGGTACTGCTAAACATGGACGGGTGTACCTCTCTGAATGGTGTAGAATTATCTTGTGATTAACTTCTTAAAGCATTTGTTCAAATTGGCATTTGGAGGTGAACAAATAAAATCCAACTTGAAAACAATAATAGTATTCTAATCTAAATCCTAAATGCTCAATTTAAAAGACACAGAGAAACTAAATGAATTCAAAATGATGGAGTGCAGAGACTAGTGCCTTATTGGGTATGTGGATTCAAATGAGATGAAAATGAGAAACACTCTCTGGAGAAGACATAAATTATCTAGCATACATTTTGTTTACAACTTGTATAAAGATGCAATATTGTAACAACTAAGCTCTACTTGAATAATCCAAATGAATCTCTCTCTTATTATTGTGATCAACAAAAAGGATTTAAGCTTTGCTTGACAAAACCAATTCATTAATCACATAAATACAAAAAATGTGTATTGATAAACTAAACATAAACTTGTTATGTTAGTTTAAACAACTAGAAAGCATCAATCTTGGAGACAACATAGCAGTATTTTCATTCAATTCAACAAAAAATTGACACCAGAGAAATGCAGTAACATCAACTAATTTTCATAAATACCTCCATTCTGAAATCAGGCAACAATAGTCTCTAATCTGATAATTTATTCTACTGTATCTACTAGCAATGTATCAAATATCTAATAATTGGTCCTTCTTTACAATTACAATTTTCTAATTCATACACCAGCATGAGAAAACATATCACATTGGAATCACATGTCAGCCTAGCACCAAATTTGGGCTCTAATTATGTTAGCCTACAACGGTCTTCAAACAGCTTCATGTCGACCTACGTGTTTAACAGTCTGTTATTCATCAGTGAATAGTTGGCAAGACATAACATATAGTTATGTTGAAGGAAATTTAATCGTTAGACTCCCCCGTGCTCTTTCTGTTTCACCATGACTCTGTGATGTCAGTGAGACATCTCATAGAGTATCTGAAAGTGTTGTCAATAGCCTTCAAATAGGTCACTGCGACGCAAGAATGTCTCATACCGATGTGCTTATTTTGTTCCATTCACAGTCGGTGTAACCCAGTAGTATCGGAGAGACTTCATATAGTTTACTTCATGTTTCATCGAGAGTCAATGAGTATTCTTTTTTTCCTTTATGCTTTGCTATGACCACATGACATCCTCTCATATATTAGATTTTGTTTCACCGAAGGTCTTCATATATCTCAAGTCGTTGTGACATATCTTTTCTTATGCCAAAAAAGTCTCAACTGCATTCCATCAAAAAGACCCCACGCACCTCGCCAAGACCACATATCGAAATCAAAAAGTCACACCAAGTAGTACCTTTTGTTATATTCATCCTTGCAAATACCTTTTGGTTTTCTCACTAACAGAGCCTTCATTGAGTTATTGGCGAGACATATTGATTTCGGGGAAACCTCACGTAGAGTATCCATTGCTTTACGAAAAGTCACCCCAAACTAACTTTTTTGATCACCAACAGAAAATAGAACTTACACTAAAATCCATTTGAAATAACCCATACGATCCATCGATGAGACATATACATATCGTCATGACCACTCACCGAAGGCATTAACTCTTACCGAAAGCTCTTTCGAAAGAAATCCTTTATGCTTCGTCGGTGAGACACTCTTCACATCGCTATGACTTACTCCGAACCCACCATAGTCTCACCAAAAACCACATGAAAGAGACACCAAGTGTAAGGTCGGTGAGACCAAAGGTCACTCACCAAGACCTTACAATGATAGCCATATCTCTCATTGAGCCTAAATATTTTAGGTGTCAATCGGTGAGACAAATAGAAGTCACTAAGACCTCAACCCGAAAGTAATGTGTTAGGCCAAAGAAAATCCTCAATCTTCTTGTCGGTAAGACTCCTCCCAATACAATCCTTTTGCACACTATTGGTGAAACATATTGAGTTTTCTAATACTTTTACCAAAGCTTTTAACTCCTACCGATAAGGATCCTTCAAACGCGGGTCAGCAAGACAAGAAGATATCGCTATGACATTTCACCAAGAACAAAAACCTTTGCCAATATGTGTATCATCCTTTGTCATTGAGACAACATGAATGTCATGTCGATAGCCACCCATAGGAAAATTCCAGTTGTAGTGACAAAGAACATGTCTTTCCAATACACTTGAAACAAAAAATATTTGCAGAAAATCATAATGGGTCGAGGAGACCCAAGCAAACTTATGCTGACATGGACCAAAATGTGGAAAATGTAGATATGGATGAATTCTATGGGGAAAAATGGGAAAAATGTGGGTAGAGCATTATGAAATGAGGGAAATGTGCCAAAGGTAAAATTTACATGGAGACTCAGGGGGTATAAAAAATATGCAAAAAACCATCAGATTTTAATAGTTCTAATAGTGGCTCCGTCTGGGGATGAATGATAGATCATTACAAGGATCCAGAACTTTGGGTGAGCAGACTAGACATAAAATGATGAACTAGTGAGCAGCAATGGAATGAATGGAAATGGAGGTGAATGAAGAATGGAGATGGATGAAAAATGAAAATGAATGCAAAATGAAAGTGAAATGGAGATGGAAAAAATCCTATACTACTGTGCATGGAAAAATAATTTAAAAGAGGATAAGCAAGAGTTTTCCATGCACTGGCAACCCTTAATCCTTTGTGTTGCTTAAGAGAAGAAAAGCCTCAAGAATTTCCCATGAACAAGAAATTCCTGATCTTCACCAGCCATGTTCTGTAGATAGTATGAATCTTCACCTTTCTTCCCAACAACAACAAAAGGTCCCAGCCACAAGGCTTCAAATTTACCATGCTTTCCCTTCTCCTGACACCTTGCATTTCACATTAACACTAAATCATTCTCTTCAAATTTTCTATTCTTTTCCTTTTTTTCAAATAGATACTTCATCTATGTCTGTAACTTCATATTTTGACTTTGGGCCTCTCTCCTTACTTCATCAAGTTCAACCAATTGTTCCATTCTTTCCTCCATAGGTTCAGGGACATCCAAATCCTCCTACAGGACAAACCTATAGACTGGTCACAAATTATGTATAGGCATCCTGGTTTGTGCTCCATACACCAATTCAAATGGGGATTCTCTAATTTCTTTCTTCATAGTGATCCTATCATCCCACACAACCAGTTTCAATTTTGAATCCCAAGCCTTCTTTTTCTGCCCTAGCATTCTCCTTATAATCTTCAAAAGACTTTTATTGCTAGACTCTTCTTGTCCATTAGCTTGTGGATGATAAGGGGCTGCATAAGAAATAATAATGCCATATGTATCATAGAAACCTTTCAATTCATCAGACCTGAAACACATTCCATTATCTATGATCAACCTCAATGGTGTACCAAATCTAGTGATAATATTGTCCACCAGGAAATTAGTCACTACCCTGCTTGTAGCCTGTTTAGTTGGGATTGCCTCTACAAACTTAGCAAAATAATCAGTGGAAACTAGTATCCACTTGTGTCCTCCACTTGACTTTTCCTATACCTCTCTAGTGAAATCAATTCCCCATTCATGGAAAGGGGCATCAGCCTGCAAGGGTCGAAGTGGCAGAGCACCCTGATACCTCAATTTTCTAGAAAACTTTTGGCAAGCTTCACACTTTCTCACATGTGTAAAAGAATCATTAAAAACCTTTGGCCAATAATAACCTACCCTGAGAATTTTGTGTGTAGTTGTCTTTGCTGAATAATGTCCTCCACAAACTCCTTCATGCATTTCCTTCAAAACATGCTTGGCCTGTGACTCATTCAGACATAACAACAATATGCCATCCTTGTTCTTCCCAAACAGATCTCCATTCATGAAAACATACCTTGATGCCTACAACTTCAAAGTTCTCATTTGGCTATTACTCAATCCATCTGGACACTTCATGTATTTAAGATAATGCATGATATCAATATACCAAGGAGTGTGTTCAATGCTTGCAACTACAGTCTCTTCTTCTCCATTATAGACTTGACTTGCTTCAATATTTGATTTTACCATTAGCTTAGCTAAGCCCTGACCTCTTACTAGCTTAGTGATCTGTATTTCCATGTCAAATTCGTGAATCTTGTTGATCCATCTGCATCTTTTCCTTGTAACTTTAGACTATGTCAGAATATCCTTAATAGCAGCATGGGGGACATAAGCAATTACCTTTGCTCCAACAAGATATGGTTTGAATGCTTTTGTGGCTTTTACCAATGTGAATGTCTATTTTTCCATTATGTCATACTTCAATTAAGACCCCTATAATGATTTACTAAAGAAAGACATAGGTTGTTCATGACCATCATTATTCTTTTGTAACATAATAGCAGCAATAGTATGCATTGAAGCAAATGAAATTTTTTGAAAAGGCTTTGCAAAATCTGGAGACTTAAGTACATGAGCCTCCTTGATGGCCCTTTTGATAGATATAAAAGCACCTAAAGCTTCTGTAGTCAAATCCATTTTTGTCCTTTCTTCAACATTTTTGATATAGGCTTAATGATCTCAACAAAATTAGAGACAAATCTTCTAATAAAATTAATCTATCCAAAGAATGACTATATAGCCTTGAAAATTTTGGAAACAAGAATTTTATCAATAGCTTCAACCCTTTTAGGATCTATCATAATCCCTTCCTTTGAAACAATATATCCTAAGAGATTTCCTTCTGTGACTGCAAAATGACACTTCTTTGGATTTAAACTAATACCATATTCAAGAGCTTTAATAAATACCTTTTCAAGATGTTGCACATGATCTTCAGCCTTCTTCGAATAAGCAATCAGGTCATCCTAGTACACTACCATGATAATATTGATCAAATTAGAAAATGCTACATCCATAGCTCTTTAGAAAGTTGCTCCAACATTTGTAAGACCAAATGGCATTCTTATGTATACATATGTTCCCCAAGGAGTTGTAAATGTTTTTTTGTATTGCTCAGATTCCTTGACTTTAACTTGGTTGTATCCTGAAAACCCATCCATCATGGATAGCAGTTCATACCCTGTCACCTTATGCAATATAGCCTCCATATTGGGTAGAGGATAATTATATTTAAGAGATGCCATGTTTAGATTTCTAAAGTCCACACACAATTTGATATCACCATTCTTCTTTCTCACAAGAACCAAATTTGAAACCCACATTGAGTGCTTGATTGGTTTGATAATTCCTCCATCTCTGAGCTTTGTCAATTCTTCCTACTCTTAGGCTCCAGTGTTGGATTTATAGGGCTTTTCTTCTATCTTAAAGGCTTGGCATCTGACTTCAAAGGTATTTCATGCTGAAATAAATCTTCCTTGTATGCTTTCAGATCTTCATAAGACCATGCCAAAACATTTTTATACTTTCTCAATAACTCTATCAACATTCTTCTAATTTTTGGGCTTATTTTCTTACCAATGTACACCTTTCTTGGTGCTATTTCAGTCCCCAAGTTAATTTCTTCAACATCTTCCCTTATGACTGGTATTTGCTTCATGAGGGACAAATCATTTCCATCATACATCCTTTCTAGTTCCACTAAGCCTTTAGAAAGCTTATTTCTTTTGAGCTATAATATTATTTTTTTCCAAACACTATTTGCTTCCTGTCAATTTCTTCAACAAAAGCATTGAAATAAATTTCCTATGCTTCATATTGGTCTATACAGTGTAGAAATTTCAAAAGATCAACATCATCATTCAAAACTTGCCAGCTAGAAATGTTATCAGGCATAGTATGCCTTGTCTTAATCTCGATTTGTGATACCCCAGCCAATGTGATATCATCTCTTTTGAGTGCCACATTTTCTAAAAGATCAGCCATTATGTTCTTTGATCTGTCAATCCATTCAATTGAAAATGCATCAAATAATTCAATTGTATCCCATACAACATTCCTATATTGTTTTAATCTTTTGTACTTTACTGCATATTTTGATTTGATCTATGAAACAACCAACCTAGAATCACCCAAAACAACCAACAACTTAATCTTGTGTTTCACAGCTATGTTCAAGCATGTCAATAAAGCTTCATACTCTGCCACATTGTTTGTACATTCAAATGCTAATAAAAAAGAATATTTAAAAGTAATACCTCCAAGTGAAACAAATACAATCCCAGCTCCATTACCCTCTTGATTGTAGGCTTCATCAAAATACATCTTCCATACGCCATTGCAATTTTGTACAACATGTTTTTCAATTGGATCACTATTAGTTAATTTTGGCTGAGCTGGTTCTATTTTAAAACTCCCTAGATCAACATCACAAAAATAATTAATTTTATTTTGCAATATACATTCAACAAGCTGGCTCATCCTTGGTTCCCTATACAATTTGACTTCCTAACTACTCACTAGTATTATAGCATAAGATAGATCAAATTGAACATTTCCACCAACAGCTGTTGTCCATTGCCTTGACAAAAGCATCCTAAATTGATGAGGAGTATCAATGACTGTTATGTCTATATTATAAGCCACCTGTGGATAAGTAGCCAATTTGACTTCAACATCTTTTATAATACCAACCATAGGAATAGGTCTATTATCCATTGCATAACACTTGCCTCCAGTGATATCAACCCACATGCCAAGCCACTTCATAACACCTACTAGCATAATCTTTATAGTAGCACCAGAATCTATCATGCAGTTCCTTAACAATTTGTTATTAATAAGCAATGTAGTGAAAAAATGATCAACTTGATGGGGAGTTGATACTATATCACTCAGGTAGACCTTAGAATTATTTATTTTCTCCTGCCTATTGACTACTTTAACTACTTTGCTTTTAGAATTCATATATTTTTCATTTCCACTTGTTATCAATTGAACAACACACTCTCTCTATATTCTTTTATTTTCATCATTTCGAGTAGTGGAACTGACATTTTTACCTGGGATAACGCCTGAGTGAAGTCAAAAGAGGAGCTCTCCATCTTAATAGTATTCTTTAGCTTTGGCACATCTCCTTTGTTTTCTTCTTTTTCTTTTTTATTAGGCTAGTCAGGCATCTGTACCTCTTTATTTAATTCCTTCACTTCCTCTTTTTGGACTGGCTTTTGTTCAATTTTATCATGCTACTTGTTTTCTGGCTTTTTTATAGTTTCCTATGTTTCCCTTTGATATTTTATAAAAATCCCCCTAGGAACTCCATCTAGCTCATTTACTTTTTTGTTTCTCAACCAGTATTTACTTTTGGTTTTCTCAACTGCAGCAATACTTATTCTTTCTATTTCATCTTTAGTAAGTCTTCTTACATTACACTAAGTAGGCGCTTCAACAGGATGTGGCCCTACGTAGTCTTCATCATAATCATAAAAGATCTAGTGTTTAGCCATATGGACATTATACTTCTTATTGGAAACATCATATTCATAGCCCTCATCCTCTGAAGATGAATTTCTTTCCTCAACATGGTGATAAAAATTTGAAGTCAAATACACTGTATGATCCTCTCCATTATTCTCCATCAGCATTTCCTCTTCTTGCATCCTTTGAGCTACAACACAATAATCTGGGGAATGTGGCTAATTACAAACTTCACAAAAGTAATTATTACTTACCATGTAAGTTCTCTTCTTGCTCAATGGATCAGGGGTCTCTTTGTTCCTTGGCCTAGTTGTTATAGGTTTCCCATCTTTTTAGTCTGTATTATAAGACATATCATGCAACCTCGACCTTTCATTCTTGTTCTCATTTCTCTATGTATTCTCTTGTTTGTACAGATAATTATTGCTTTGCTGAGGAGGCCTCGAGTTGTCTCTTTTATTAGTTATACCAGTAGCCTTCTTATTGTTTTCAATTGTTAATGCAATTCTCTTTGCTTCAGCCAAATCTCTTGGAAATCTATTTCTCAGTTCGTACCCTATTTTAGGATCAAATGCATTTAAATAGATGCTCAATGCAACATAATTTGGCAATCTTGATCTGGGCAGTACCTTAGTCTGCAATTTGTTGAATTTTTGATTGAAATCATAAATTGAATCATTCTAATTTTTTTGAATTCTCATTAATTCATGAAAAGCTGTATTTGGAGCATTTTGATTCCTATATTTCTCTAAGAATCTATATTGAAATACTTGGAGAGAATTAACTAAGAATGCTAGCAAGCTGTTAAACCAATCCCTGGCATCTTCAATACGTGACATCATGAAAAAATTCATGTGTGAATCTTCATATGGCACATCTATGTCTTGGATGAAAACATTAAAACTCCTCTAATGTTCTTCAGCTATGATTGCATTACTCATAAATTTGGGCACCATATTCCTCCAACTGCCATCCATAGGGTAAGGATATAACTGAAAACTAGTTAAATCAAACTATCTGATCATGGTTGTATGCTGGTGAGGGGGAGGGATAGGTGGATACTGATGCTGATACATGAGATTATTGTACTGTGTGTTATGTTGTGGGATATAATGCTGACCAGGAGGTGGATGCATGCCTATATGCTATGTGGGAATATGAGGTGGATGATTTGGCTGCTTGTAATGATTACCCACTTGCTAGTGAGGAGCCCTTGGTGGACTAGAAGGCCCTGCACCATGATCACCTTACTTATGAGGTGGCACATACTTTGGGGGGGCAACCAACTGTCTGATCAGTGACTTGATTTTTCTACAGTTTAGCCTCTAATTCCTCGATCCTCTTCTTCTCTAATTCAAACTATGCTTTTACTTCATCAGGAAGTTCATGATCAATAAACACATTTTGGTTACCCTCCATCTTCTAATCATATTCACGCTAAATTCTAATTCATTCAAGTTCGAGCCTAGCCTCAAACTCAGCCTATTTTTGAAAATCATGAAAAGGATTTACTTGCTCCTTAGGAGTACAAAGTTCTACATTGGAATTATCTTTCCATGTATCATAGTGATCATATGTTTCACAATGGACTTTTGATGCTTTGTCTTTATCTGTCAGGTACATGTCTTCACTTATCCCTTTTCCCTTATCTTTGTGTGTCCATTTGTTGCTACCAGTAGGAGTTCCAGTATGACCTCCCCTATATTGAGATCTTCCATTCATGATGAACACCTGCAAAATTTATGTCAGAGTCACCACTCACTTTCCTGAAAGTGAGAAAATGTTTGATATTTCTTATTCCCAATGAAGTCTATATAAAATTTCTATCTCTATGATTAAGGCCTTGATTTTGAATGTTCCCCAAAAGAGTCGCCAATTTTTTAGCTCTAAAAAATGTAGGAAAGATGCCTCAAGAGGCCACCAATCTCTTGATACGCTTCAGGGTAATAGATAATGTCAAAAGAATTCAACCTTCTACTCCTTAGGTGCTGCTAAACCTGGGTGGGTGTACCTCTCTGAATGGTGTAGACTTATCTTGTGATTATCTTCTTCAATCAATTTGTTCACAATGGCATTTGGAGGTGAAAAAATGAAATCCAACTTGAAAACAGTAATAGTATTCTAATCTAAATCCTAAATGCTCAATTTAAAAGACATAGAGAAATTGAATGAATTCAAAATGGAGTGCGGAGACTAGTGCCTTATTGGGTATGCGGAGTCAAATGAGATGAAAATGAGCAACACTCTCTAGAGAAGACACAAATTATCTGGCATACATTTTGTTTGCAACTTGTATAAAAATGCAATATTGTAACAACTAAGCTCTACTTGAATAATCCAAATGAATCTCTCTCTGATTATTGGTATCAACAAAAAGGATTTAATCTTTGCTTGACAGAACCAATTGATTAATCACACAAATACAACAAATGTGTATTGATAAACTAAACATAAACTTGTTATGTTAGTTTAAACAACCAGAAAGCATCAATCTTGGAGACAACTTAGCAGTATTTTCATTCAATTTAACAGACAATTGACACCAGAGAAATGTAGCAACATCAACTAGTTTTCATAAATACCTCCATTCTAAAATCATACAACAATAATCTCTGATCTAATAATTTATTCTACTATATCTACTAGTAGTGTATCAAATATCTAATAGCTGGTCCTTTACAATTACAATTTTCCAATTTATACACCAGCATGAGAAAACATATCACATTGGAATCACATGTTGGCTTGCAACGGTCTTCAAACAACTTCATGTCGGCCTGTGTGTTTAACATTCTATTATTCATCAGTGAACAGTTGGGGAGATTAGACTCCCCTATGCTCTTTATGTTTTTCCATGACTCTATGATGTTAGTAAAACATCTCATAGAGTATCCCAAAGTGTTATCGATAGCATTCAAACCAGTTGTTGTGATGCAAGAATGTCTCATACTAACGTGCTAATTTCATTCCATTCACAGTCGGTGTAACCTAGTAGTATCGGAGAGACTTCATATAGTTTACTTCATGTTTCACCGAGAGTCAATGAGTATTCTTTTGTTCCTTTATGCTTCGCTATGACCACATGACATCCTCTCATAGATTAGATTTTGTTTCACTGAAGGTCTTCATATATCTCAAGTCTTTATGAGATATCTTTTCTTATGCCGACAAAGTCTCCACTATGTTCCATCAGCAAGACCCCGAGCTCCTTGCCAAGACCACATCAAAATCAAAAATTCACACCGAGTAGTACCTTTTGTTATATTCATCCTCACCAATACCTTTTGGTTTTCTCATCAACTAGGCCTTCATTGTATTATCAGTGAGACATATTGATGTTGGGGAAACCTCACATAGAGTGTCCATTACTTTACCGAAAGTCACCCCAAATTAACATTTTTGATCACCAAGAGAAAATAGAACTTACACCAAAAGCCATTTGAAAGAACCCATATGCTTTGTCGGTGAGACATATACATATTCTTGTGACCACTCACCGAAGGCATTAACTCTCACTTGAAGCTCTTTTGAAAGAAATCTTTTATGCTTCGTTAGTGAGACACTTTTCACATTGCTATGACTTACTCTGAACCCACCATAGTCTCACCGAAAACCACATGAAAGAAACACCAAGTGTAAGGTTGGTGAGACTAAAGGTCACTCACCAAGACCTTACAATGATAGCCATATCTCTCACTGAGCCTGAATCTTTTAGGTGTTGGTCGGTTAGACAAATAGAAGTCGCTAAGACCTTAGTCTGAAAGTAATGTGTTAGGCCAAAGAAAATCCTCAATATTTTTGTCGGTAAGACTCCTCTTGATACAATCCTTTTGCACACTATCAGTGAAACATATTGAGTTTGCTAAGACTTTTATGAAAGCTTTTAACTCCTTCCAATAAGGATCCTTCAAATGTAGGTCGACAAGACAAGAAGATATCGCTATGACATTTCATCGAGAACAAAAACCTTTTCCGATATGTGTATCTTCCTTTGTCGTTGAGACAACACGAATTTCATGCCGATAGCTAGCCACAAGAAAATGCCAATCGTAGTGACAAATAACATGTCTTGCTAATACACCTAAAACATAAAATATTAGTAGAAAAACATAATGGGTCAGGGAGACCCAAGCAAACTTATGTCGATATGGACCAAAATGTGGGAAATGCAGACATGGATAAATTATATGGGGGAAAATGGGCAAAATTTGGATAGAGCATTATGAAAATGAGAGAAATGTTCCAAAGGTAAACTTTACATGGAGACTCACAAGGTATGAAAAATATGAAAAAAATCATTAGATTTTAATAGTTCTAACATGTCATTTTTACCTACATACCTTCAAAAAACTTGTAAGAGCTTGTTGTTGTTGCCACCTCTACACCCGCGAAGTCTTGCTACCACTCGTGTATTGCTAGCATTTGTTTCTTCATCAAATTTTTGTAGGTCTGCGAAGTGGAAAATCTACCACTCCCCATATTATGTTTTTCCTTCATTCCTATCAATTTTTTAAAATCTCAAGAGGGAAGACTTTGAAAATTAAAAGAGCATTTAATGGTGAATAAAACCTATATTTTGGAATTTAAAGAACCTCTAAAAATCTACTTGTTAAAGACCTACAAAACTTGAAACCCTCGTCACAATCTGTGAACCAGAGCCATCATGCCTTGCGAGTTTGCAAGGAGCCTACTACCATTACTCTGACCCTTAAATAGAAAACTTCAAAATGGTCAGCCCACATCCTCCACGAGCATGCATATGTGGGGAGATGCTCACCCTTGGCCACAATCAAACTTGAATGAAAACATGGGATTAAACTGAGGTTGTCTTGTCTTTGTGTGTCCATTAATGTGGGTTTCCACACCTAGATCGCTCACATGATGCATCATTTTGAACAGTCGATCTGTTCTAACCACCCACTTCATAGGTCCCACAACATTCATATCAGATAACTAAGCTTCATTCATAATTCCCTCAGCAAGCCATCCAATGTGGACTTCCACCATCCTTTCACCATTGCCCACATGACCATTCCCAAAATGGTGAAACCTTGAGATCAATCCAACAAGAAGGTCCCACCCCGGCTATCTATGTCTAATCCTATGCACTAAAAATGACTAAGTAAAGTGCCAGGCAGTCTACTCCATGCAGGTATCTACTTGTGAAACTTCATCCCACTCCCCCCATTTCAAAGCATCCAACGACCCCCAACTTTCCACTCCATGGGTCCTGATAATTTCTTTGCTTCCTAAAATGAATTTAAAGCCATTAGGTAAAGAAACTTGAGGCTATGACCCCTGCTAATGATCTCCATGAACCTGATGATGTGAGCCACACCTAGTGAACCACCGCCTTGTCTTTTTCATTCCAAATAGCTTATGCCCAACACCTTTTCGCATCTCCTGACCCACACCCAAATGAACTATTTGGACTTCAAAGTGAAGGGTGTCATCCTTGGAGGCCTCAGGCCCTACATTACAGTATGCTAGTTGTGGGATGTTGCTTTGCTAGTGTCATTGTAAATGCGACAACCTAAAATGGCCAAGATACCCTTTGATCCCACACTTCTCAGGTTTGCATGCCTGAATGTTTGGCTTAACATTTCAAAACTTAAAAATTGATTTGACCCACATGCTAAAATGATTCAACCTATTGATGGACCCCACCTCATGATCAATATCCCAATGCAGGTAGAACCATGTAGACCATCATGCCCTGATTGTCATCCATCGGTAGCCACCTTCAAAGTAGCTACCAATCTAGGGAAGTCCACACCCCTAGGCTCACATTGCCATATCTCCCTCCAGCAAAATGCTAATGATGATCTAAAAGAAATGTTAGGATCCTTGAATGATGAATTTCTTGATCTAACGTTGTTTTTACAATATTTTGGCTAATGTTTCTCATGTTTTACACTTGAATATGTTTGCTACCCTTTTGATTACGAAATATATGGAACCAACTGCAAAAAATTTGGGATCATCCATAGAAAAGGAAAAGGGAAAGAAGTTTGCGTAGGCACCAAGAGGGAAGGAGGAAAAGGATCAAATGAAGTACAAGTTTCAAGGAGAGGACCTCAATTCAAAGGTCGCCAAAAACTAGGACAAGATCTCAGTTACAAACTTGGGGCACATTCACATTGATAAATTCAAGCAGAGGGTCATTGTCAACCCTACCATAGAAAATGAAATAAAAATAAGGAAAAGTGGATTGGCTAAGGTAGTGTTGGATCTCAGTTGTGTTTATGGTTTGTCCTTGATGAAAAAATCTCTTTCAGTTAGTTCTCTTTGATGATCAGTCTTAGTTTTGGATCCTTATGCTTTATTAATGGCACCTCTTTGATGAATTTGGCATTGGTTTACATTTAGATGGCTTCAATTGGTTTTGATATTCTACATTCATGGATTTAGTTTGTTGTGTACTGATGCCTCAAGTTCCATGTGTAGACAGGTGGCATTCACTATTTATGCTTTCAGATGTTTGTGATGATTAGTTTAGTATGAAGGTTCTTCAAGTGAAGGTATATCTTATGTTTATCACTATTGTTACATATACTCCTTCACATGGTATTCAACTTTCTTCATTGGCAAAATTCAGTCAT
Organism: Sequoia sempervirens; assembly: GCA_007258455.2. NCBI lineage: Eukaryota > Viridiplantae > Streptophyta > Pinopsida > Cupressales > Cupressaceae > Sequoia > Sequoia sempervirens. The sequence goes on along the minus strand of VDFB02000003.1, from coordinate 241,295,441 downwards.
TTTTATAGGATAGCCTATCAAATTTCATTGATACGATCTCTTTACAATACATCATATTGGGACATATATTTGTATTGCTTGTGCACTTAATGTCGATATCATTTTCATGATCTTTCAGGCTCACACATATTTAATTGGCCCAAAGTCATTAAAATTGACTTTGGAAAAGTCATTGTCTACCATCATTCTTCATATTCTTATGTCAGCATGAGTATTTTTCATTGGGGAGAGGTCTTTCCAAATGATTTGGGTCTCACTGACTAATACATATGGAGGTTCATCGGCAATAGCTATGTGGTATCAAAACAAGTCTTGGTGAAGTGGTTTTGTCTTGGTGACAGGGACTCTTCATCAACGGGTTCTCGGGGAGTGTCTTATGGAACAACACATGGAGGGATTTCTTTGGCCAAAAATGTTGCTTTCGATACAAGGTCTCAGGCAAGTGACCTTTGGTCTTGCCGACATCACATCTGGGGTTTCGCTTCAGCCAAACATAATGTATTCGGCATATAGTCTCACTGAAGATTTTTTCTCACCGATCAATGCATGGATGTCTTATTGGCATAAGGTCACTACTTCGGTGAAATGTTATAATGACTCTGTAGTGTCTCACTGACTTGTGCAAAGCATTACTTCAGCCAGACTATATGATATTGGGGTGAGGTCTTGGTGAGTGACCTCTGGTCTTGCCGACATTACGAATGACTTCTATCAAAAGGTCCATCGGTGTGAGATGTTCTCTTTAGAGTAGGTCTCCCTGAGAGTGATATGTTATGGCAACAAGTTTGATCATGGGGGCTCTTAGTAAAACAAAGAATTTTCTACAAGATGTCTCACTAATTTTTTCTAGTCACAGCGATACATGAGATGGATGGGAGTATCGGTGAAACATAGAGCGATCTATATAGTGTCTCCCCGACTATGTATTGTCTTGGTGACTTGTAAATGACAAAGATCTTCAACATGACATAATGTATTCGATATGTTGCTTCCCTGATATCACAATGTTACAACAAAAAACAAAAGATCATTTCAACAAAGTCATTGATTGAAAAGAAAGTTACTTAGGGAAAAATTTGTGATTATTCCTTTTGACTAGGTATGGAACCCTAGCTTGGCTGCCATCATGAGAGTTTAAGTATCAATTGTTGCTGATTGTAACAGACTTATCTATGGTATATGGAAGCTTTATTTGGCATGTTTATGGCTGGAAGCTCAACAGTGGTTGATGGAGCCATGGGAGTTGCAGATCTGATTGGTATTTATGCATTTCATGTTGCACATACTGGTTTATAATCACCATTTTTAACTTCTCTTTGCATCTTAGTTACTAATGTGGCAAATGATGCCCTGACAGAGTTTATTTTTCATGCATTAGAAGCTATGATTTGCAGTGGTGGGTAGTTGTTCTTTTTAAATAGTGAAATGATCTCATACATTTCAGATTTGTTGAGGACGGCTCTTAGCTGGGTGAAATAGCTCTTGAATTGGAAAATTAATTTCACCTTGACTAATAATCTTGCTAGGTACAAGATGAAGATTTCTATTAGAAAGAGCTTTGTTATCTCCAGTCTGAATCTTTTCAAGTTGGTTGTTCTACTGTTACTTCTGAAGAAAATTACTTATCTGGCATTTAAATAAAAAAGATGTATAAATAGAAGTAGGAAACTATGTTTATATTTGGTTGTTGTAATTTTGAGATTATCATTCCTTGGCTCTATGAAAATGTATTGAAATACTTTGTGTTAAAATCAAAAAAATGCAGAGATATATTGTAAAATTTCTTCTCTATGTAGTATTTTAGGGATTCAATTATATTTATGAATGATTACATTCAACTCAAGAATGCATTAATTAGAGTAATATTGAGATCAAATCTGAGCTGTGTGTTTGAATTTTTAAAAATTGGTCAAATCTATTAGGACACTGATTCACCCCCCCTCTCAGTGTCATTTTAACTCCAACAGGTAGTAGGTTTCCCACCTACCCTCATTGCTCTTGAGCTAGTAATGGCCTACAAGGATACCTACCAAGAAAACACAAAGAGAATTGTAGATAGGGATGGTAACATACTTGCTAATTTTTCCTCCAAATCTATTGGGAAAAGATTCCATATCCCAACCTTCGATGAAATGGAGGAGACAACCAAGAAGTATGCTGAGAGCACTTGGAAAGCCAACCCCCTCAAGTGTAAGAAACTGATCAATCAATACTTGCTAAAGGAGAAGAGAGGTAGCACAAACAAAGTCCCTCCAAAACTATTCAGGAGTGATTTATCTGAGGATTATCATGATTTGGTAACCTTATTGAGTAGATTCATGGGCCTCCCAACTACAACTTTCTTCTAGGAATGGATGTTGTACTTCATAGAAGAAATCATTAGAGGAAAGACTAATTTCCATTGGGCAGGAATGATCAACAATTGCCTGCATGAGTAGTTTGTGGTAGTGAAGAAGACCTCTAAGTTCTACATGAATTAATACTTGGTCTATCTACTAGCTCATCATGCTCAATATAGAGGATTGTTTGTGGCACCAAGCAAGACTCCAAGGAGGGAATTGAAGGTCTATGATAGATACCCCCAACTTCAATTCGGAAATTTCAAGAAGGATTACTACATAGTGAATGATGCCTTCATTAGGAACATCATCTTATTGCTTGGGGGTGACTTCAAAAGGAGAGTCACTCATAGAGCTAATGATTTCATCCACTAGTTCAAATTCCTTTTCATTTAGTTTCCTAAATTCACATACATCCAAATTGAGGGCTTTTTTGGGAGGCCATATAAGCTTCCCTGGTATCCAAATGACTGGTTGGTATTACTTGAACTACCCAAGAAGCTACAACATGCACACACCCTTTTGAGTGACAAGTATAGGGCTGGGATTCCTTAGCCACTTACATTCGACCAGGGTATGTATGCAATCCCCACATCCTAGTGTGCAGAATACTCAGAAAATGAAATCATTGAATATAATCTAGAGCTTCACACTACCCAACCATGGATGGATGCATATGGCAAGTTAAAGAGGATGATTGGGATAGAGTATGCCCATTTACATAATATTGAATATTTCTAGGAAAATTGGAGAGATGATAAAGAAGTACGTATGAGGCACTACATGTGCATGATGGCATATTTTGTCAAGACAGTCAACTTGTTTCCAATATCGGATCAAGTTGTGGAAGATGAAAGCACAATGATTGATTTGAGATACACTATCATCGCCAACCTGCCACTACCTCTGATTGACTGGAGTGAGGAAGAAGTCAATGAACTCGATAATTTGATGAAGCCCATAGAGGCAAGAACAAAATAATGGGTTGATGGACAAGTAGCTTAGTTGAAACTACAAGGAGCCATTTTTACATATGGAGAGCTCAAAGATGAGGCCAATAGTGGAACTGTTGTTGCTACCCCATTTTAGGAAACTTCAAAGTCTCCTCAAAATACTAGGTCAAAGAAGATGGAAGATGTGGTGAAATGCCAACCAAAACACAAGATTATTCCAGGAAAGTGTCAGAGAGTGACCCTTCCAAGAAATCTAAGAAATTGGGTGGATTCACATAGATTCCCACCATTAAAGAGGATCTGATCCATGTAGGAGAAGAAGAAAAGGCTGAGCAACCCAAATTTCCACCTGTTTCCTTTGGTGTTGCCACTACCATCACTCCTTCGCTAAGATCTCAAGCATTGCATGCTTCTTCTTCACCCATGGTGCACATTTTAGTTCACCTTGCTTCTACCTCACCTAATGCACAAATTATGGTGATAGATTCATCATCCACTTCCACTTCTCTACTCTCTTTTGCATCGATGTCTCCATCAACAATCCTTCCATTCACTGCTACAACAATGAAAATGCCTACCCTAGGTCCCAGAAGGCTTTGCTAGACACATGCAAAACATACCATTGGAGCTCTCAAGAATATTAATGAATCCTATAGTACAAGTTTCTCTAGCATAGGTTGTTGTCAGCCTCCCCATTCCTACTCCAACTAAGCCAGCTAAGATGGAAACAACCATGCAGATATTTGAGGAGTTTTAAAGAAAAATGAGGGAAGCAAGTAAAGACATGGAGAAAGAAGCTGATGATTATCATGAGCATCTCGAGCATCAACACTTGGTTATCAATGAAGTGATGCATGCAGAGAAGGAAACACAATCCTCTAAATAAGATATTGAGGAACCAAGCATGAAATACATTGTGGAAACTTTCGATTAGGAGCTCGAGGAGGAGTTGGCCTAGCTGTAGACACGTAAAATATACCGATTGAGATGGTGCATCTAATCCTAACTACTAACATCATTCTATCCTAAATCATCCCTCAGTCTAACCATTTAATTAAATCTCCTTATCTAATTAAATTCATCAACTTCCATCTCTTAATTGAATAAATCATGTTATCTAATTAAGTCAATCTCTTTTGTTAATTAAATCAATACATCTGATCTAATTATCCCTAATCTCTAAAGTCTATCCATTAAATTAAATAAATTAAAACCTTATTTGATTTAATCTAACACCATCTCTTTTAATTAAATAAATAAAAATCCTTATTTAATTAATCTCTTATCATATTCCTCTCTTATTTGATTTAAATAAATCCATAAATTTGAGTCAAATAGGTCACATCATCTAATCTCTCATTAAATTAATTTAATCTTGATTGATTTAATCTCATCTCATGTACCATCCTCTAGATTTTGCAAGTTGCACATGAAAATGGATTTAATTAATTTATTAAATCCCTATTTTCCTCACAAGGCACCTTTTGGAATATCCTCTCAATTTGAATTCAAAAATTTCAAGTCAACATGTACATCCAACAAGGCAATAACTTCATCTTACATGTCCTTTTCCTTGAGCCAAGTAGCATTTGTTTCATTTTCCTTCCCTCTTACAAGTCATTTCAATAAATTTGAATTTTAAAAATATGCATTTATGGGCACAATCCGCAAATCTTGCACATCCTGCATCCATTCATAGATTGACAAGTGGCATCATTCCATTGGATGAATGTTAGTCCCACATTGCTCAAATTTGGACATTCATCCATCTTGGAATTCTATAAAAAAGAGCTCATATCCTCATTTGATCATCCACAAATGAGGAAAAGTTACCATGCTAAAATATCTATCAAATTTCATCCGTCACCATTGAGTTCTTAGCTAGGTTTTAAATATTTTTGGCTTGGAGCTCTCATCCTTCACCAATAAAGTGGATCAACCATCTTCAACACATCAAACTTGCATCTTAGGAATTGGGAAAGGGCCAATTTTCACATCAAATTGGCACCAATTCCCCCATGGGATCATGAGTTTGCACATTTAAATTAGGATTCAATCTATTTTGTTGTTTTTATGGTGTTTTTCATTTTCTTTCCTATTTTAAAATTTGTAAATGGATTTCATGGGGAATCCTTATTTTAACTTTCAATCCCTTGTTTAACTTGTTTGTTCTTATTTTTTTTCAAGTACTAGGATTGGGGTTCGCACACTAGCAACTCAAGATGTTGGTGAGGAGGTTCAAAAATAGCCCTCTGAGGAAAAAGGGGATATAAATGAAGAAATTGAGATAACCAAAAATCCTTCAACTAAAGAAAAAGATAAGATCCCTAGCCATGATGAGGAGATGCCTCCCTCAAAGGAAGAGGAAGAAGAAAAGAAAGAAGAGGACATGCCTAAAGACGAGGCTGAAACAAGAAAGAGCCTAGAGGTCACTCATGATGAAAAACGTGAGCAAGAGGAAGAAGAGGAGAGATCTGAAGGGGAAGATAGCCCCAAACAATACATAGCCACTATTGAATCTCTAGAGAAAGAAGCTATATTTATTTGAGATTCAGATGAAGAAGTGGAAGCAAAAATAGAACAAGAGGCCTAGGTTCACCAAGAAATGGAGATCCAACATGCTCATAAGGAGGAAGGTGATCATGAATCACCAAAGGAAGGATCCCAAATGCCTGAATGGCTAGGAAAGCAATTGTAGAAGAAAAACCCTACCCTTATGGATCCAAAGGAAACACTAGAAGCCATCTTGGCTTGAGCACAGATAAGCACAAAGAAGGAGAAGAAACCAAAGGTCAAATCCCACCTGACAATGGATGCTTTGGGATCAAGGATTGTGTAGATAGCTACCCTGATGGTGGAAGGAGAAGAAGTTAGCTATATTATCTCAACCATTAACCTAGAAATGACCACGAGAGAGTAGAAAATTGATCATCTTCAAGGATCAGTTACTACTATTGTGCGTGAGATGAATATGGACAAGACTTCTAAGGAGGAGCTAAAAGAACAAGTGGTAGATTTAATGACCTATATTCAACAATGGTCATCTACTAAAGAGCTGCCCACCACATTGTCAGCACTGCCATTGCTAATGTCCAAAGACCACATCAGCAAGCTAGAAATGAGAAAGAATTGGACAAAGGCCACAGAGGATTAGTTCTAGAAGGTCCTCTACAATGTAAATATGGGCATCGATCACACTGTTAGGACAAAAAACAAGTTCCTAGAGGTGAAAATATAGCTTGAGGGCACAAGGAAATTTTTCACTGACTTCTTGGAGCTATATAGGATTACATATCCTAAAATTGAGGCAATCCTCATGATGCTTGGAAGAATATGGGAAAAGGAGCTTGCATTGGTAAAATATGATCATTGACTCATCGAAACATGGAAATTGGGCCTTGATCATAGAATGGAGATTTTGGAATGAGTGCTCCATGAAGTGGAGCTTGATATTGATTGGGCCAAGGAAATCAAGATGGCCTATGGGGAGTATCTGAAATTAATGATACATTATGATATGCCCACCACCGAGCTAGATCCAGAAAAGATAAAGCTTTACTTCCATAAGATGGGAAATGGAACCACAAATGCACTCACACTAGACTTTATGGGTTTTTTTGATCGAGCCTTCGCCCAATCTGAACAAGTGATGGAGAATACACCCAAGTGTGATAAAGATTGGGATGTGATTACTAGCTGGTCTAGGAAATTGAACTTCCAATTGCTTCAATCTGATATAATGGAGTGGAATAAGCTCCAGGCATTCATAGGCAAGTTCATGGAATATGCTACAATGAAGAATCATGAATGTAATCTGGTGATTGATGATGAATTCCTCACAAAGTAGTTGCAGCAAGGAAATCAACTAAAGGACAAAAGTTCTACAATGCTTCCCACTAGAAGACAAAATAGGCTAGAAGACGAACATGTAATTTTAAATTGTAAAATATTTGGGGGTAGATGAAACCCTAATTTGTAGTGAATCTTGGCCACACAATGAGATTGAATCTTGGCCATTCATTTTTCTTTTTGGACACTATAAATAAGGGGTCTCCTCTCATTCTGAAGGGAGAGTTGAGTTGTTGTAATGACATATTGGTGAAATTCTAATAGAAATTCATTGCTTTTGGGTGGATTCTTGCATTTCATCTCATGTTTCATGAATCTTCTCCTCATAGTTAGTGAATTTGAATAGATTTACATTGAGTTTTACATGATTTTGGTAGATTAGTTAATGTTTTTCATTGGTATTTAAGAATTATGTTGTGTTGATTCCCTTCCATGTCCATGCTTTTTCTTGTTTGTTGATGATAAATAGTAATGTAAAGCTACTCTAGACATGAATTGAACCCTGCACTTAAATTCTATCTTTTATTCATGCTTTTATGGTGAATGAATGGTTGAAAATCTGCAAACCTTAGAAGATTGCACTAGTTTCATGAGACTATGAGTTGATTTGGTTAAGAGGAACTTTTATTTGGTAAGGTTGTCCACTGTAGAGTCCTCCATTATGACTATTCATTAGTAGTTTTAGGTCTAGGAACTTTCCTCTTCCGCTACCCTTTTGAATTTTATTTTAAATAGTAACTTTAGAAAAGGTTCATTGCACATTGTAAAGCCAAATTTGAAGATGAAAATAGAGTTCTAGATTGTTGTTTTGAACCTACAACAGTTGCACATCAATTTCCACACTTTAAGAACTCCATTTGAGGGACCAATTCCCATCCAACTTAATATACATAAGGTTTCCTTGTGATTACCAGCAAGATCACATTGAAAACCACTAAGACATTCCAAGAAAGTCATGACCTAACACCCAAGAGACCTTGGGGTAATTTTCAGCAACTTTTTGTTGGAGATTGCCTTTCAAGAGAGGTAGTGTGCTTATGCACTGCCTATGTTGAGAAGTGCTAAAACACCCATCAACACATATTTGCTATGTTGTTATTTTAAGGAGAAAGAGGGGAAGAGGGGATCTTGAAAAGAATTCACATCTCCCAAAACTAGTTATCCTTTCCCCCCAAGCATAGAGACAAGGACAACCACACAAGGACTATTATACTGCTGCCATGAAAAATATGGTTGGACTTAATATTGTACCACCATAAATAGAAATGAGCAAGACACATAAAGTTACAAATGCCACATAGTGATGAGAAACATGATAGGATAAAGATCATTATTGATTTGAGCAATTAGATGTATTTGCACATGGAAGAGCACAAAAATTCTTAAGTTATTGTATTTTATTACTCAAGGCCCAATATTCATTATTTGAATTACCATGCACTCAATGATATGAAAAAGATGAACCTTTTATTGTAGAATTTATTTTGTGTTCTTGGAGTAAGAGCAATTATCCAGTCTTTAAGAAGCCTTGACAAGATATTATCTTGATCAATTGTAAAAGATATTCCTTTCTCTTGTGAAAAATAGCTTTCTCTCTTACTACAAGATGTCACACATACACAACTCTTTAGGTTTAGATTCTAAGATTTTTTACTCTCCCATAAAGGAGGGTGTAAAATCTAATGAACCCCAATCATCACTAAAACATGTGTTTGAAGATGAATAAATATCATGACCATTATTTATATTTGTGAAAATTAGGAAAAAAATTCTTTGATTCTTTCATTTCTTTAGAAGGACAATAGCCAATACCTTTTGTTGTTTCTTTTGTGCTAGGCTCTATGGGGACGCAAATACCTTGTTCTTTCACTCCACATCATTTTCCCTTATAGCCAAATTGTAATAACATTTTATAACCTTTTCCATAATTTTTTTTATTTCTTTCAAAGAAGGTGGATTTTCATGGTCATCTTCATCATAAGTGGATGTTTAATTTGTATCTTCTTGTTTTCTAGAAGTTGTGAAATTATATTTTTTGGATATTTCAATATCAGATTATGTTGATACCATTGCAATTTTTTCCCTTTTTCCTTCCTTTTTTTTGTATTCTTATATTCTCTCATTAATGTAGGTGTGAAATTTAACGATCGCCTATCATCATCCAAAAAATTTGTTACATTTGAAAGAGACTTATCCTCAACTTTTAAAGGTTCCACTTTGTAGTTGGTGTCAATGTTCTAAGAGGATCCTTCATTCTGATTTAAGTTTGTAGATAATTTTCAAGATTTTTATCAAATTTTATTGTGTAAACCTTATGTTGTATATGCATTTCATTGAAATATGAAGTGTTGAAGCTACTCCATTCATTTCATGAAGTGTTTTATAAGAATATGGTGTTTGAATAAAATTCCACAAGGATATCTTAGTAGGAGTGCTATGAAGTTTCTCAACAAGATCAAATTCTTTACCACTACATTGTGATATGTTACATGTGGGTGGGAGATATGGTTGAGGAAATGGGATGGAATTTGCAGTGTTTTTTGGTTTTTTTTATTATTTCTAGTGTTATATGTGTGAGCTATATTATGATAACTTGGTTTTTGTGACACATGATTTCTAGTAAGTTTCATCACAAATATTAGGATAGAACCTAGGGTATAGGAGGTCTTATAATGAGAGGTGACTTAGGAGATCCAATAATTAAAGGAATCTTATGAGGTTTAAAATGAGTTTGAGGAATTAAAATAATCAAAGGAGACCTAATAGCCAATTGTGAATTCATAACCTCAATGGATTTGACTTCTCATTGATGATCTTCTATTAAGGAAAGATCTAAGGTGACCTTAGCATCTTTAGCTAAGGAAATTTTCTTAATATATTTTGAAATGAATGTATCAATGATGTGATATTCTTGTGTGAAAATATATTCTTATGTCGGGGAGGTAGGGGGAGAGAAACAAACAAGATTCTCATGAGGCTCAATGATTGGATCCTCTAACACCAAGATACCTTCTTCACAACAAGGTAAGGTAATGGGAGAAGAACAACTATCATTTTTTTGAGTGCCCATTATTGTATCTTCTTGCACCAAAAAATCTTCACAAGTGGGAGAGATATTGATAGATGAATGAAGATTAGGAAAAGTTATATTAAGAAATGTGCCAATGATTTTATTCTCTTGCACCAAGATACTCTTACCACTAGGATAGAGTTTGGGAGAATGAATGTCATGCTTATTAATGATTTCATTTTTATTCCTTAGATTGTTCTCATAAGTAGGTAGATTACAACCATACAATTCATGTGTTACCCTATGAAAACCACATATTTGAAAAGGAAACATGTTGTTACTTGGCTTATGGATGAAATGATTAAAATCAGATAGTTATGTAAATAAAATTGAAAAAAAGACACCAGATATAGATAGAGGACACTAAGAGAGCTTAGTCATAGAAATAGGGGCTCAAAGAAGTATGATAGAGGCACCCAAGGTGCCAATGTCCTAGACAGGGTGTTTGGAAATTCAAATTTTGACTGTTTAGGGTGTTGTTTAAGGTTTTTGATTATGTGTTAAAATAGGTGTGAAGGTGAATATTTTAAAGATTTTTTCAAAAAATAAAGCATGTAGAATTAAGATTTAAAGTGTGCAAAAAATGTTGAATACAAAATGAAAAAATTGAAATGCAAAACAAAATTCAAATAGAAGAATCCTATGAAAAAACATTAAAATAGATATTTGAGAAAAGTTTAAGGTAAACATTTTAGAGCTTATTCTTTGTGAGTTTATGTATGTTCATGATATCATTGTCTTGTGAAGGATAACACTTTTATAGGTTTCCAAACAATTAAAGCATTCAATCAAATCAAGCAAGCACGATCCATGTCCTTGAGGTGATGTGCATGACTTGAATCCTTCAAGGAATCCATTGAAGGGTGGTGAGTTGCAACACTTTATGATTTCATCATTCCTTCCTATCCATTATCATTTTACCATTGGCATTTATCATTTTGGAAGTGAAAACACTTACATAGGTTTTGATTGAGGAAATCCCCTATAATGGCCTAACATTTCCTCTCTTTGTGAATGTGCAGATCTCAAGTTTGAATAATATTAAAATGAGTTTGAAGATAAATTTTTCATTATTACATTTGAAGACCTACATCTTGTCAAGCTACAAAAACTCAATTACAAAAATATCTGGAAGTGTTTCGATAGATCCAAAGAAAATATTTTGAAGCTCAGATCCAACACTAGAGGGCCCAGAAATAGATCTAAAAAATCATACAAGGACACACACCCTAGGCATGAGTGTCCTTCAAAATTAGGATCAAGTTTAAACTACGGCTACACAGTGTCCTACTCTATCTTGCTCAATTGTGTGAATTTACCTGTGAATTTTTGTGTGTTTTATATTTACATCAAAAAATTAAATTGTACTATTAGCCTAGTTAGATCATTGCATTTCATCATTAGGACATTTCCAAATTTTGTTAAGGGTTAATTAACTCACCTATTAGGTTGTAAGTAAATTACATACCTTATCGAATCCATCAAACCACCACTAACCCAACAAATCTCTAATAAATGAATAACACATGTATAAAAAGTGCATAGAACATAGGGTAAAGTATTTGGGTTTACCTTTTTCTATGTTTCATTTTGGTGAACTTGAGCTTTAAACATTATATAACTTCTAAAATTTGTCCTAGATATAGATTTTGCATTGTATTTGTTTGCATTTCTGATTTAAGGTTTCATGTTTGCATCACAAAAAGATAAAAAAATTGCATTTATATTGCATTAAAGGTCAAAATAGGGTTTGTTTCAGTTATCTTAGATCAAATTTACATTCAAATTGCATTCATTAGGTCAGTCCAATCTGAAATTGCTCATTTCATTCAAAGTTGAATCTTTCACTTAAGCCAAAAAGTGAAAAATTTACATAGTTTAGTTTCAAAGTTGTATCAAATTATCAATCTTAGAAATTTACATCTTGAAATCAGTTAATTATTGCATCTAAGATATGAAACTTACATTTCAAAATTTTATTTGTTTCAAAAAAATTTCATTGTTTCATACTCCCATTTTTCAATTCCATAGTCATAAAAAATAGTAAAATTTTCCTAAAATATTCACTATCAAAACTATTTGAGAACATAACTGAGAACATTAAATAGTAACAAAGCAATCACACTTCAAATTTTTAGTCACTCTATCTAGGACATAGGCACCCTAGGTGCCTCTATCCTACTTTTTCTACCTTAAACTTTTCTCAAATATCTATTTTAATGTTTTTTCATAGGATTCTTCTATTTGAATTTTGTTTTGCATTTCAAATTTTTCATTTTGTATTCAACATTTTTTGCACACTTTAAATCTTAATTCTACATGCTTTATTTTTTGAATTTTTTTTTTAAAAATTCACCTTCACACCTATTTTAACACATAATCAAAAACCTTAAACAACACCCTAAACAGTCAAAATTTGAATTTCCAAACACCCTGTCTAGGACATTGGCACCTTGGGTGCCTCTATCATACTTCTATCATGTTTCTCTTAAAGGTGAGAGTTCATGTGGATAGAACATAATATTCAATGAATCTACATGAATAAGAGCCATCAATGCATTAACATCTATTGACCTAGAGGAAGAAGGGGAGAGAATCTTTTACAAGGCTTCTTGAAGCATACCTTGATAAACCAAAGAAGTTTGAGGCAAATCCCATAGTGAGAATTTGGCAAGAGTAACACAATGTTTCTCTATAAGATCACACTCACCAGATGGTTTAACTGTAGGTTTAGGTGCTAGAGAAAGACTTGGTTTAGAAGGTGGTGAATAAGTGAGTTGATTCAAATTTTGTTGATTCCTTCTAGTATTGTACATATGAGCTACCGCTTTATAATATGAAGTCATAGATTGTAGGAATATTATGTAAAATTTTGACATGACAATACTAACAAGAACCCCACAAATAGAATGAATTCTTTTAGGAGATGGGCTATTTGGAGTCATGTAAATGTTAGGTATCCTAGGCTTTTGAGGGGAAACATAAATGACAACTACATTTATGGACTCTTTGGCTTGCAAAGAGGAATATGATGGTTGTGATAAAGAAGTTCATTCAATAAATATGTATATAGAAGAAAATGCCTCTAAAAAATCATCTAGGGAATCATCTAACATATCAAAATATGCTTTAGAAAATTCATTACCAAAAGCATTAAAAATTTGAAGAAAAATATATGGCATGATTTGGTTCATGTTAGGTTCACCAAAATGTAAAGGAGGGGATTTTTTCAAGTACGAATAGTTGGTGTTTTCATTTGTAAATATTGTATGAGAATGAAGATCATTATTGGGGGAGATTGTTGCAAGAGTATGTCGGTGTTTTTGATGCTTTGATTAGTTGCATTATGTTGTCATTAGTAAGCTACTAATTTCAACCTCTAGTTTTTCTTTGATAAGATTTTTTCTATGGATATATGGTTGAGTTGCTATATTGTAGTTGGCTTGGGGGTGATGAGGAAGTGTTGAAGGTGATCAGGATGTGTTGCAATGTTGTTCAAGGTTGTAGAGTAGTGTTCTAGTATTGCTCTACATTTCTTCTAGGTTGAATATATGCATGTGAATTTTAGATATGTTGATTAGAGGTGTTCATAGGTGTTGTATTCATAGTTTGGTGTACTAGATCATTGTACAAAAGAAGTGTTCACCAATATGTGAATAGTGTATTGTAGAGGTGTTTGGAAGAAATTTTTTTGCTGTGTTTCTATACAATTTGGTTTTAGGTCTTGTAGATCTAAAGGGGTGTTGAAAATGGTGGTATCTTTCTTAAGTCAATGTTATTTGAGGTTTAGTGCTTCAAAATCTAGTTTCTTAAGTTGCAGTATATGGCAGAGTTGTTTGAGTGTACTGGGTGTGTAATTTCTCAAGTAGAAGTTATTGCGAAGGATTTTTTTGGATATTAGGAATTTTATGGAATATTATAGATTATGTTTAGGTGACATTTGTTTTCCATGAGGTGTTGTTGGATCAAAGGAAGTGTGTACATAAAATTTTAATGGTTCTTAGAAGGGTAATGACAGACCTTGGTGTTTAGACTAATTGTGGTGAATGTTAATTGATTGTAAAACTGTGTTGTAGCATGGTGTTATATATTTTGGTTCCAAATAAGGAATTTTGTGGTCCACATTCACTTCTATTTACCATGGAAGTGTTTTGGTGCTGACCAAATTTGAATTTACATGGATGATATGCATAGCAGACCTTGGAGAATGGTTTCAAGGTTGAAGATGGTATAAATAAGAGGTGATCTATTGAGGGATGAAGATATATACAAAAGAGATGTGAATGATGCAAATTTTAGAGTGCTAGAGTGTGAATTTTAAAAGTACAGTGCAAGATATCATGTGTTAGATTTCTAGATGCAGTGAACAGAAGGTGTCTAAAATTCTTCAGTCATGTTGTGAAGGTATTGATGATATTGTGGTGGATTTTTTTATTGAATTGAGATGGATTTCTCTCTGTAACATTCCTCTCTATCTTCTTTTCTATTCTAGAAGTGATCCTTTGGCAGTAATCATTTCTTTCGTTGGGAAGTGAGCCCTATAGTAGTGAGCCCTACTATATTCGATATTGGTATTACTTTATATTGTGTGCTAATCCTCACCATATTTTTTCCCATTTTGGTTTTTCCACATAAATCTAGTGTTCTTTTGTACGTGGTGTTTATATTTTTTAGTTTTTATTATTTTCCTTTCATGCTAAATCATTATAATAGATTAAGGGTTAATTCTATTAATACATGGATCTAAATATGTATGAGAGTTTTGAAGTTTTAAGGTACAACTAATTCACCCCCACTCTCAGTTTTCTTGTGCATTCAAAAATTGGTATCAAAGAAAGGTTCTTTGGAAGAAAGCTTAACTACTTGAGGTATATCTGGGATGGTAGACAAGAAAGAGTTCCCAATATTTGATGGAATGGATTATGCATTCTGGAAGAAAAGGATGGAAGGTTTTCTAGTTTATCTTGGTTATGATGTTTCGAAGTTAGTTCAGACTAGATATACTGAACCTAAAAATGGTCCAAGTAATGATGATGAGATCAAAGTCTATTAAAAAAATGGTAAAGCAAGGTATGCTCTCTTAAATAGTCTTCAAAATTTTGAATTGGTGAAAGTCGTGAGTCTGAAAACTACTAAACAAAATTTGGAAAAGTTAGAAAGCATTTATGAATGAGATAATAAGGTTATAGAAGCTAAGATGCAAAATTTAAAGATCATGTTTGAGAACTTGCAAATGTTTGAAGTAGAAAATGTCACAAGCTATATGTAGAGGGTAGATGAAGTCGTCATCTCCATTAGAGGTCTTGGTGGTGAACTCAAAGAACTAGAAGTGGTAAAGAAAATTCTTAGAACTCTTCCTAAATATTAAAGTCATAAAGTTTCTACAATTGAAGAATTTTCAAATTTGAATCAATATGCCA
>VDFB02000003.1:241199425-241279710 GCA_007258455.2 Sequoia sempervirens | reverse complement strand
TTTTCAGATATTTTGAACTAGTGGTCAACCAAGCCTGAGGGATTTCCACTGCAAAGAATTTTTGTGTATGATCCTATAGATATAAATTCTAGGATCTAGTCGAGGGCTTTAAAGCCTTCAACATCCAAACGCTGCCTTGAGAACAAAATAATGATGCAGACTACATGGCAACAATTGAATCCCAATTTTATCTTGCCTCTGACCTCATCCACAACAAACACTCTGTATGATTGATAGTCCAACCAAAAATTCTAGACATTGATCAAAGTTGGCAAGTGTTTGACAGTGATGAACACATTACCTCATTCATCCAAGATTCAGGAATTTTTTTTGACCAATTCCAACTAAAGATCATCAAGGCTTATGATGATCAAATCATCCAATTGAAATCCAACAAGCTTCCAAAGGCACTTGTCACCCTCAAAAATATTTTCGACTGTGATGATACAAGGAATGACAAAAGGAAGTTTTTAGTGGACAAAAGTGACTATGCTAACCTACAAGTTGGAGATGAGAGAAAGCTCAAAGTCAAGAAAGATGTCCCACACCATGATAAAGAAAGTCTCATCAACTTTTGCAAAAAGTATGGAGTAGTGGCCTAGTCATATAATGACCTCAGGGGATATGATCTCAATATCATACAACATACAATAGAGCTAGTGGAAGGTGCAAAAGCAGTCCACCAAAAAAAGACTCCAGTGAATCCCAAGATTGAAGCACTAATGGTGCAAGAGCTAACAAAGCTAATCCAGTCACTGATTGTTTTCTCAATCAAACATAGCAAATGGGTATCCATCTTGGTCTTGGTTTGAAATAATAATGGAGATATCTTCCTATGTGTTGAATTTTAGGACTTGAACAAAGCATCCCTAAAAGATCACTACCTGCTACCCTCTATGGAGACAATCTTGCAG
This sequence comes from Sequoia sempervirens, assembly GCA_007258455.2. NCBI lineage: Eukaryota > Viridiplantae > Streptophyta > Pinopsida > Cupressales > Cupressaceae > Sequoia > Sequoia sempervirens. The sequence goes on along the minus strand of VDFB02000003.1, from coordinate 241,278,796 downwards.
ACAATGGCAGGTTTAGAAATGTTTTCTTTGTTAGATGGCTTCTCTAGTTACAATCAGATCTGGGTCAAAGAGGAGGACTAACATAAAATGATGTTCTCTACAAAGTGGGGAATGTTCACATACACTAAGATGCCTTTCCTCCTCTTGAATGTAGGAGCCACATTCTAGTGGGCCATGGATATCACTTTCAATGATCTGATCAACAAGATCATATTGATCTATTTAGATGATCTCACTGTGTTCTCTAAGTCCAAGGATGATTATTTCTATCACCTTGAGATGGTTTTCAAAAAATTCCAGAAGTTTGGAGTATCCCTGAACCCAAAAAAAAAGTGTCTTCAGAGTACTGTGTAAGCTATTGGGATGTGTAGTGTCCAAAGAAGGAATCTCAATTGATCCCAAGTGGGTGAAAGCAATCAAAGAGCTTCTGCTTTCAGTCAACAAGAAAGGCGTCCAGTATTTCTTGGGAAAGGAAAATTTTGTAAGAAAATTTATTTATAATTTTGTAGGAATAATTAGGCCAATTACCCTAATGCTAAAGAAGGATCAAATTCTCAAATGGACAAAAGAGGCTAGAGAATCCTTTGAAAAAGTTAAGGATGCTATTACCCTAGCTCCTATACTGGTTAATCCAAACTTATCAAAGGACTTCATAATGTATGTATTCAGTAGCAAGTCAAGCACTATTACTGTCTTAACTTAGAAAGGTGATGAAGGCAAGGGAGGACACCTGATAGCATTTCACTCCTAAACCTTGAAGGAATACAAGATGAATTACAACTTTGTTGAAAGGAAAGCATTTGCAATAGTAAAGGGAATCATTCCAACACCTAATATCTTGCAATAAGGTGATCATTTTTGTCATGCATTCCATTATTTACGAATACATCATGGGAGGAGAAGTCACTGAAAAAGGGGCCAATTAGAACACCAAGATCCTTGAGTACAACATTGAGGTCAAGCCTACAAAGATCGTTTATGGAAGAGAACTGTGTGAATATCTCACACATGATGAAGAAATGGCCACAAAGAGGAGCAACTGGAGCTAGTTTTGACAAATGAATTTGAGTCTAAAGGTTGCTAGCTAGAGAACAAGGTGAGATTTATGTGCATAGGAAAATATCTTCTGAGCCTTCCTTCCTAGAAGAGAAGATTCTACCACCTACAGAACAATAGATATGCACCCATCAAAGGGATCCTATTCAAAAGGAACTTCAATGGTGTTCTATTGTGGTGTGTCACCACAGAGCAAGAATAAAGAATCCTTGACACTTTCCAAATCAGTGCCATGGGTGGACACTTCTTTGCTAAGACCACCATCATCAAAATCATGTGCACTAGGTACTTCTAGCTGACATTATTCAATGACTCCTACTCATTGATTAAAGATTGCAAAGAATGCCAATTATTTACTAGAAGAAGAAAGAATTTTGTGATGCCTCACAATCTGATAGTGGTTGATGAGCCATTTGCAAAATGGGGTCTTGACTTCATTGGAATGATCAATCCTACCCCCAACAATGGACACAAGTGGATTCTAATGGCCACATACTACTTCACTAGGTGGAACAAGGCCACGCCACTAAAGAATGCGATAGAGACAGACATAGTGGACTTCCTCAAGGAACTAGTGACAAGATTCAATCCACCTAAAACCGTCATCTCTAACAACACTGGGGCCTTTTTAGGCTCAAAGGTATGTCATTTTGCACTTGTGCATGATATATTCCTGAAAACATCATCAAACTACTACCCGTAGGGAAATGTCTTACCTGAATCAACAAACAAGAATCTAGTCTGACTCCTCAAAAGGATTGGTTCAAAGCACCAAAAGGAATGGCATAAAAAATTTTGGGCAATGCTCTAGGCAGACCGCATAACTCCTAAGCAGGTTCTCAAGACTTTGCCATATGAGCTAGTGTATGGGAAGGAAGCATTATTGTCTATCTCTATGGAGATTTCAGCACTGCAATTGCTAAAACCTCTCAAGGTAGAGCAGAATGGCACCATGGAGGTTCAGATGGCTAAGTTGATAGAAGTGCAAGAGAAGAGGGAAAAGTCCTTGATATCCATAACTAACCGCTAGCAAGTGGTTAAACGGTGGTTTGACAAGAAATCATTTGACTAGGGCCTAAAGTGTGTGGACATGGTATTAAAGTTTAATGAAAGGGTTACAAAACCCAACCATCATAGGAAGTTTGACAGCTTATGGGAAGGCCCTTTCAAAATAATTCAATGCAAAGAGTATAATGCATTCGAATTAGAAACCATGCAACATGAACCATTGAGAATTCCGATCAACAGGATTCATCTAAAATTATTCAATTAGGCTCAAATTGTTCTACCTATGTAAATATGTGAATAATGTAATTATTTTTTCCCTTGTGTTTTTGTTGGCCAGTCTTTCATAATTAATTCTTCAAGTGTGAGGAAGAAAAAGCTAGTGGAACCCATTATTGTAAAATGTAGAGAAAGATAAAAGCAACCTATGAAGCAAAGATAAAATGCACGCATATGCAGGAAAAGAAATGATAATCCTCATTGTAGAACAACAAGCAAAGGACATAGGAATTTTAACATAAGTTATATTTCATTATATTTATATACTTTGGTAAATACAGTATCAAAATGGCTCAAAAGCCACACTTTTAAAGTATATATCTATGTATTTTTGTATCTTCTTTATACGACTACTATAAGGCCATTTCCAGACATATATATAAAAAATAGACTAACGAGCTTTAGTTTTTGGAACATAAAAGGAAATTTCTAGTCATGGGCACAAGCAACAACAATAGAGGCATCAATGGTAGCATCAGAAATTTCTTCATCTTCACCAACAACATCCATAGGAGCAATACTAAGTGGCGGAGGGAACACTAGGTGTTGGAACTATAAAATTCTGAATAATTTCACAAGTTTTTCATACCCCTGAGTTTCTGAAAATAATCATCACCATATGCACAGGGCCTTTCATCATAACATTTTGCTCACATTTTTCCTATATTTGTCCCATAAAATCCACTAAGTCTGCATTTTTCACATTATAGTTACTATCGGCATGAGTTTATCACTGTCTTCCCGACCCATAATGCATTTGTGCTAACATATGTCTATTATAGCTTTTCAACAGGACTTTTGTGGTGTCACAATGATTGGATTTCATCTACAAGCAGCTATCAGCATGAAATTTTCATTGTCTCGATGATAGAAGATATATCGGCAAGAGCCAAAGGTCATCACGGTAATGTTTCACTAAATACATCATGTCTTACCAACCTCCGATTGCAAGAACATACCAGTGAAATAAATTAGCGTCAAAGTAAAGTCATAGTGAACTCAATATGTCTTATCAACTTGTGCACAAAAGGTCATATTAGTAAGAGTCAGGTTATTTAGAGTGGTGTCTCACCGAGTGGCTCCGATCTCACAAACTGCGAAGGGATTTTATCAAAGGGATTCTATCAATGTAATGTTATATATTCTTGCCAACATGCATGTCACGCCGATATGTTTTCTCATCGGTGAGAAAACCCTTATGTATCAACGAAGTGATTGTGTCATGGGGTGTTTCGGTATGAATTAATGAATTCTTTGGGAACTCTCCCCGATTATGAATTATCTTAGTGACACCAGATGGAAGGTTGACTTTCAGTAAGACACAATGCAATATACAAAGCATCTCCCCAATATCATAAGGTCACAATGAAGTGAATGATGCAAATGGACACATCAGTGAGAGAAATCCTTGTGTCTCAGCAATTGGAAAAAACATAACAAATGATCACATCTCGGTGAGACATATGGTGATCTGTGGGACGTCTCCCTGATAGTAGAGAGTTATAGCGAAACACAAAGAACTAAGAGATGACTGCCGATATGACATTGGACTTCAATATTCCTATAGGGGGTCAAGGAGAATATTTAGCAAGTTTTAATTGAAACCCGAATATTGTTAGCCGACATGTGAATGCTCAAATATAGTTGCTAGCCGACATGTGAGTGCGAGGCGATGTGTTTTTTCTAATGCTGGTGTATAAATATCCATTGGCAATTGTAAAATGAGATCATAATTAGATATTAGATATTTGATATATAGTAGATAGATTAGATAATATACAATTGGATAAAATTTCCACAAAACAGAGACTATGATTGCATGATTTCAAAATGGAGGTATTTATGAAAATAAATTGATGTTGCTACATATTTATGGTGTCAATTGTTTGTTGAATTTAATGAAATTATTGCTAAGTTGTCTCCAAGATTGATGCTTTTTAGTTGTTTAAATTGATATAACAAGTTTATATTCAGTTTATCAGTGCAAATTTGTTGTATCTGTGTGGTTAATTGATTAGTTCTTTCAAGCAAAGATTAAATACTTTGGTTGATCACAGTAATCAGAGAAGTTCATTTGGATCATTAAGAAGAGCTTAGTAATCATAGTATTGCATGTTTATACAAGCTATAAGAAAAACATATGCCAGATAATTTGAGTTTTCACTAGAAATAAGTTGCTCATTTCTATTTCATTTGACTCTGCATACCTAATAAGGCACTAGTTTCTACATTTTACCATTTAGATTCATTCCTTACATTTGTTAACTGAACATATTATATTTTAGTTTTAGAATTCATATACAATTTATACCAAATTTGATTTCATTTGTTCACTTTCATCTACCATTGTGGAAAAAACATTTCAAGAAAGATAAGCACATAAAGCCTACTTCATTTAGATAGGTACACCCGCCTAGGTCTAGCAGCACCTAAAGAGTAGAAAGCCTAATTCATTTGGCTTTGTATGTTATCCTAAAGTGTACCAAGAGATTAGCAGCCTCTTGAGGCATTCTGCCTACATTTTTGAGAGCTAACAAATTGGAGACTCTACTTAGAATAACATCAATTCAGAATCAGGGCCTTAATTATAGAGTCGGGAACTTTGTACAGACTCCACTAGGAATTAGAAATATCAAACATTTTATCACTTTCAATAAAGTGAGTGGCGACTCTGACAGAAACATTGCATCTGTTCAAACATGAATGGAAGAAGATCTCAATATAGGGGAGGTCATACTAGAGCTCCTACTAGTAGCAGTAAGTGGACACACAAAGATGACAAGGTTGATAAGGGAAAAAGGATAAGTGAGGACATGTGTATAACAGATAAAGACAAAGCATCAAGAGCACATTGTGAAATATATGATCGCTATGATACATGGAGAGACAATTCAAACGTTGAGCCTTGTACCCCAGAAGATCAAAGTAATCCTTTCCCTTTTCTTGATCCTCAGAAACAGGCTGAGTTTGATGCTAGACTTGAAGTAAGAGGACTCAGATATCAGTAGGAATGTGAACAGATAATGGAAGATAATCAAAATGAGATCAATGAGAATATGAATCCTCAAGATGATTATGAATCTTTGACTTATGAGGAAGTCAAAGCACAGTTTGAATCTCAAAAAAGGAGAGAGAAGAATAGGAGAAAGCTCAGATGATACAAGCAATGAGAGAATTCAAATTGTAGAAAGCTCAGAACATTACTCAGATAGTTGGTTTCCCCCCAAGATATGTGCCACCTCAGAAGTAGGGTAATCATGGTGTAGGGCCTTCTAATCCACAAAGAGTTCCTCACCATCAAATAGGGAATTAGTATAGACAACCAAACCATCCACCACATATTCCCTCACATCATAGTAATATGCAGCCACCTCATGGTCATCATTATATCCCACAGCATAATGCACAATACAATAACCTTGTGTACCAATATCAGTACCCACCTAACCCTCCCCCTCACTAGTACACAATAATGATTAGACAATTTCACTTGGCAGGTTTTCAATTATATCCTTACCCAATGGATGGCAACTAGAGAAGTCTAGTGCCTAAGTTTATAGGGAGTAGTGAAATTTATGTTGAAGATCATTTAAGGAGTTTCAATGCCTTCATTCAAGATTTGGATGTACCTTATGAAGATTTACATATGAGATTATCCATGATGTCACTTACTGAAGAAGCCAGAGATTGGTTCAACAGCCTAGCAATAGCCTCTATTGATTCTCTCAAAATATTTCAAGATTGATTCCTTGAGCAATATGGGAATCAAAGTGCACTTGATGCTGCCCTTCATGAATTGATGCAAATTCAGAAAGATCAAAATGACACAATTTATGATTTTAATCCAAAATTCAACAAATTTTAGACTAAAATACCTCCTAGATCAAGGTTATCAGACTCTGTAGCATTGAGTGTTTATTTGAATGCGTTTGATCCTAAAACAAGGTATGAACTGAGAAATAGATTCCTAAGAGATTTGGCTGAAGCTCAGAAAATAGCATTGACAATTGAGAACAACAGAAAGGCTATTGGGATAGTCAATAAAAGAGACAACCCTAGGGTTCCTCAACAAACTAATAATTATCAATATAAACAGGAGAACACATACAAGAATGAAAGGCCTAGATTGCATGACATGCCTTATAATACAAATTGGAAGGATGGAAAACTTGTAACAGATAGGCCTAGAAGCAAAGAAACTCCTGATCCATTGAGGAAGAAGGGAACCTATATGGTGAATAACAATTATTTTTGTGAAGTTTGTGATAAGTCACATTCCCCAGATTATTGTGTTGTAGCCCAAAGAATGCAAGAAGAAGGAATGTTGATGGGAAATAGTGGAGAGGATCACACGGTGTATTTGACTTCAAATAATTTTGACCATGTTGAGGAGAGATACTCATCTTCATAGGATGAAGGTTATGAGTATGATGTTTCAAATCAAAGATACAATGTCCATATGGCTAAACAGCAGGTCCTTTCTGACTCTGAAGAAGATTATACAGAGCCACATTCTATAGAAATACCTACTCAATGTAGTATGAGGAAACTTACTGAAGAAGAGATAGAAAGATTAACTGTTGTTGTAGTTGAAGAAGCAAAGAGTAAATACTGGTTGAGAAATAGGACAATAAATGAGAAGGAAGGTGTCCCCAAGGGAATCTTTATGAAGGACCAAAAGGTGACACAAGGAACTGTGAAGAAGGAAGAAAATAGACAACATGATAAAAGTGAACAAAAGCCTATCCAAAAGGAGGAAGTGAAGGAATTGCACAAAGAATTGCAAAAACTAGACCAGCCTAGTAAAAGAGAGAAGGAAGAGAATAAAGGAGAAATTTTAGAACAGAAGAAAATGGTTAAAGTGGAGGGTTCTTATTTTCACTTCACTTAGGCTCTATCTCAGGTAAAGATGTCTATTCCACTACTTGAAATGATGAAAATTAAGGAATACAGAGACAATGTTGTTCAATTGATAACAAGTGGAAATGAAAAACATATGAATTCTAAAAATATAGTAGCTATTAAAGTAGTCAATAGTTAGGAGAAAGTAAATATCCCAAAAGTCTACTTGAGTGATGTATTAACAACACCCCCACAAGTTGATCCTTTTTTCACTACAATTCTCATAAATAACAATTTTTTGAGGAATTGCATGATAGATTCTGGTGTTGCCATGAATATTATGCCAGTAGGAGTGATGAAACAACTAGGCATGTGGGTGGATACATATGAAGGCAAATGTTATGCAATGGATAACCAACCTGTTCTTGTGGTTGGTATAATGAAAGATGTTGAAGTCAAGTTAGCTCCCTATCCTCAAGTGGCCTATAATATCGATATAATGGTAATTGACACCCCTCCTCAGTTTGGGATGCTTTTATCAAGATAGTGGATAGCAACAGTTGGTGGAAATGTTCAATTTGATCTGTCTTATGCAACAATTCCAGTGAATGGTCAAGATGTAAAGCTATATAGGGAACCAAGAATGAGTCAACTTGTTGACTATGTACCACAAGATCAGATCAATTTTTTTTGTGATTTCAATCTTGGAATTTTTAAGATAGAATTTGCTCAACCAAAGTTGGTCAATACTGACCCAATTGAAAAACATGGTTCACAAAATTGCAAAGGAGTGTGGAAGATGTACTTTGATGGAGCATGCATCCAAGAAGGTAATGGAGCTAGGATTGTATTTGTTTCACCTGAAGGTATTACATTTAAATATTTGTTTCTGTTAGAATTTGAATGCACAAACAATGTGGCGGAGTATGAAGCCTTGTTGATAGGTCTAAGTATAGCTGTGAAACATAAAATCAAGTTGCTAGCTATTCTTGGGGATTCTGAGTTGGTTGTTTTATAAATTAAGTCAAAGTATGCAGCAAAGCACAAAAGACTAAAACAATATAGGAATGTTGCATGGGATACAATTGAGTTGTTTGATGCATTCTCAATTGAGTGGATTGACATATCAAAGAACATAATGGCTGAATTTTTAGAAAATGTGGTGCTAAAGAGAGATGATATTACATTGGCTGGGGTATCACAGATTGAGTTCAAGACAAGGCTTGCTATGCCTGATAATATATATAATTGGCAGGTCTTTAATGATGATACCGATCTTTTAAAATTCCTCCATTGTATAGATCAATATGAAGCCCACGAAATTGATTTCAATGCCTTTGTTGAAAAAGTGGATGGGAAGCAAACAATGTTTGGAAAGGAGATCATACAGCTCAAAACAAATGAGCTTCTTAAAGGGTTGGTAGCACTGGAGAGGGTGTATGATGGAAATGATTAGTCCCTGATGAAGCAAACACCAGTCAAAAGGGAAGATATTGAAGAGATTAACTTGGGGACTAAGATGGCACCAAAAAGGGTCTACATAGGGAAGAAGATAAGCCCAACAATTAGAAAAATGTTGATAGAGCTGCTGAGAAAATATAAACATGTGTTTTCTTGGTCTTATGAAGATCTAAAAGCATACAGGGAAGATTTGTTTCAGGATGAAATACTGTTGAAGCCAAATGCTAAGCCATTCAGACAAAATCAAAGGCCCATAAATCCAACATTGGAGCCTACAACGCAAGAGGAATTAGCAAAGCTCAAAGATGGAGGAATCATTAAACCAATCAGGAATTCAACTTGGGTCTTGAACTTGGTCCCTGTGAGAAAGAAGAACGTAGACATCAGACTATGTGTGGACTTCAGGAATTTGAATATGGCATCTCTCAAGGACAATTATCCTCTACCCAATATGGAGGCTATATTGCATAAGGTGATAGGGTGTGAACTATTGTCTATGATGGATGGGTTTTTAGGATACAACTAGGTCAAGGTCAAAGAATCTAAGCAATATAAGACAATATTTACAACTCCTTGGGGAACGTATGTATACATAAGAATGCCATTTGGTCTCACTAATGCAGGAGCAACCTTCCAAAGAGCTATGGACATGGCATTTCCATATTTGATCAATGCTATCATGGTGGTGTACTAGGATGACCTGATTGCTTATTCTAAGGTTGAAGATCATGTACAACATTTGGAGAAGGTATTTATTAAATCCCTAGAATATGCTATTAGCTTAAACCCTAAGAAGTGTCATTTTGTAGTCACAGAAGGTAAGCTCTTGGGACATATTGTTTCAAAAGAGGGGATTAGGATAGATCCTGAAAGGGTTGAGGCCATTGATAAATTTCCTGTCCCTAAAACTGTTAAGGCTATACAGTCATTCTTTGGACAAATTAATTTTGTTAGGATATTTGTTTCTAACTTTGCTGAGATCATTAAACCCACATCAAAAATGTTGAAGAAAGGACAAAAAATGGAATGGATTGTAGAGGCCTTGGAAGTTTTTATATACATCAAAAGGGCCATCAAGGAAGCTCTTGTCCTTAAATCTCCAAATTTTGCAAAGCCTTTTTAGATATTTTCATTTGCTTCAATGCACACTATTGCTGTTGTTATGTTACAAAAGAATGAGGAAGTTCATGAACAGCTTGTGTCTTTCTTCAATAAGTCATTACAAGGGTCAAAATTAAAGTATGACATAATGGAAAAACAAGCATTCACATTAGTAAAAGCTACAAAATATTTCAGGCCATATCTTGTTGGAGCGAAGGTGGTTGCTTATGTCCCTCATGCAGCTGTCAAGGATATTCTGACACAGTCTAAAGTAATAGGAAAAAGATGAAAATGGATTAATAAAATCCAAGAGTTTGACATGGAGATAAAGATTACTAAGCTAGTGAGAGGTCAAGGATTGGCTAGGTTAATGGAATAAGCAAATATTGAAGCAAATCAAGTTTGCAATATAGAAGAAGGGACTGCAATTGCAAGAATTGAGCATACCCCTTGGTATACAGATATCATGCATTACCTTAAATACATGAAGTGTTCAGAGGGATTGAGTGATAGCTAGAAAAGAACTTTGAAGTTGCAAGCATCTAAATATGTTTTCATTGATGGAGATTTTTTTTGGAAGAATAGGGATGGTATACTATTGTTATGTTTGGATGAGTCTAAGGTCAGACATGTCTTATGTGAAATGCATGAAGAATTTTGTGGAGGACATTACTCAGCAAAGACAACTGCACATAAAATTTTCAAGGCATGTTACTACTAGCGAAAGGTTTTTAATGACTCCTTTTCATATGTAAGAAAATGTGAAGCCTGGCAGAAATTCTCTAGAAAACTGAAGTATCAGGGAGCTTTACCACTTCAACCCTTGCAGGCTGATGCCCCTTTTCATCAATGGGTAATTGATTTCATTGGTGAGATACAAGAAAAATCAAGTGGAGGACACAAGTGGATCCTGGTGGCCACTGATTATTTTACCAAATGGGTAGAAGAAATCCTAACTAAGCAAGCTACAAGTAAAGTGGTGACAAATTTCCTAATGGATAACATTATTACCAGATTTGGTACACCACTAAGGTTGATCACTAACAATGGGATGTGTTTTAGATCAGATGAATTCAAAAGCTTTTATGACACATATGGCATTACCATTTCTTATGCATCTCCTTATCATCCACAAGCCAATGGTCAAGCAGAATCTAGTAATAAGAGTCTTTTGAAGATTATAAGAAGGATGCTAGGTCACAACAAGAAGGCTTGGGATTCAAAATTAAAATTGGCTATGTGGGCTGATAGGATTACTGTAAAAAGGGAAATTGGAAAATCTCCATTTGAATTGGTGTACAGAGCACAATCCAAGATTCCTTTGTAGAATTTGTTACCAATCTACAAGTTTGTCCTTTAGGAAGATTAGGATATTCTTGAACCTTTGGAGGAAAGAATGGAGCAACTAGCTAAACTTGATGATATAAGGAGAGTTGATGAAAACCAAAACATGAAGTTGCAAACATAGATGAAGTATCTATTTGATAAAAAGGTAAGAGATAGGAAATTTCAAGAAAATGACTCGGTGTTGATGTGGAATGCAAGGTGTTAGGATAAGGGCAAGCATGGAAAGTTTGAAGCTTTGTGGCTGGGACTTTTTGTGGTTGTTGGAAAGAAAGGTGAAGATTCATATTATCTACAAAATATGGCTAGTGAATACCAGGATTTTCCTATTCATGGGAAATTCTTGAAGCATTTTTTCTCTTGAGAAACATAGAGGATTAAGGGTTACCAGTGCATGGAAAACTCTTGATGATCCTCTTAAAATTATTTTCCATGCACAGTAGTTTAGGGTTTTGTTCATCTTTGTTTCCATTTCCATGTCCATTTCAATTTTGCTCACTGCTTCATCATTCTGTGTCCAGTTTTCTCACTCGATGATCTGGATCCTTGCAATGATTTGACAACCATTCATCCCTAGATGGAGCCACTGTTGGAACTGTAAAATTCTAAATAATTTCACAAGTTTTCCATACCCTTGAGTTTCTAAAAATAATCATAACCATATGCATAGGTCCTTTCATCATAACATTTTTCTCACATTTTGCCTCTATTTTTCCCATAAAATCCATGAAGTCTGCATTTTTCACATTACAGTTCCTATCGGCATGAGTTTATCACTATCTTCTCGACCCATAATGCATTTTTGCTAACATATGTCTATTGTAGCATTTTAGTAAGACTTTTTTGGTGTCACAACGATTGGATTTCATCTATAGGAAGCTATCGGCATGACATTTTCATTGTCTCAGTGATAGAAGATATATCAGCAAGAGCCAAAGGTCATCGGGGTAATGTTTCACTGAATACATCATGTCTTACCGACCCGCAATAGGAAGAAAATATCAGTGAAAGAAATTAGCATCAGAGTAAAGTCATAGCGAACTCAATATGTCTTATCGACTTGTGCACAAAAGGTCATATCGGTAAGAGTCAGGGTATTCGGAGTGGTGTCTCACCGAGTGTCTCTAGTCTCACTGACAAACTATGAAGGGATTTTATCAAAAGGATTCTATCAGTGTAATGTTATATAGTCTTGCCAACATGCATGTCATGTCAATATGTTGTCTCATCGGTGAGAAAACCCTTATGTCTCAGTGAAATGATTGTGTCACAGGGTGTTTCAGTATGACTCAATGAATTCTTTGGGACCTATCCCCAATTATGAATTGTCTCAGCAACACCAGATGGAAGGTTCACTTTCAATAAGACACAATGCAATATACGAAGCATCTCCCCAGTATCATAAGGTCACAGTGAAGTGAATGAGACAAATGGATGCATCGGTGAGAGAAATCCTTGTGTCTCAGCAATTGGAAAAAACATAACAAATGAGCACATCTTGGTGAGACATATGGCGATCTGTGGGACGTCTCCCCAATAGTAGAAAGTTATAGCGAAACACAAAGAACTAAGAGATGACTGTCGATATGACATTAGACCTCGATATGACTACAAGGGGTCACGAAGAATATTTAGCAATTTTTAATTGAAACTCGAATATTGTTGGCTGACATGTGAGTGTGAGGCAGTGTGTTTTTTCTAATGTTGGTGTATAAATATCCATTGGCAATTGTAAAATGAGATCATAATCAAATATTAGATATTTGTTATACAGTAGATAGATTAGATAATATAAAGTTGGATAAAATTTCCACAGAACAGAGACTATGATTGAATGATTTCAAAATGGAGGTATTTATGAAAATCAGTTGATGTTGCTTCATATTTCTGGTGTCAATTATCTATTGAATTTAATGAAAGTATTGCTAAGTTTTCTCCAAGATTGATGCTTTTTGGTTGTTTAAATTGATATAACAAGTTTATATTCAGTTTATCAATGAAAATTTGTTGTATCTGTGTGGTTAATTGATTGGTTCTTTCAAGCAAAGATTAAATCCTTTGGTTGATCATAGTAATCTGAGAAATTCATCTAGATCATCAAGAAGAGCTTAGTAATCATAGTCTTGCATGTTTATACAAGCTATAAGCAAAATATATGCTAGATAATTTGAGTTTTCTCTAGAAATAAGTTGCTCATTTCTATTTCATTTGACTCTGCATACCCAATAAGGCACTAGTCTCTACATTTCACAATTTGAATTCATTCATTTTCCTTACATTTGTTAACTAAACATATTATATTTTAGATTTAGAATTCATATACAATTTATACCAAATTTGATTTCATTTGTTCACTTCAATCTGCCATTGTGGACAAAACATTTCAAGAAAGATAAGCACATAAAGTTTGCCTCATTTAGATAGGTACACTCGTCTAGGTCTAGCAGCACCTAAAGAGTAGAAAGCCTAAGTCATTTGGCTTTGTCTATTACCCTAAAGTGTACCAAGAGATTGACATCCTATTGAGGCATTCCACCTGCATTTTTGAGAGCTAACGCGAGGTTCCTTAAGTCTATGTACCAGTCAATGTCATAAAATGGCACCACATTGTATAGGTAGAAGAGGAAATGGCATGCACGGGTGACCCTTTGGCGATGTTCTTCCTATGACTAGAGTTAGAAACCACTCAGGAATGACAACCACGGTATGACCGCATCTTCTTCAATGAACTTTTGGAGGTCTCTCGCGGTTGGAATACCTCTACTAAATGCAGCATTTGCCACCACCTCTCTAAGGTCATTCAGGTATTTCTTTGGAAAAATCTCTTTTACTAGGTGGAGAACAACTAGATTAGGAACCTGGATTTTGAGCATCGACACAACAAAGTGAGAGAACACATCAGTGTTAACTCTATACCTATCCTCATATTCAAGGCAGTCGCATCCTAGAACCCATTTCATGGCTATGATGGCTAAGGAATGCTTATTTTTAGTCATCCTCTTAAGGCACCTAGTCAAAATATCACCTAGAAAAGCCATTTGGGATTTAGGAGAGACTACCCTAATTGGGGTATTCATGGCAAAAAGCTCTATACTACTATCAGACAAAAGTCCTATAAAAATCACCTAAGTCTAAACTCCATGCAAATACTATGCAAACTACCAATACCAAATGCTAAGCCAATCACCTATTACCTATTCTGCTAAAATTTCTAAGTGTGATTTTACTATTGCCTAAAGTGACTATTTATAGAAATGGCTATGATAAGCATGGTAATTTTCATACCATAAGCATGAGGTTAATCAAGTACCATCCTGAAGTTTGCACCAAGGCTCACCTGAATTTCCCACCCAGCTAAATCTATAGGTATGATTTGTTGTGTGCAAGGATTAATATGAGCTAATTAATTAGCATAAGCTGGTGGTAGTCACCGGTGGTAGTCCATACAGCTGATTGTTGAGGTGTCGTTCTAGAAGCACTTCTCAAACTCAAAAGAGGAATGTAAATCATTTCGACACTTATTGCATACTTTGGTGTAATCATTCTGCTTGGGATATTAATTTCCATGGCATACCACACCTAAGCTACCTTCAAATTGCTAGCTCAAGTTCAAAGAAAATCATGTTGGAGTACATCATTGCCAATGGCCATTATGAATTCTTGTCATTTCAAAATGGCAAGTAATTCACTTCATATGAGCAAGTAACTGGTAGTACATGCCAAATTTAATGCAAGTAGGTGAGAATTGCTAGCCACCCCAAGAAGGAAATAGCTAAGTATCACATGCAAAAGGTTATGTATTGTGTATGCTTTTCAAAAATGCTACCTAGAGCAAAAGAAATTTTAAGTGTAACCAGAGCCAAGGTAAATTGTAGAAAGCTTGAGTGAAGCAAAAACTCTAGAGAAATAGGAAATGGTAGAGAGTTCTCAAACAACAACATGAGTAGAGGCCCAGGGAGAAGAAACACAAATCATGTTTGTTGATATGCGTAGAGCACCAACCATCTACATCTTCAAAAAAAATTCTTATGCTTTTTCTAGCATACCAAAGAAGCCAAAATGGGAAAACATGCGGGTTCTAGAGAAGCCCAAAAATTACAAATATTGGAGCCGAATATAGTAGGATTGGGATAATATTCATGATTCCATCCTAAAAAACCCCAAGAATTTGAGGGAGGTGGCCTATGAAATAATTAATGTTTCCACTGACTGTAATTCATTGTCATAGAAGCTATGGTATAGCAGGCTCCCACAATATATGGTCTGGTTTGTTCACTATTACCAAGAACTGGTCAATGCAGTCATTGAATGTTTCAACCCGCGAACTAGTACCATTGAGGGTTGGGGGTTAAGGGTCAATATTTTTCTAGAGGCTATCTAGAATATGTTGTACATCCCTAACCCTGACTCCAAACAAGAAGTGGTAGAGTCATTAAACCCAACAAAAGGGGAGGTGATATGGAGAGGCATGAAAAAGGCTTGGGATGTTTATAACAATGAAACCAAAAGGCTTGTGGAAGATCATTAAAAGCCACCCAAAATTTTGATGCTGCTCATTGCCTTCCCTTCGAACATGCAAGATGCATTCTCAATGTTGGTATTTTTTTGTGGCCTGGACATCGACAAGGATGTGCATGAATTTTAGTTGGGTCTGGGGTTGTAGTTCTACAAGTAGCATAAATTTTTTGGTATCATTTTTAATAATACCTTATTGATGAGACACTAAGGAAAATCAGGGATTACCTAATGCAATGGAGGTTCAGGATTTCTTCCTTCCTTGCTCACATGTTTTTGCATGAGAACCCTAATTTCTTTAAGAAATATATGAAGTTGTCTATTTTTGATGAGTCAAGCAAAAGAAAGTCAATTTCTATATGGACTCCTCTCCTCTCTGCTACCTATGAATATTGTACATTTTTAGATTACTTCTTAACTCCAATCTTGCAAGATTTGAAATGGGATGATAGTTTCAACTGGCTGACTAGGGAGTAGACTACATATATGCAGAACTTCACTCCCAAATATGACTAGTTTCTTAGGGTGGATTTCACTTTCATCTGGCTACGCTATTTCACTAGAGAACCATTTTGCCTTCTGGCATGTGTCACAAATCAGGTGCTAGCCCTTGAAATGTTCAAGAAAATATCCCTTATTGACTACAAATTTTGTGGAGGGAAAGCCAAGAAGAGGGGATTCTTCATCTGCTTGCAAACCTTTAGAATGGTGTTCATGATAAAAAAAATAGACACACATGCTACTGGAAGATAAGCTAGCTCATCTGAGGTTGGTAATGATTTGTGATAGCTAGGATTATAACCCTGAAAATGATGCATCAAATGAATTTGTCAAGGTAGCACACCACCCACTGCCTTACTAGGAAAAGAGGAGGAACCCACTGAAAGATCTGGATGATCTACTAGTTGATTTTATCCACATTCTTATAGAGGACAGTAGGCCACAATGGCATAAGTTCTACTTCCCCATGGTGGTTTATGATGAGAAGTGGAAAATGGGAGCCACCCTATACAATAAGTTATGACAAGAAGAAGAATGGAGCATGAAAGAATCAGAGCTTTCTGGGTGTACCACCAAGAAACTAAATAGATTGATGCCCCGTATGAAAGCATGAAGTTGGATGAACAATTTGATAAGATGTGGGATGATGAGAATCTATATTTTGACACGAGCATGGACAAGGATGATGAATCTGAAGAGGATTCCAATGAGCCTACTAGGAAAGGAACGGAGCAAGAAGCAGAAGTGTAGTCAGCCTCTGCTCAGAAAAAGAGGAAGGCAATGGAGCAGCCTAGCTATGTTGCTTCAAATGTGTGATTGAACCTATCAAGAGCTTTGCAGACACTCACCTAGACCATAGCAAGGACAAGAAAAACTTAGCAACAACTAGAAACCGTTGAGGTGATGGACACCCTACTTGCCAAATGGTAGCACACAAAAGCAATTGTTAGGAAAGTTCACAAGAACCTGCCAATAGCCAGGTGCTCAAAGCAAGATAGGAGCTCAAAGTAAGCAAGGAGGCCATGGAGAGCAAGGAACCACTAGCATCCAGTCAACAGGTAATATTTTCCCCTTCTTCTCTTACTTTGCAATTTTAGTAGCCCCTATTGTCTCTGTGGCACCCATCACTACAAGTGTAAGCCCTGCCTTTTCTATTTTTGTTGCAATGGTAATGAGGGGTTTCTCCTAGTACTTTAATATGAGGCCATTTATCTTAACACCTCAGTAGACCCTTACACCTTCCACCACTACCCAATCTTCTCTTGCCTCTCTTTCCTCAAGTGTGGCCACTATTAACACCCATCTTGCTATTGCTATATCGAGCACAACCCTGTTCACCCAATAATTGGAGTCTGCCATGAGGCCATAATCATTACAAAACCCAATGAGACCTCCTACTAGTTCAAAGATTGAACTTTGGAAAGTTCCCAATTTCTCCATGTAGACTCTCAATCTCCCAAAGAGGAAAATGGCCCAAGCCACTACCCTCATTTTTCCTTTCATTGTACCTCCCGGTGCACCTTTCGCAAGTGGGATAGTTCAATCGCTAACCCAATTCATGGTGTAGGGTGATGCTACAAGGTAGCACAAGCTCTCAGAATGCAGAAGAAAAAGTTGAAGAATGACAAGAAGCCAATGGAGCCAAAGATGTATACTATTTACAATCAAGTGCAATAAATGCTAAAGTTTGCCACCATGTACCCAAACATTTTCAAACCACAGGGGGAGATGTTGTCAGATGATTACAACATGTATATTGTGGGACTTGATCTGAGAGAAGCCTGACCATGGGACAAGGTTGAACTCATGGAAGAAATATAGTAGGTGGTGACCACAAACTTCCTCAAGTCTGGTCACCAACTAGAAAAGAAGAGGAGCTGAAACTTATGAAGGATAGGGTCATGTTCCTACAAGCAAAAGAAAAATAGATGGAGGCAGATGTTTCACGGTTATCAAAAAAAGTGTAAGCAACAAAAATAGAGAAAAATAGACTCCAAGAGGAACTTACAAAGTTCCAATCCATTGACCTCACCTTGGCTAATGTGCTATGAAAGAAGAACCAAGACTATTAGGACTGATTAACTTTGGTGGATTAGGCCATGCAATAAAAAGATAATGAATTTGAACAACAGTGTGCTCAATTAGAGAAAAATATGTAGGAGGAGGTAGACTTTGGGGCCCAAAAGGCCAAATTAGAAAGAGAGCTTCAGGAGACAAAACTTTCTCTTGAAATAGAGTCAATAAATAAGATCTAGGCTGAGGAAAATTGGTCCAAGGAGCTAAGAAACATTGAGGAACATATTACATCTACAAAAAGGAGAATTACGGAATTGACAGAGGATGTCAGCTAAAGGGATGCAAAGATTTCCATTCTAAAGAGTGTGCCCCAGACCCCTGCTGCCCAGCCAGACCTCATTCTAGTGGCTTAGCAGCTATATATTTCATATTGGGAAAAGGTCAAGGCCTTCTGCCTGACACTATATCCAACACTTTGGTTCATGTCAGTAGTGAAAAAATTGAGTAGGGAGGTCCATGGAACAATTAAGCAGTTCCCAAAGTTCATCACAGAAAGGGTTCTTGAGGTGAAGGGTTTGCTAAGTAAGCTATACATGGTCTCTGATGAACACTTGGAAAACACAAGGATTGAGGATTGGAAGGTTGTTGTGAAGACGGTGGACAAATTCATCCACTGGCACCCAACTATCCTTCATGCTAACACATGCAAAACTAATTTGAATCAGACTATGGATAGCATGTGGGAAATTTTCTCTTGGCTAACTGAGATGGGCATGCCATCCCCATTTCTTGATGATGAGTCGGTTGCAATAGCTGAGCAAATTGTGACAAAAATTGAAGAGAAGGAGCAATACCCAACCTCTTTCCAGAGTTTTATCCAACCTCCTACACAATAGATATTGAAGGTATCATTCATCCAATGGCACAACTACTCTTCCAATGTGATTTTGGGGCTGGTTTACTTGTCGTGCTACCTTAAAAATAAATGTTCAACCTAAGTGGAGCACAAGAGAATCTGCATGCCATATCATGACCATTCAAGGCTAACTAGCTACCTCTTCAGGCAGTTCTTTCTAAACTCTGACTTTTTCACCCTATGGATGGGGCTCTAGTCTATAGCCAAAGAAAATCTTGGGTTCCTCATTCCATTGGAGAAATGCCCCTGGTGGTCACCAAAAGCAGTGAATGTAAAATTCTTCAAGCTCCCTTCAAGTATTTCAATTTTTGCTAAGTACTGACCCATGCCTCAACCGTTTTGAACATCATCAACCCATTTTTTGATAAACATCACCATCTTCCTCCACGTGTCTTCTCAGTGCTCTCTAAAGGGATTCTTCCCTTCGCTTTTCAACTAACCCTTGCCATCCTTCCACATTTCTTCACCGTAGGCTATTTATAATTGCTTCCCTTCAACATCTAGATGATGCCCCACCTACATGCCATGTAGCCTTCACCCAAAATTACTTTGGTGGACCCCATAGTCAATGGAAATGGGAAAAGGGATGCTTCCACATGTCTTCTTAGTGCAAGCTTTTAGTGAGGAGGGGAAGGAATGCAATATGGGTTGCGCCATGTTGCCACTTGTCTCCTTTGTGGGGACTTCATCAAAGGGAAAGAGTGGAGTGAACACCAAGTTGTGATATGTTGTCATGTGTTCTAACTACCTCCATGGGGAGGAAACACTTGTTTGCTCGGGATATGCCAAGACCACTGCCATCATTTTTAGGGGATGCATCTAGCTAGGAAGCATCTACATGCCATGGCCAAAATATTTTATGTTACAACCACCAAGGGAAAATCATTGTTGCGGCCATCATTACTTAGGATACCAAATCTTTTCTGTTATGCCCACCAGATGGTTGATTATTGGCTATAAATATTGCTTCTCATTTCAGAGAATGGGTTCTAAAGAGACAAAATTTTTAGAGAAACCAATCTTTTTACTTTTTTTTAGATTATTGCAAAGATGATTGCATTGTTCGGCCTTTATGTTTTCTTATGCTATTTGATAAACTTTATACTATGCCATTATCATTTTGAATGGTTCATTTGCAGAAATTCTTTGATTTTAATGTAAGCGTGATGGTTTAGATCATGTCCTTGACTCCTCCTTTTAGTGAATGTACACGAAAATTATTTTATGTCATTGAATGAATTATTCAAGCTTCTATCTTTAATTTATGTTATTCTAGGACATAGAAGATTGTTGATCGAGCCCTTAAATAGAATCCCTAAAGATAGATTTATCGTGCCTATATCTACTCTTTGGCGCATCGCCTTAGTTAGAATTTTATTTTTTATATCTGCTTCCTTTTCCCATTCCAAAACACCAATTACAAAAGAAGTTGACTTCTTTAAAAATCCGGAGGTCACTTAGTTTAGTGCAGTTGGTCCCCCCATTAATTGAGTTTCCCATAAAGGGCTACTACCTTGCCAATTTTTGGCATCAATAGGTACTACATATAGAAATATTTACTTTAAAGTTGAAAAAGATGAAATCTTGATTGTGGTTGTATATGTTGATGACATAATATTTGGAGGAAATGAAGATATGTGTAAGAAGTTTGCAAAAGAAATGCATAAAGAGTTTGAAATGTTATGTTTGGGGAGATGAATTTCTTCCTTGGATTGCAAATAAATAAGACAAATATAGTTTCATTTCACAATCAATGTATGTAAAATAAATTATGAGGGAATTTGGAATGGAAGATTCTAATCTGGTGTGTACCCCTATGGTTATTGGTTGCAAGTTGAGCAAAAATGATGAATATCCTAAGGCTAATTAGAGAAAGTATAGATCAATTATTGGTGGATTGCTATATTTGACTACTAGTAGATTAAATATCATGCAGGGTGCTGTCATAATAGTGGTTTACAATTCCTGAGAGGAACGAATTTTAGCTGAAATCACATATTTTTAGAAAATATAATGATTTAAGCCTTAAAAAGTTCCATTTTAAGGATTCCAATTGAAGAGGGTTTGATCAAATCACCTTAGATCAAACCCCCTTGGATAGAACCTCACTAGTTTTAAACCATACCTATAAATGCGTCTCCTTTACACCTATCAAAATGCTGATAAAAAATCACTTTTGATTTAGATTTTGGGGATCAAATTAATTCATTTAAAATTTATTTCAAATGATTATGGTATTTCTTATAACAAGCTATCCAATGAATATAATTTTAATATGTTTTGGTTTTGTTATGTATTTGTTTTAAGTTTTATTAAACATAGGTTTTTCATCAAAATGAATTTCTTTGTTCTTCACATGTGGAAAAATAGAAGATTATCAAAAAAAAATTAAAAAATATGAGTGCATTAGATATTGAAGTCCTTGATTCAACAAAAATAAATAAATTAAATTTTGACATATAGAAAAAAAGTTACACGTTATACAGTCGCGCTATGTCTGAATTGTAATTCGTTTGACTTTGAAACTTGATTAAGGAAAAAATATTCAATTAAAAACTATCTAACAAAGTGGAAGCACTAGATATCAGAGTTACAAATCTAAATTTGAAAGAATTAGAGTTTTATCCTTCATGGAAAAAAAGTTATGCATTATATGGTGTGTGTCACTTTTTAAAAATGTTGTTTTCTGAAAAAAATCTATTTTCATGGGAGATGAAAAAAGAAGTGCAATTTGATTCCAAAAATTTTGAAAAAAATATTTTTAGAATCTATAGAAAAAATTTGATGAGACTCTAGTTTGTACCATCTTCAAATTCCTCACATTTTAGCCGCTATAGGTGCTCGAATGTGAAGATTTAGTTAAAAATAATAATTTTAGTGTCCAGTTTGGCTAAAAATTGTAAACCACTATTATGGAATCACCCGCGCATGCAATGTATCTTATGGCTAGATTTCAAGAAGATCCTAGAGTTTCACATGTTGTAGTAGTGAAGAGGATATTCAGATACTTGAAGGGAACTCTAGATCATGGATTATGGTATCCAAAGGATACTAATTTTAATTTGAGTGCTTACAAAGATGCAGATTGGGATAGTTGTGTAGATTATGAGAAAGGTACAAGTGGTGATACATTCTTTTTTGGATGCAAATTAGTGTCATGGCTATGTAAGAAACAAGATTCATTGTCTTTATCTACTACAAAGGCATAATACATTACAGTAGCATCTTGCTCCACACAGGTGTTGTGGATGAGACAAACATTGAAGAATATCAGAGTAGTACATGATGAACCAATTTCTATATTTTGTGATAATAAAAGTGTAATCAATATTTTAAAGAATCTAATAATGCATTCACAAACAAAACATATCTCAATCTAGTATCACTTTATGAGAGAGAAGGTTATGGAGAATGAAGTAAATATTGAGTATGTGCCTAAAACATATTAGGTTGTTGATATATTCATTAAGGCTCTTCCTAAAGATAAATTTGAATTTCTCCAAGAGAAGTTGGGGGTCATTGTCACTCCTTTAAACTAGATGCATAAGGAGATGCATTAGTCTAGTGGATTTCAAGATCTATTCTTTTGTTTGGACTGATTTTGGTGGCTACCTCTCAAGGGGAGTAGGTAGTGACATTGTTGGTTGTTGCAATTAGGGAGAGTAGGTAGTGGCATTGTTGTTTGTTGTAGTCAGTGGGAGTAAGTGTTGTCATTGTGCAATGATTATTGATTGGTATAGTATGGTGTGTGCTCCTATGGGGGAGTATACAAAGCATTGAAGGAAAGTCAGTTGTAAAATAGTTGTAAGAAGTTTGAATTATGTTAAAAGGGGAAATATCAATGATAAAAATCTATTTTCATTTTCCATTGATGTCAAAGGGGGAGAATGAGACATGGGAAAAAGATAAGTTATAAAAGGGGGAGAGATAATAATAAGTATCTTGTGAAAGAGGGAGAAAAGAGAAAATGAAATGGATATAGAGTAGAGTTGTTGTGTCTTTGATGGTTTTTCACATCATGTGTTGCCATCAATGGAAAAGGGGGAGATTGTTGCAAGTATGAATAGTTGGTGTTGGCATTGATGTCAACAAGCTTGTGTTTTCATTGGTGAAAACTATATGAGAAGGAAGAAGAGAATTATTGGGGGAGATTGGTTCAAGAGTATGTTGGTGTTGTTGATGCTTTGATTAGTTGCATTATGTTTTCATTAGTAAGTTACTGATGTCAACCTCTAGTGTTGCTTTAATAAGATTTTGTCTATGGATATATGGTTGAGTTGCTATATTACATTTTTCTTTGTGGTGATGAGGAAGTATTGAAGGTGATAGAGATGTTTCTTTGATGCTTGGTTTTCAAGTTCATTTGATAAAATTTGATAAAAAGAGGAAACAGTGTCTTGTAGTGTTGTTCTGGGTTGTTGAGTATTATTCCATTGTTGCTTCACATTTTTTCTAACCTAAAGATATTCTTGTGCATTTTTGGCATGTTGATCAGAGGAATTTAGAGGCATTGTATTTAGAATTTGGTGTGTGGGATTGTTGTACATAAGAAGTTGTGTTCACAAGTATGTGAACAGTGTATTGCAGAGGTGGTTGGGAGAATTTTTTTTCTTTGTGTTTCTCCACAATTTGGTTTCAGCTCTTGCAAGTATGAAGGGGTGTTGATAGTGTTGGTATCTTTCTCTAGTTAATGTTGCTTGAGGTTTAGTACTTTGAAAGTGAGTTTCTTAAGTTTTAGTATATTGCAAAGTTATTTGAGTGTACTAGGTGTGTACATTTCTCAGGTGGAAGTTGTTGTGAAGGAGTTTGTTGTATTTTAGGATGTTTATGGAATATTCTAGATTATTTTTAGGTGACATTTGTTTTCTACAAGGTGTTATTGAATCGAAGGAAGCAAGCAAAATTTTAATGGTGTTTAGATGGGTAACGATTGACCTTAATGTTTACACTAATTGTGATGCATGTTTATTGTTTGTAGAAGTCTGTTATGTATCATGGTGTTATATATTTTGGTCCCAAATAAGGAATTATGTGGTCCACTTTCACTTCTATCCATCACAAACATATTTTGGTGTCAATCTAATTTGAATTTGCACAATTGATATGGATAGACAACCTTGGAGAATTCTTTCAAGGTTGAATATGGTACAAATAAGAGTTGAGTTATTGATGGATGAAGAGATATACAAGAGAGATGTGAATGATGCAAATTACAGAGTGTTAGAGTGTGAATTTGGAAAGTGCAGTGCAAGCTTTCATGTGTTAGATTTTTGGATGTAGTGAGAAGAAGGTGTCTACAATTCTTTAGTCATGCTACAAAGGTGTTGATGATATTGTGGTGGATTTATTTGTTGAATTGAGATGGATTTTATTTTGTAACATTCATCTCTATCTTCTTTTCTATTATGTTAGTGAGCCTTTGGTAGTAATCCTTTCTTTCTTTCGGCAGTGAGCCCTCCGAAAGTGAGCCCTACTATATTTGATGTTGATATTACTTTATATTGTGAGATAATCCTCACCATGGTTTTTCCCATCTTAGGTTTTCCACAAAAAAATGATGTTCTTTTGTGCATGTTGTTGATTTGTTTTGGATTTTTTATTTTCCTTTCATGCTAAATCATTATAATAGATTAAGGGTTAATTGTATTATTATGGATCTAAATGTGTATGAGGGTTTTGAATTTTTAAGGTACAACTAATTCACCCCCCAATTGTCTTGTTCTTTCAACAGGGATTCTCTACTCCCAAGTCTCCATGACAAGGATGAGTCTATAGGGAGTGAATAGCCCTTGATTACCTCAAAGTACAAGATCAAGTGACAAAGTGAGAAATAGTTAGTATTGCAATAACTTATTAAATGAAATATTAATCTAGAATGATGAAACTACAAATTAATAGAATCTAATAATAAATTATACAATATTGATTACATATTAAATAGAAAGATGAAGACTTATACATTATTCCATGAAAATGATAGAGTCATGGGTAATGAACAATAGTTTGTTGTGGGGACAACTGCACTCCATGTTGTCCCTATCAAATTAGGAGATAAAAACTAGAAATCTACAAGTTGCCTAGCTCTTCAAATCTAAAAACCTGCACAAAGAAAGTACAAGGAAACATATTGGGGCTATTATGTGGCTTGCCTCAATCAAAACCCTATTTTAGTGTTTCCACCTCCACGAACCACCAGCTAGATAGAAATGTACGATACACAAAATGTAATGTACAAGAAATGTGATAGAAACAAACGCCATTATGGAAGAGAACCCCTATCACAAATAAACTAGACAGTAAAATTAAGTGTTTGCAAATAAATGAGAGAAAGAGACGAGAGAGCATAATCAATAGTCTTTGGATCCCTCTTGGCTTGATAGATGAGATGATATTTTCTTGCAAGAGAGACTTGATTGTTGATGAGAAGAGAATTCGGTACAACTTTGCCTCAGAGAAGAGATGTAGAAGAGAATAGAGTGAGAGAGAATCATAATGAATTACACGAAAGTGAGAATGAATGAGAATGAGAGTGAAAGAATATTTTTGTGAGGCTATGTGGGAAGGAAGAGTCATTACACTTATGATTCTACCACAATGATGCGTATCATAGGAAAAATTTGTGAGATTCGCTCATTTGAAACTTTCAAAGTTTAGGGATGGTTGCAGGGTAGACAAACATTTGCACATCACATAGGCATATAACTTAAAAATTTACAAAAAATAAGGTGGAAAACTTCTAATTCTTCATCATTATCCCTTATGGAGTTGAAACCATGAAATTTTTACTCATAAGGTTTTTTCATCAATGTGAGGAGGTGCCACAAATGTAGTAGGCTAAATGCGCAACTGTGAAATTGCTACAAAGTAAAATTGCATGACACTATAGTTTTCATCAAATAAATTTCTTCAACATTTGCACACATAAGACTAAGAGAAAATTTTGGGGCCTTTAATGGGTTTTCCTTAGTCAAAACCCTATTTCAGTGTGTCCACCTTCACAGACAGTTGGATAGAAAGATAAATAGACAATAAGATAAATGCATAAACAAGGGATGCAATAAATCCCAAGATGCTCAAATATATAAGACAAATATATATACCTACAAGTCTTGAGGAAGCCAAAGAGAGAGAGAGAGAGAGAGAGAGATTTGAGAGCCAAGAGAGTTGTAGAGAATCTTGTGGGAACTTTGAAACTAATATAGAAAGTTGTAGAGAGTTGTGAAAGCTTGAAAGAAAGAGAAAATAGATAAATAAAAAGGAGAATGCTGAAGAGAGAGACCAAGAGAGTTCAAGAGAGACCAAATGAAATAAAAAGATAGATTTTAAAGTGAGAATAGGAGGGAAAAGAAGGTTCTCAAGCCGTTACAAGTCATCTTGAGCCGTTTCCACTAACCAAGGTAGGGTGACAAGTGAAAAGATGTTTAGAAATTTCCATTTGAACATTGAAATTTCGTGAGAAACTAGTGCAACATGTGGAAATCCACACAATACACTAGTGTTTAGAGAAACCACACTGAAAATCATGGAAAATAAGGAGTTAACTCAAAGTTGATGCACAAAGGTAGATTTAAACAAGGGGTATTAAGCATCATAAAGGGGGGAAAAGGACAATGAAAGGGCTAAGATGAGCCTATAAAAATACTAAGGGAGTGGACATGAAAGTATAGGTGAAATTGCAAGGATATGCAATTTTCAACACTACACTTATATTCCAACACTATGTAAAATATAAGTTTATTGGTCCAGGTTTATTTATTTCATATACTAAATTCCTTATACCATGAACAAATTGTAATTTTGAATTAGCTACAAATTTATACATCTTCAAATATTCCCCAATTCAGCTTATTTTGTTAGGGATTGATAAAGCATCCCATAGAGAGAAATTTATGGTTTTATTTTTTAATAGCTCCAAGTTGTGCTCTTACTATGTTTCTTAGATTTATTTAATATCTTTGTATCTCAATCAAAGACCTACTCATCCCTTGGAGAAGCTTACACTTGATCTATTTTGGAGTAATTTGTATTTGTAATGTTTTGATCATTAATTATTGAGATATCATAATATGAAGCAATAGAAAAAATTTGAGTCATAAGTGTAGCATTGTAAATTGTCACCCTTGATAATTTCACACTATTTTTAGCTCCCCTTATGTTCCTAGAACTAATTGTGCTTATAGTTTTCATATTTTATGATCATACTCAGAAAATAAAAATTAAATTGGGATTATTATTTAATATTTATTTAATGATGCAAAAAGCCCAAAAATAGGTTTTGACTAGGGGATAGTACCCCTATCTAGCCTATTTTTACCCATTTATAATATGTTGGTGTTGAAATTTTAAGATTTAAAAATACAAAGTCATTTTTTAGCTATTGATAATTCATTAGTGAGAAATTAAAGAAATGCATATAAATATAAGTCTTCACAATTTGAAATCCTAGAAATATATATTGAGTAATTAAAGATCCTAAAATGTGGTCAAGGAAATTCAATGGAAGGATTAGCAACATTTTTGAAGTAATTTCATCAATCAAGATCATGTTTGCAAGGCATTAGGAATAAGGATGCAATTATGTACAAGGAGCTATTATGGTCAATCTTTCCATTTTGTGAAGATGTATTGAGTTATCCTCTATATGCTAGGTACACCAATCTATTATGTTTTATGGACTAACCTCTCACAAGTCTATCAAGCAACCAAGAAACCCATAAATCAAATTTTATGGTGACTTATGGTGTGAACATCACTTTGACAAGGTTTTCATTCCTAAGGTAATATAATTATCTATTTATCATTTGTCATTTCAATTAATTATTATTTAAGCCTCTACCCGACCTAGAAAATTCCCTCTTGATCATCATCAATCACTATGCGTGGAGGTAGAAATACCAAAATGCAGTTTGACTTTAGGTAAGCTTCTATACAACACAACCATTTCCCTTCTTTTCATGTGTGGAGGTCAAATTTGGAAGTTTCATCAAGAGTCAATCATAGAAAACATAGTGCAAATTGTAATCTAACTTTTAAATTTTTCATTTATCAATAATGAAACATCTCATTTCTAGGGTTCACATTCCACTATCCCTACAATTCAACCTCAATTTTGAGTCACATTTTCATCTCTAAATGCTATTTGTATATATGTAATTGTTCTATTAATTTCATTTTTTATCTATGTAGTAAATTACATATTTGGATGTAGGGTTACATGTCAAAAAGGCTTGTTCAAACACATAAAATTCATCTTCTTATAACTCAAAAAGGACATAAATCCTAGAATATTGTCTCTCCCTTGTGGAAGCAAGATAATCATCATCCCTATTTGGGTTTGTGTCCAAATGTGGATTTAAGTGAAAAGAAGCTAATCCTAGTTGGATCTAGCATAACTTTTCCTACTTCATGGTGAACCAAAAATATCCTACACTTGTAATTTTTTTATTTTTACATCATTTTAAATTCTAAAACTTATTATTTGAACATATTACATTGTTGTAAGAACATAAAATTCTATACATGTGTATGATTCACATAGAAAAATTAGGTTTTCAAGCATTTATAGAAATCCATTTGCTTTTAGACCTAAACCTATGTAATATTAGACCCTCAAAAATTGTAGATGGTTTCCATATTTTGAATTTGTTAAAATCTTTCCTCTCTATTCTAGGGTTCCCATGACTGTATCCAATTAGTTTGGTATCAAATTTTCTATGTAAAACCCTATATGTGGTCTTTGTTCAAATATTGTTTTAGTTTTTAGAAATCAATGTTGAAATTGTCTTATTCTATTGTGCATTACTATTTTGATCCAATGAACATAGAAAAAAAATTCCTTTGCAAAAAATCTTGTTTTTCGTAATTAATATCTTATTGTCAAAATTTTTTAAAGAAATTTCAAGAACTTTTCTTACAAGCATTTTAAAATGAGATTGTCTCTCCTCTTTTGTTATTTTTCTTTGATCCCTCTCCCAATATCTTTCCTACTTGTGAGGGTATCTTGGTGCAAGATGATGTAATCACTAATAATAATGAGAATCATATTTTTCCTACTCCTAATATTTCTCCTACTTGTGAGGATATCTTGGCACAATAGGACATAATCATTGATACATTTCCTCCTTCAAATGAAATTAAAGTGGCTTGCATAGATGAGTATTCAAAATTAACACTAGATCCCCCATCGATACAAGATCCTCAACAAGTATTTAACTTAGTTTAAATTTTAAACTCACAATTGATTATTGGACCCCTATAGACCTCCTCTAATTATAGGACCTCCTACAAACCAATCTAAGCCTCCTAGTCATATTCTTAACCTTGAAAAATAAATCATTCAAATTAAACATGTGCACCAAAATTTGTGGAAACATCCAAATTATCATTTTGTTACACACACAAATAACACTTGAAGTAACAAACAACCAAAAGAATTCCAACATCCTTTCTATTTCCTCAACCATATCTTCCCCTCAAACCTCATCTTCCTCAACATAGTGGCAAAGAGTATGGTCTAGTTGAGAAAATTTGTAACACTCTAGCTAAGATTTCTCTTTGGGACTTAGTTCACACTTTACCTACATACCATGAGATGCTCCAAGAGGCTTTGCAGAAGATTGAAATCTCACCTTTTGTTAAACTAAATGATGTAGAAGCCTTGTTGGATGGTGTGAATATAACAAAAATAGATCTATTATTTTTCATAAAAGTGAGTTAACTCATCCTAAGATTCAAAAAGAACATGAGGATCTAATGATATTTGTGGTCATTAATAAAATTGTAGTTATATGTACTCTTATTGACAATAGATCAGGTCTTAATGTTTGTAGCATTGATCTTCTAGATAAGCTTCCACTATGGATAAGAACCTCATAATTTACTTGATAATATTTCTATTTTTGGCTTCAATAATGTCGGTAGAAAACTACTAGGGAAAATCACACTACCCATTAAGGTAGGACCTGCAACTTTGCCTACCCATATCCATGTCATGCTAGATACTCTCTCATACAATATTTCTTGGTAAATTTTGGATTCATTCCAAGAGGGGAGTCTCATCTTCTCTTCATCGTGAGATGAATTATGAATATAATAACTAGATACATACAATTAAATAGGATACAAAATTTATAATTGACAAGTCAAATGTGAACATAATAGTTCTAAATCTCTTATTACTTTGATTCCATCTTCAAAAGTTGAACTCACCTTATAATTATAATGATACTATGGATAGACTCTTGGATGATGATCGAGGATCATTATATTTTATATTTACTTTCATTTGGGAGTATGAAATATCACCATAAATACCTATATAATTAAATATTGTCCCACTATCATCTTGTGATTCCTCTTTTCAAATTGAAAATAATGATCACAATATTTTTTTTCTTCGAATACATGCTTTGGTTGGGCTTCATTATATTTTACAACCTCATTTGTATGGAAAGGTAAAACCTCACTATCTAAACCTAAGTAGTCTTGTGTTTCATTTGATCAATATTATTCTACATTAACAAATAAAAAAACATCATCCCATGGTGGTGATAGGGCCTCTTTGGTTTTCATCCCTCATGTACTAGCGAAGCCTAACTGTGAAATTTCAAAAACTAAAAATGATGTATATTCTTGCAAAAGAATCTATTCTTATAGTTATAATTTAGACAAGATTTCTCCCCCTCCGTCTGAGTTAGAAAATTTTTATGGGCTTGGATTTAAAATTCTTTCTAAAAGTGGATATAATGAAAACATGAAACAAGGAGTTAAGGATCATGTGAAGTCTACACCATACTTTTCTAAAAGGGGTTTAGGGTTCCAACCTTCTCCTTCATCTACATTCCAAACACCAACATCTACTATATTTATAGCATCTTGTGGTAAGCAAGAAATATTTTCTTCCAAATAGAAATGATTGTCTCAAATGCCACTTGATTATTTTTCCTCCTCCAATGTGTAAGAAATTTTATACAAATAGTTCTTTTGTGCATATCATTGAGTGCATGGTCATTCTACCAATGAATACCAAGCCTTGGGTATAAAATATAATAAATTATTTATTGTGGTTTTCTTCCATGTGTGGTTGCATCTAATCATTTTAATTAATGATATCTCTTATATGGTGTTTCTCCTCACTATGTGACATTTGTAGCTCCATATGTTTGATCATTTCCATTAATGGTGGTACAATCTTATGTGCAACCATATTTCATGTATGGGGTCTGTGCAAGAGGTTGAGTCCATTTTTTGGCCAAAAAGTGGAAGTGTTTTCCCTGATTTTAAGAATTTGTCACATTTGACCTTAAAATTTGAAGCACTTAGAGATGGAATCTTAAAAAATTTCACTAATCATAAAATATAGTAGTTAGAGTCTAGTTTCCAAATATGTAATTTATTTCAATACCCAAATGATACAAATTGATTTTCAATAGGTGTTTCTAAAAACCACTATTTAAAAGTCACTTCTTTTACCATACCATGCACATGTACGTCATCCATATTTTGACCTAAATAATCATGTTTTTATAAATCCCTTTAGGAAAATATTTGTAACTCATTGAAGCATGTTTTCGATATTTTTTGTAATTTTTTATTGAATATTTGTTTTTGTTAATTTTTATTGGTCATATTTGTTGTTTTGAAAATTGTCATGTATGCCATGCATAAGATGACCTAAAATTATCATTTTTTTTCAAATTGAAAAGAATTTTTTGAAGTACATTTTCATACAATTCGTTTAATAAAAAATATTTTAATAAAAAATTATTAAAATACTAAAAAACCCTGATATTTCATGTTTATGGACCAGTTTCATTAGAAATTAATTGAAAAATAGAAAAAAAATGAATTGTAAATAAAAATAATAATCCAAAGTGCAAGGTGACTTCGAGATGGTAGTGGCAGAGGAAGATGAAAGTGCATCTAGGGACAAGGAGAAAATTCCCTTGTCATAGTACAAATGGAGGAATAATGACTAAAATTTGATATCATTTTGATAATGCCCAAAATTTTGCACCATTTTGTTGTGTTTTGAAAAATCTTATAAGGGATGAATGCTATGATTTTGAAATCTTACAATTCCTTGAATGATATGTAGTTTGTAAATCGTTTTGAAAGACCAAGCACTGTGAAAGAGTATTATGTTTTTCATAATGGTCTTTTAAAACTAGGTGCTGCTAAAGCTAAGTCTTACTAGTCTACGCATATCACTACCTACAATGCAATGTACCATCAGGAGAAACAACTCTAAATTTTGTAAATGAATTGTTAGAGTAAATAGGTTGTTTACTTGATTAATTTAATCATATTGATTTAATTAATTAAGTCACCTTTATTTTATTTCACTTAAGTTAAACTTAGGAATCTTTATTTTTGCACTATTAAATTAGTCATGTCATCTCATTCATTATGATCTTGACACATGTCACATGCTAATTTAAACCTTATCCTAGGGTTCTCACCTTTAGGGTTTTGATCTCCTTTCTCAAGGATTGATCTCTTTGTGATTATTCACTTCTCGGGTAATGCATTTTTGCTTCATGTTTGCAAAGTACCATTCTTGTCTCTTGATCTCCTTTGGTGATAGGTTATTTGCTTGCAGGTGTTCATTGGGATGTGTGAGGTTGGATTATCAACTTCTACATGGTATTAGAGCTCTAGATCTACAAGCTTCTTATTCCTTTTTGTGATATCTTGCTTTGAAGTAGTTTTCTAGTGCATCCACAGTCAAATCAAACCTCTCCATTGAATCCAAAGCTACCAAAATAGTCAAGATTGACCTTTGGTTTGTCAAATTTGTGAGGGTTAGAAGAAAGGGATTTTTTGCCAGATCCAAGAGGTGCCTAATTTTTCAGGGCATTTTGATCCCAAACGGACCTCACCATTGCATCCGTAGCGGCCAAAAACCCTAAGATTGACTTTAAAATTGTCAAAATCTGAGCAGTTGACCTCTAAAGAATTTTTTTTTTGTTATACAGCCTCATACGAAAGTCTGCACATAGATCAAGAAATTTTTTTCTCAGTTGGGTATTTTTTTTAATTTTTGATTTTTTTCAAATTTTCTAGAAATTTTTAAAACAATCAATCAAAAAAAAAAACTTTATTGAAATTTTTTTAAAAAAATCAAGAAACAAAAAAAAGTTTTTAAAACCCTTTTAAAGGCTGAGCGGCCCCTAAGTACATCAAATGGTGTACTGTCAGTGGCTAGTGGCCTTACAGCCATCTGGCGGTTTGATAATACTACTAGCGGCGAAGCTTTCTAGGGCTGTCACCCATTAATTTTTTAATTAATTTTTTTCAAAAAAAATATTAATGTTTTTTTAATTATTTTTTTAAAAAATAAGTCAAATTGCACAAATACGACAATTTCCATTTGGTTGTCAATTTTAACCCTGGATTTCTACTACAATGGTTGCTTGGACGTCAAATTTAATGCAACAAACTATTTTTTTCCCTTTGAGAGTTGTTTTCTTTCAGAGGCCATAACTTTTTCCCACAATGTCAAAATCAGGTAAATGAGATATCATCGAAAAGAGGACTCAAAGTACTTTCTAGTGGTGTAGGTATTTTTTTTATTTTTTTTCTCAGGTCCCTATTATTTCTAGTCAATGTCAAATCTTCTTTTCTAGAGTTTCCTTCAGCATTTTTGACATAACTTTTGCATACGATGTCAAAAATGGGAAAATGAGATATCATCGGAAAGATGGTTCTGAGATCTTTATAGCAGTGTAGGTGGTTTCTAGATTTGATTTTTTTTCTAGAAATACTTCGTCTATGTTGTAGTCCTTTTTGGACCTTATGGGCTCACATTGCATGTATTTGTCATCTATAATCACACTGAAATAAAGTGCCCCAGCTTTGTATGTGTAGTATTGGGATTCTTATACATCACTTTGTGCCTTTTTGTACTCGCACTATGATATAAAGTGCCATGGGGGCTGATTTTTTCCTTTGTTTTTCCTTCATACATATCTCATGCGTATGCGACTTTTGTTTTCACATCCTTTATATTTTCTTGTACTTTCATGTCTACACATTTAGATATTCTTGGTTCTTTACCATGCACTACATTTAGGCATCTAGTTTCAGTGTACCTGTCATACCTCTCCCTTGTCAGCATTATGGGGGGGTTTCTAGTGTTAGTGCTAATGCTTCCTTGCTTTCACATTGGAGTGAGCTATGTATACAATATTTGTTCCTATATACTAGGCAGATGCAGCGGCTGGTTACCCATGAATTTTGGTGAGATGAAGTACCTACCATATGGACACTCTTGCATTCCTATTTCTAGAGGCAACCTTCCATTTTCACTTGATCAATTCTCCAGACTATTGGTACTTGTGTAATCTATTTTTCCTTGGTTTTCCATTGGATTCGAGTAGTGTCATTGAGGGCACTCATGCAAATTCTTTTCTTCTTGATCCTAATCATCATTTGTTTCAAAGAGGTTTTTTCTTTCAGCATTTCAGCAGTCATTCTATGACAATGTTTGCAACTTCTTCATGCTTCAGTGGTGTTTTCCATGTTCATCCTTTGTTCCTATCTTTTGGGACAATTTATTCTTGATTGGAGGCTTCTTTGTCCTTCACTCTTGTTTGAAGGCTTCTTAGTCCTTCACTTGTGTTTCTCTCTTTTGGAGAGGAGTTTTTTCCACAAGGTTTTCTCCTTTTCTCCTATCGTGAGAGATCTTTTGCATTTGTACATGGGTACCTCATCAGACCTAGTTTGATCTTAATAATATTTTCAATGAGTTCCCAAAACACCTTATAGGGGGAAATGGAGAGAGAACTAAAGAAAATATAGATAAAATGAAAGTAATATAAGAAAAAAACTAATTTGGGTATTTATTGAATGAGATGATTGTTTTATATTAATGCTATTATTTACACATCAATCATCAAAATAGTTTAAATTTAAGTATTCATAACAATAATAATAATACTTTTATATGATTAACTAGAAGAGGGACAAGCGAGATCATTAATCCTTATATTTTTTCACCAATGGTGCATATTTACATATCTATAGATCACTATTTGAAATCAAATAATTGAAGGCTATTAAAATTAGGAAATAAATGAGAAAATATTAATTATGTAGATCTCGCATAACATTAGAACATATATTACATTCTATGCAACTATTGAGCATAAAGATCTTATTTCACAAAACAAGTGTGCAAAAAATCCAAAAAAGGAGCAACATCGTTATGTAGAGAAAAATGAGCAACACCATTATGTAAAGAAAAATGAGCATTCATAATTTTTGCATGCATGGTTTATATATAACTACATCTTGAATTGGTTTAAAATGAATACACCCCTAAACCCTTACTTGGAAACTGATGAGTATGATGTTATAAATTCAACATGATGTTTATTCTTGCAACTGCTCATTTAATTTTAAATTCTCTAGATGCGATACCTACTTGAATAAAGAATGGATATGTTGGACCAATGTGCATCACTTTCTTCACATAGAATTAATATTTCCTTTGAAATGTGATGACCATCAAATGTAAATACTTTGTGAATGATTGGATGAGGTAGATTGCTAGCTAGTAGGTCCAACATCTATGCTTATTTGATCAATGATGAAAAATAATTATATTTTTATTTTTATGATAATGTAGATATTCATGGGCCTATGACGTGTCTTGTAAGTACATTTCCCTTCCTCATTTTCATTGTCTTATAGACTTGAGAGAAATAAGGTCCTCACAAAAAGTCCAACCTAAAATCCTCAACCAATGGTTCACTAATATAGGGTTGTCAAAAGCATTCATGTGCAATCCTTTCTAGTAGAGGGGAGCTCTTTCCTTCATTTATGGAGTTTGAGTTGGAGTCTTGGTTGGACTAGTGTTTTAAAGGAATTTTTCCTTCCTCTTTTTTCCATGTATTTTTCGTATTGAGGTTGAGAATATTGGTGGAATGATTGTTTCAATTGGGGACTTTTGCTGCCTTCATCTTAATGGCTCAATGTTGTTGTTACTAAGCAGATGGTTTTATGCAGCTTGGTTGGTTTGTTTCCTAACTATTTCAAGTAGTTTTTGTTAGGTTTTTTGGGTTCAAGGTCTTGGTCAAAACCTATTTGTAAAAGGTTTAACGTCCCTTCAAAACCTATTGGTTGTAGCTAGTATTGATTAGAATATTTTTGTTTGGTTGTTACTAATGGGATGTGGTTGGTTTGTTGATTATTTCTCTCGAAGCTTATTTTCTTTGTAAATGGTTGTATGTCCCTTCAAAACCTTCTTGTATTGGGTTTTAGGTCCCATCAAAACCTATTTTTCCTCCTAATCAAAAAATATGGGGTTTCCAAACTTACAACACTATGGACATGCACATGTGTTTCATGTGTCTTTCTCTTATCATGATCATTTTCTTTTAGTTAGTACAAAGAATCAAAATGATGAAGTGTGCACAAAAAGGTGAATGTCGACGCATGGGGAAATGGTGTACCAACATTGAGTTTTTAGACTACAACTATAATATGATGCATACACCATTGATCTTGAGAAAGATCAAATTATTTTTGAGGTGCTCTTATGTGTCTTATTCTATGGAGCTAGAGAGTGGAGGGATTCACTAATAACAACATAAAAACATTGACCAATGGTATAATGATATTTTATTTTTGGACTAAGAATGATTTGGAGATGTGTGGGACTACCATGTGGCCAAGTACATGTTACCATTATTTGGCCTTTATTTTGTGTGAATGAAAGGTTTTTATTGTTTAATATATATTAATAGTGGATAATTATGTAGGGTCATTGAGTTTTTATACTAATAACCTCAATATGATGTGTGGGATGTTGATCTTAAAAAGGATCAAATAGTTTCAAATTGTGCTATCATGTGTATTTTTCCTTCAAATAACAATCATCTAAAAATCTTAAAATATTTGTGCTAAATATAATAAATCCCAAAGGGAAAGTGATGGATGCCAATGATCAATAAGATCATGTAAAAATGCTAAGAAAAAATATCAAAATATGAACTCTACTAAAAGGGAGGCCAAAACTACATGAGAATGAAATGTCAAAAACTTACTAACAAAGGAGGATTAATCGGTATAATCCATACATGGAGAGTGAACATTGTACAATTAAGTGAAATTTTCTCTTATGTTTGTTTACATCTCTATAGACACCTAAAAATGTCTAACACATTCTTCTAAATTCATCATTTCCCATCATCATCACCCATCACCCCTTTTTTTTGCTATTAATTAACTAATTTTTAATTATTTGATTAAACTAACACTTTTCTCTCCATTAATGAAATTATTTTTAATTTTTTAATTATTTTATCATTTTCATTCATCATCTTTAGTTAAATAATTTTTTTATTATTTAATTAATAAATATATATATATTTTTTTATTCAAGGGGTAAACGCTTTTGACCGGAGCTATGAACCAAATACAACCATTCAACAATACCACCCCAATGGGGTTTGAACCTTGGTGGCAAGAACAACAATGCCACCTATAAACCATCATACCATGCCAATACCGGCATTTAATTAATAAATATTATTCTTCATCCACTTTAATTAATTTTTTTTTTTTTAAATAATTAATTAATTAAAATTATGCATTCTTCTCATTTTCCATAATTTTTTTTTAAATTATTTTATTATCTAATTATTCTTCTAAAATTTAATAAATTATTTTAATTTATTTAGTTTGCATATTCCTCTAAAAACAAATAAAATTATTATTTTATTTATTTTTTAATTTAATATAAAACCCTATCTTTATTCCTCTAATCTTAAATTTAGAGACCAAAGATAAATGTTGTGACCATTTCTAAATTAGTGAGTTGAAAAAGAAACCTTAGTGCACTCTCATTTACTCCACTTCATCTATCCATACATCTTGATGCACATTCATCATAATCTTTTGGCAATCCTCATCCATTGATCACATTTCGTATCTCACACCCTAGATCTAATATTTCTAAAAGCTATAAATCATCCACCAATTGATCATTTGATCCCTCCTCGAATTTAGCAAATCTTGCATCCATACTACACAGTATTCATCTAGCTTTTGTTTAACAATGCTATGTTAAGGTTTTATGAGCAATCCACATATCATCATAATAGCATAATCTTAAATTGTAGAATGGAGTAAGACCAGGCACTTTCATGGAAGTAAAGTAGAATAGGTTGATTCGGTTTACATTATTATTGCTTTTATATTGATGTACACAAGCTTCATTGAGATTAGATAATTTTGGTCATTTGAGTTTTGGTTATTGAATATTGCACTCATTTTCTATCTTATTTGAATTCAGTTGATTAGCATGATTTTTACCTATTCATAATCTTCTTTTATTATTGTTTTTCCTTTGCATTCCTTACTTGTGTTTATGTTTTATCATGCCGAGCACATTGACTTATCATTTTCTTTTCTCTTAATGATTTTTACTATTATATGTATCCTTATACGTATCATTATCATAATCATCCATCTATATGCTTGTCTTCTAACTCATCAAAAAATTGTGATTGTAAATTATAATCTAAACATTATAATAAATAAGTAGTTAAAAACTATTCATTAACTAACAAAATCACCAAAATATTTTCATTTCTTTCAAAATTAATTTTTTATTAGTAATCCATTACATAAAATATTTATGCTCTTAATTAAATTAATTATCTTACTATTACAATCTAAATTAAATAAAAAACAATCTTTTCCTTGAGAGTAATATTTTTATCTTTATATTAAAAAAATATAGATATAAAATTAACTAAACCACAAACCCCATCATATATTTATGTTTACGTCCCCCTTAAAAGCTAGAAAATGCATTACGGAATTCTAACGGGGCTTTAACGGTATTTTTTCTTGCTGAAAAATCGGCAGTTCCGTACAACTTTGTTATAGTAGTCAATGGAAATGGAAAGTATTTCCCACTAATTTTAATTTGGAGGCAAGGAGAGCATTGGTGGTTGATTTCGGGAGCTGGCTACGCAGCCTACAAAATAGAATGGAGCTGGCTACGCAGCCTACAAAATAGAATGGCCATGCCATGGGCTGTCATGCCATTCCCACCGTGCAATTAGACAATGTACCGTCCTTTTTGCCATTTAACTGTTTCTCAGTGTGGGTGCTGCAGGTGGAGTGACAGACATTTAATTTTTTTAAATGATTTTATATTTTTAGTTTTAGCTATTTAGTTTTAAGTAATGCGTGTATAATTTTTATTTATTTTTATATTAAAAATATAATGTAATATATATTTATAATATTTTTTATATAAATATAATTATATTAATATATATTGCAAAATTATATATTATGGATTGATATAATAATACTATAAATTTTAAATTATATAATATATTATATTATATATATTTTAATATAATGTTTATATATTATATATATTTTAATATAATATTTATATAATATTTTTTTGTATAAATATAATTATATCAATATATATTATATTATATTTATAATAATATTATATTATAGAATATTTATATTATATATTATATTATAATATTATATCACATTTATTACAATATATTATATATAATATTCTATTCTATTTAGACTTGATTTGGCTCAATTAATCATTATTTAGTAGATTTAAATATATATATATATATATTAAATTTTAATATATACTAAAATAATATCAATAACATATATATAAACACATAATTTATTATATATTATATTTGTTTATGTTTTAATTAAAGATTAAATATAGATGTAATTTTGAAAATTATATATCTATACTTTTTTATTTATGTTTTAGATCTAAGATGATCACATTATTGTTTATACATTCCCTAACATAAAAAAACTTATTTATACTCCTA
Source organism: Sequoia sempervirens (assembly GCA_007258455.2). NCBI lineage: Eukaryota > Viridiplantae > Streptophyta > Pinopsida > Cupressales > Cupressaceae > Sequoia > Sequoia sempervirens. Next base: position 241,238,914 of record VDFB02000003.1, on the reverse strand, counting down.
AAATAAAAACTAATGACATCACAATTTAAACAATAACAAACAATACAATTAATTAATCTTTAAATGAATATATTACAAATCAATACATAATCCAAATAAAATGTTTTTAAATAGAAATATATATGTATAATTTTTCATTTTTAAAATGACTAATTAAAAGTAAATTGAAGAGAAACCATTCACTTACACTTCAATAGACTTTTTTTAACAATTCAATACATAACACAAATAAAATATTTTTATATAAAAAAATACATCAATAATTGTTAATACTTTATTTAAAAATAATAAAAAATACATCAATAATTGTTAATATTTTAAATCAATATTTTATTTGTGTTATGTATTGAATTGTTAAAAAAAAGTCTATTGAAGTGTAAATAAAATGGTTTATTTTCAATTTTACTTTCAATTAATGATTTTAAAAATTTAAAAATTATAGATATATATTTTTATAATTTAAAAACATTTTATTTGGATTATGTATTGATTTGTAAAATTCAGTTAGAGATTAATTAATTTTATTGTTTGTTATCATTTAAATTATGATGTTGGTTTTTATTTTAAGAGCATAAATAATTTTTTTATGTTAGGTAATGCATAAACAATAATCTCATCATCTTAGATCTAAAATATAAATTGAAAGGTATAGGTATATAATTTTCAAAATTACATTTGTATTTGATCCTTTATTAAAACTAAAACTAATCTAAATAATTAAAACTATTAAGTATCTCTAATATATTTAAAAAATTATTAAAGAGTTTATGTATATTTTTTATTGTTTAAATTATGATGTTATATTTATAAAAAAAAAATATTATATAAATATTATATTAAAATATATACAATATATAAACATTATATTAAAATATATATTATATAATTTATAATTTATAGTATTATTATATCAATCTATAATATATAATTTTACAATATATATTAATATAATTATATTTATATAAAAAATATTATAAATATATATTACATTATATTTTTTTATATAAAAATAAATAAAAATTATACACACATTACTTTAAAATAAATAGCTAAACTAAAAATATAAAATCATTAAAAAGAATTAAATGTCTGTCACTCCACCTGCAGCACGCACACTGAGAAACAGTTAAATGGCAAAAAGGACGGTACGTTGTCTAATTGTCCAGTGGGAATGGCATGGCCATTCTATTTTGTAGGCTGCATAGCCAGCTCCTTGATTTCGTCATTGGGACTTTTCAAAGTTCTGATTACCTGACACCTAAATTATAGGCATTGGAGTTTAAATTTGACCATCATTTTCAATTTGCAATTCTTTTATCTCTTCCAAGGGCATTGGAATTTAAATTTGACCATCATTTTTCAATTTGGAGTCTTTACTTCTTCCAAGGGCTATGGAATTTAAATTTGACCATCATTTTTCTATGGTATTGAGAAAGGGAGAGAAAATGTGCAAAAGGATATTAAAAGATTAGACTAAGTATATTCTATTTCAGTGGAATGTAGTTGTTAGATTAGAATAAAAATTATTAGTATATGAAAGTATAAAAAGAAAAGAAAAATAGAATTTTATTTTTTTTCTCAAAAAAAATATAAATATTTTCAGAAAAGATAAGTTGGAAGAGTTGATTTGGGTGTAAAAGTCATCTATGAATATAAATTAGATGACACATGAATTTGAATCTATTTTTTATCTTTGTATCAATCAACTTTAAATAAGAACATAGCTCATTTGTTTAGATTGTTGAGGAAGGGAGATAAAATGCAAGAAAGATACATTCGAATTTTATACTTACATTTATTCTAGTGGCAATGTAGTTGTTAAATTTGAATAAAATGTACTAAATGATTCATAGTCATTATGTGAGGGTATAAGAAACAAAAGGTTTCTTCTTTGAAGTCTGTTAGGGTTATAAGACAGATATCTAACATTTTAAATGCAGATTTAATCAATAAAACAATGAAATAAAACACAAAAAAAAATTAAAACAGAGAATTTAACGTGGTTCACCCAATCCGGGCTACATCCACAAAACTGCAGCCATCCAATGATTTTATTATCCAATGCAAAAAAATATTACAATCTTGCGAATAATTGCCTTTATACTACAACTCCCATCCCAACCGCTTGTAACAAGCCTTTTAGAAGCTTCTAGAATTAAGTTTCTACAAAGTCGATTTTTTCCTTTTTTCGGTGATTTTTCCTTTTTAGTGACGATGCGAAAAAGTAGGAGAAATTTTTTTCTCGAGGGCTACCATGATGCAAGATAGGGTGGTAATGAACTCCAACAAACAATGCCTAACTGATTAGGAAGGTTCCAAACAACTCCTCGGGTGACTTCCCTAGTTAAGCCACCTATTCCCTTGTAGCCTTGGAGACACACTTATTCAACTATATCTCCATCTGTAGACCACTTCACTATTTGAAGAACACATTTTCAAGGACCCTTTAGGCTATTGATTAACATGTCAAATTCTCTGGTAGGGTTGTCTTGGACTATTCCAACACAATCTGCTCTTTAATGCTTCACAATGGCTTAATTAGGCCTCTTTTCCAAAGGAGTTCCACCAAAACTCACTCCCCTATCCTCGAAACCTTCATGCACACTGAGCACTAGTCACAGAACCAACAATTCTCACATTGGTTTCCATGAAACAATCCATATTCTCTCTGTCCTAACCAAAAACCAGTCCATTCACCATTGGCAATTAGCTTGCCAACCTTCAAGCATGTGCTCCAGCCCTGCTTTTCACACCACCCTGCCTAACAAGCAAATAAAACTCAAGCCTACATGCTAACATGCCCATTCCACCCAACTACGTTATTGTCCTATGGTGGAATGGCCTTTAGAACTCCATTTCTTACAAAACCCTAATAAACCCTAACCAAAATAGCAACTTGCAGAAATCTATTTAAATCTCCCATATTTCTGACTAATAATCACTCCAAGATTATTTAAATGAAAGCTAGAAAGATACTCTATCGATTGATATCACCCTTACATTGATTGGTGATTGTACGAGCACATACAATGGCAAAATATATAGGAAAACACAGATAATTTAAAGAAAAGACAAGCAACACAGAGTATTACTTTATTCAATCTGCAAAATCACAATTGTCAACCCTACTCAAGAGTTCTTACAAGATTTTTAACACCTTTTCACCTTCTACTAACGGTTCACAACTCCCATTTGAAATGGTGACCATTCAACTTCTAACTTCAATGAGATTTTCCTCAAAAAAGCACTATACCAAACATTACAAAATTGCAAAACCATGACTTAAAAATAAACCTACACACCTAAGACTTCCAACGTCATCACTTACACATGTTCATGGTCATTTTGACCTTATTACATTATGAAAATACTTTACCCCCACTTAGACCTTATGTACAATGCAAACAAGCCAAAATTGTCAAAATTGAAGGTGCCCTGCACCATACAGCCAAGGAGGAAAAATTTCATCATCGAGATGAAAGGTCTTTAGCTGACGTGCCATGCTTCTTAATGTCTTCTTTAGACATCCAAGTTGCATCTTCTTCTAGTAACCCAAGCCATTTGATCACGTGTTCAGTATGTACTTTCCTCCTTGTCCTCTTTACCTCTCTTGAGTCCAAAATTGCTTCAAGTTTCATAGGTTTAGTGGGTGGAAGATCCTTGATCCACTCTCCCTCATCACTTTTAGGTTAACCTACTCATGTACCTACAAAAACAGATCTCTTGAAGGGATATAGGTGTAGACATGTAAAATATACCGATTGACATTGTGCATCTGATCCTAACTACTCGGTCTAACCATTTAATCAAATATCCTTATCTAATTAAATTCATCAATTTCCTTCCCTTAATTAAATAAATCATTTTATCTAATTAAGTCAACTCTGTTGTTAATTAAATCAGTCCTTCTAATTTAATTATCCCTATTTAATTAAATAATTAATTTTATTTGATTAAATCTTTAAAGTCTATCTATTAAATTAAATAAATTAAAACATTATTTGATTTAATCTAACACCATATCTTTTAATTAGATAAATAAAAAATCCTTATTTAATTATTCTCTTATCATATTCCTCTCTTATTTGATTTAAATAAATCCATGAATTTGAGTCAAATAGGTCACATCATCTAATCTTATATTAAATTAATTAACCCTTGATTAATTTAATCTCTTATCATGTCCCATCCTATAGATTTTGCAAGTTGCACATGAAAATATATTTAATTCATTTATTAAATCTCTATTTTCCTCACAAGGCATCTTTTGGAATATTCCCTCAAATTTGAATTCAAAAATTCCAAGTCAACATGTACATCCAACAAGGCAATAACTTCATCTTACATGTCCTTTGTCTTGAGCCAAGTGGAATTTATTGCATTTTCCTTTCCCTCTTGCAAGTCATTTCAACAAATTTGAAATTCAAAAATATGCATTTATTGGCACAATCCCCAAAACTTGCACATCCTCCATCCACTCATAGATTGACAAGTGGCATCTTGCCATTGGATGAATGTTAGTCCCACATTGCTCAAATTTGGACTTTCATCCATCTTGGCATTCTATAAATAAAGAGCTCATATCCTCATTTTATCATCCACAAATTATGCAAAGTTATTATGCTAAAATATTTAGCCATTTCCATCAAATATCATTGAATCATAGCTAGGTTATGCAGGTTTTTAGCTTGGAAGCATTCATCCTTCATCAACAAAGTGGATCAATCATCAACATATCTTCAACATATCAATCTTGCATCATAGGAATTGGGAAAGGGCCAATTTTCACATCAAATTGGCACCAATTCTCCCATGGGATCATGAGTTTGCAAATTTAAATTAGGATTCAATCTATTTTGTTGTTTTCATTGTGTTCTTCATTGTTTATTTTCCTAATTTGAGTTTTGTAAATGGATTTCATGGGGAATCCTTGTTCTTGCTTGCAATCTCTAACTTAATGTGTTTGTTCTCATTGTTTTGCAGGTATTAGGATTAGGGTTCACACATTTGGTGCTAGAAGGAGGGCTGGATATCATTCTTTATCACTTTTCTCACAAATTTTTGCATTTTTGTTCATACACAGAAAAATTCCAATGCTAAGAGCTCAACATCGTTGTTTTGACACCACTGACTCTTCAGTGTCACTATATAGCACTGTAGGAAATTCAAAGTATGACGTTGGACTCTTCCCGCCCAAAAAATTTGAATTCTAAACTCTGTTGCTTGACTGTTTGACTCCCATGAACTTTCAAAAAACCAAACTTTGATGCTAGGAAAAATGCAACGTGATTGAGCTCACTGTCTCGACACAGAGCGACGTTGACTGGTAAGTGGCGTTGTGACAACACTGCTAAGAAATCAAACTCTGATGTAGTCACGGGTTGCGCCACTGGAAGGGAGTAAAAAGTGGAAATGAAATTTTAGCACATGCTTTTTGATTAATGATTAATTTATCTTCTGTTTTCTACTTTTTAATCTCTGTATTTTCTAGAATTTGACTGGTTTTCTCCCTTGTAGGTTGGAAATCAAAAATGAAGAAAGGAGAAGCATGAGGAGGATATTTCATCAAATCAAGTGTTTTCTTAACACTTTTTAAGAAATTGATATCACTTCTTTCTTAGGGCACTAATTTCATTTGGTTTTAAAAAGAATCTTTTCAATTTCTTTCTTACAAAGGCTAAAATGAACATTAGGATCACAACATAGTAGAGTTTGTTTCTTTGGATAACAATTGAACAAAATGTCTATCATTTGTCTTTTGGTGCTCTGAAATGAATTCATTATTGCTTTATGGGATCTAAAATGAACATGTGCTACATTGTTTTGTGAAGGCTTACTTTAACTAACCTCATTGAAAAAGGATGTATGCACTTCTCTCGCACTTTATAGTGATCTTGAGAATCAAAAGGCCTTTTTCATGATTTTAGGTTGAGCTAAAGCAATCACCTCCACACTTCAATTTGGGTTTTAAAATTGAAAAAAATCTTGTGTGAATGTGAGTGGGGGCATTATTGCGTATATTCTCTTTTTGTTGCCAACAAAGATTGATCGAGTTACGAATATTGTTTTTACTCACTTTTGTTTATCCTAGAGGGCCTTGGGGAGAAAGTACTCACCCAAGGAAACGACTCAACCAGTAACACTCTAAAGCCAACTGGGATATAAATGTGGGTATTGGAGTAAACACCCATATCATGTGGTTGATTCTGTTAAGATGGATCTAAAAGGGGACTCTTGTCGTATGGATCAATCTCCATGAACAGAAAGTCCTTATTAAAACCCATGTGCTAGAATTTTCCAAAATCCTTTAATCTATTTGTTGGTGCAAGAACGGTCATTCTAAAGCCACCACACACTTTTATGGTCTTTTAGTAGAAATGGAAGCATGCCATGGGAGTTTCATGGGTGTTGATGCTTGGCTACCCCGTATAAGTGAGTGTCATGGGGGGGAGCTAGTGGGGTCAAGCATCTAACCATTTGCTAAAGATAAGCATAGTTGGACTTGTCCAAGTGGGAATCCAACAAATATTGTTTTACACATCCATAGGGTTGTACTTATTCTTGGGTTACAAAATGCATTGCTTAATCGAAAACATCTTGAAAACAAACACTTAACATCATCATCCAAATTTCAAACCCTTTTGGAGACAAATGCAATTGACTCAATCCATATATTATTGCTTGCCCTTGGGATTTATATCCTTATAGGTTTCTAAACATTGGATTACATCTCGATTTGTCTACTTAACTAAACAATAGGAAAGCCCCTACCTTGAGTTCATCAAATTTCCACATAACATACTTTGTGGGGTTTGAAGAAATTAAGACATTGGACATATTAATTTGTAAAAATTAATCAAAGAAAGTGTTTTTGGTAAAATAAAGCCATTAAGCAAAGCTAAGAAAAATGAACTTTCATGTGTGTTGAAGCTTCACGATTCTCAAAAATTCCAAATCCTATAAAATGCAAATCATTGGTTCAAAATCTGAAAATGTATGTTAAAATAGAATCATTTCTTGGTTACAAAGGTCTATAGAAGCATTGTATGCTCTTCAATACCTAGGTCTGGGCAAACAAAGTGTCTTTTCTTAGGTTCATCTTAGGATCAAAGTGTGTGAACCCCAATCCTAGTACCCACAAAACAACAAGAATAAACAAGTTAAACAAGAGATTGCAAGATAAAATAAAGATTCCCCATGAAATCCATTTACAACTTTGAATTAGGAAAGAAAAGAACAAAGAACACAATGAATCAAAGAAATATAGATTCAATCCTAATTTAAATGTGCAAACTCATGTTCCCATGTGGGAATTGGTGTCAATTTGATGTGAAAATTGGCCCTTTCCCAATTCCTAAGATGAAAGCTTGATATGTTGATGGAGATTGATCCACTTTGATGGTGAAAAATGAGAGCTCCAAGCCAAAATCTACAAAAAACCTAGCTAAGAACTCAAGATTGATGGATGGAAATGGCTAAATATTTTAGAATATAACTTTGCATAATTTGTGGATGATCAAATGAGGGTATGAACTCTTTATTTATAGAATGCTAAGATGAATGAATGTCCAAATTTGAGCAATGTGGGACTAACATTCATCCAATGGCATGATGCCACTTGTAAATATATGAATGGATGGAAGATGTGCAAGATTTGGGGATTGTGCCAATAAATGCATATTTTTGAATTTCAAATTTGTTGAAATGACTTGCAAGAGGGAAGGGAAATTGCAATAAATTCCACTTGGCTAAAGACAAAGGACATGTAAGATGAAGTTATTGCCTTGTTGGATGTACATGTTGACTTGGAATTTTTGAATTCAAATTTGGAGAATATTCCAAAAGATGGCTTGTGAGGAAAATAGAGATTTAATAAATGAATTAAATCTATTTTCATGTGCAACTTACAAAATCTAGAGGATGGGACATGAGATGAGATTAAGTTAATCAAGGGTTAATTAATTTAATAGGAGATGTTAGATGATGTGACTTATTTGACTCAAATTTATGGATTTATTTAAATCAAATAATGAAGGAATATGATAAGAGATTAATTAAATAAGGATTTTGATTTATTTAATTAAGAGAGATGGTGTTAGATTAAATCAAACAATGTTTTAATTTATTCAATTTAATGGATAGACTTTAGAGATTTAATCAAATAAAATTAATTATTTAATTAAATAGGGATAATTAGATCAGATGGATTGATTTAATTAACAAAAGAGATCAACTTAATTAGATAAAATAATTAATTCAATTAAGGGATGAAAGTTGATGAATTTAATCAGATAAGGGGATTTGATTAAATGGTTAGACTGAGGGATGATTTAGGAAGAAATGATGTTAGTAGGTCGGGATCAAGTGCACAATGTCAATCAGTATATTTTACGTGTCTACATTTTGCCCCTCTTTGAATCAATGTACTTGTTGCGTTGGTTCAAGGAATAAGCGATCTCGATCGAAGCCAAATTTTTTTATATTTAAAAACTTGCCCCATTGCTGCATGGTGAGAGAAAACATGCCATTATAATTCCCCCTCGAGAGATTGGACGAAAATTTTAATTTTTGGGTGATCTCATGAAAAAAGAGGACAAAGTACCCGACAAGTCCGAAAGGGCTTTGGGAGGTGAAAAACGTGTCTAAACGTAATAAAACGATGAAAAAAAAGCCTCAACTGGACAAAGACAGGTTCAGGGGTCCAAAACCCTAGTAGGACAGCCAATCAAGGGGAAAAAACCCTAATTTTTAGGCTTAAAAGGGGTCTGAGGGGTCACTTTCAAGTCATTTTCAAACACCTCCAATAGTAATCTCAAGATTTGAGCTTAGACCTCCTAATGATATGGCGCAATGACAACTTCCTCTGCACATTTCTAATCAAGTTCGGACATACCAGTGGCCACCTAGCATCGAGGCACAGATAAGTGGTCCCTATCTGAGCTTCGTTTTCATTTATTGCTTCAATTAATGCCTTTAAAGGGTCGGTCCATCTGTAGCGGTGCTAGATAGCGCCGCTCAGAAGTCAAACTATGCCACTCGGTGTGATATTGCAATGCAACAGTGTAGTTTGGAGTTTAAAAACTCTGATGCTGAGCTTGGGGCTGGCGAAGGGATTTGCAAAGTGCAACACAACAGTCTGAAGCTCGCCCAAAGTGCCCTGCTGGGTGATAAAGTGCATTGTAGCAGTGTGATTTGGTTCTTTTTTGGGCCTAGAATCAAAGTTTGATTAGAAATCAAACTGTAATGCCATCACGAGTTGCACCACTAGGAAGGTTTTTTGCATGCCTGACGAAGAATTTTTCAAAAAATTTAACATGATGACCTTCCTTGATGCAGGACACAGTGAGGGAGCTCTACTCCCGAGAGCACAGGTCGTAGGACCTAGCTGGTTACTTGCGGGACCTAAGTGACAGTGACTAGGATCAACTCTGGATTACGAGGTTGTGGTACATTTCTTATGCAACACCCATGTGTACTCACTTAGGTATGCTGTCAGCACTGGCCAAGAGATTGCACAATGAGATTTCTTTGTTTCATCTTCCCACTAGTGAGCCACCATCACCTTAGAGGATGTTTGGTGCATTTTGCAATTGTCAATTCACATTTGTTGAGTGATTTTCGACATGGATGAGGGGCATGAGGCCTGCTTCAGAGTCCTCACTATAGATGAGATTGTTTTTTGCAGGGGCAGATAGAGCTCGAGTAGCACAGGATCTTAGCACCTCCCTACCGCTGGGTGATTGTAGCCATTATCTTGGGTCTCATTGCCCCTGACAGGCACGGGCGATATTTCAGTCCTAGTTGGGGATCCTGCTGGGAGCGGATGGTTTGAGATAGGCCAGTTCATTTCACTTGGGGGCTTGTTCTTCTAGCTTCACTATAGAGAGACCTCCATGAGTACATCTACATGGATGGGAGAGCACTCTGAGCAGGGGTGACTCTTCTTCATGTCTGGGTGTGGGAGCACATTGTTGTGTTGTGGCCATGCATTGTTTTAGATCTGATGGTGCCAGATGATCCCCTCATGTGGTGATACAGAGGCGGTGTGTCCTTCACACACACTAGTGAGCAGGGGATCTCCTATTGGAGGAGAGTTCTTGACAAGATGTAGGTTTTTACCTGGCGACTGTACCTTGGTTAGACTGGATGGGCCGACGATGTTGATCAGATATTCTACTATCACTAGGACCATTTTATGTAGGGGTGGGAGCACACTATGATTGAGAGATACTTGCCCAGGAGCGTGCAGTGTCAGTTCAGAGAGCTGCAAGATCGACCAGATGATGATTACATGGCCATATTCACCCACTCCATGACACAGGTCTCATGGGGGCAGTACATTCCTGCTTTAGAGGTGGTGGATAGCTTCAGGCAGCTGGTAGCCCAGCCATGGGCTTATGATCAAGGGTTAGAAGATCCAGGCACTACTCAAGCCTATAGGGATTGGTTTTGGCCTCCGCTTCGATTAATGATTCTAGGTGCAATTCTGGATCTGTAAAGAGTCAGAGGCAGAGGGGGAGGATGAGGATGAAGAGATGATATTCAAAAGGACCTGCCATTCGTGCCTCTAGTGTAGCTAGATCACAAAGATGTGCACATGCAGGACTAGTAGTAGGTGCCACCGGTCCCACCACCTCAAGGTGAGGGTCCTCCTCGGGTGTAGCCACAAGTACAACTAGCAGGACAGGCAGATGCATGGGATACCTTGATTACGTAGCTCTAGTCCCAGGTCTAGGCCATGACAATCGAGAGAGAGTAGTTCAGGGCCGTATGACAGAGATAGGCTGCAGAGCTATAGGCAACCACTGAGCTAGGCAGGAGACAACAGTTAGAGAGCATGACAACCTTCTCCTCCTAGGGTATAGTGTCAGTTCGATCTTATAGGGATGTCATCCGAGAGGTAGAGTACTATCGGAGGTACTATCACCGGGCCATACCCAGAGCAGAGTAGGTCACAGAGTACTCAGAGCAGGCTAGCCATAGACTAGTAGAGGGTCATGGCGACAAAGGCGAGAGTAGCATCCATAGGGATAGAGCTTGATCAAGATGCTACGATACTTTTCATGCCTTATGGGCTCATTTTTTATTACCCGGTGGGCCTTTTGTACTGATTGACATATATGTACAGTGATTTGATTTATTTATTGTACTATGATAGTTGCATTATTGATGATATATATATATGAACTGATGATGATTTTGATGCGATGCGATGTGTAATCTTTATTTATGCATGGATGATTTTACTTATATATGTTGTGCAATGATGCTTTAATGGATGCATTTATTTCTGATGATGTATGCATTATGATTATGACTAATAGATCTATATTATGTTGCCTTATGATATGCAGATATGTAATGTGCAATGATTTTGTCTATATGATGATCTATTTTATGTTGATGCAAATGGGATAATCGAATATGTGATATGATATGTTGTGTGAATCATGTGAGATGATATGTGACTTATGTTTATAAATGATTATGGATGCAAATACGCTTTATATGTGATGGACTATTTATGCTTATGTGGAATGATTTGTATAATGAATGATTTATGATGTTATTTATGGGATGACATGGATGATGTACATGCGACGGTCATGATATAATGCAAATGAGATGGTTTTATGAGATGCTTAGAATAACAAATGCTATTATCCTAAATATATTGAATGATGATGTAAAGATATGCAATGATATGATAATGTTTTATGCAAGATGAACCAAATGTGTGAGATGACTTTATGATGTTATGCAAGTATGTATGTGATGGATTATCTTATAATGCCTATGTACCTATTGTTTATGATTATGCAGTATGTGATAATGTAAAATGGTTATGAGATGCAAATGAATGTTTATGCAGTGATTCATCTAATGCAATGCAATGTAATGGATGAAATGTGCTGAAATGGATGCACCTACCTATGAAGAATGCCTATGATAACCTGTTTATGTGATGATTTGAAATGCAATGCATGTGTTTCCTATATGATATGTTTATGCATTATGGTAATGGTTTGTGGATGCAGGATCGATGACGATGATGGTGAAGATGATCAACTGTCATAGTACCTTGTTAGTGCAGTTAGCAAGAAGAGAATAAGTCATTTCAACAAGACACAAGATGATGTAAATGCAAATGATGATGATGATTACTTGCTGAGGAATTGGGATTTTTTTTTAAAGGGCCAAATTTTCTTATGCTTGATAATGTATGTGGTACGATGCATCAAGGTATAGGAAACTAGGATGGCATTGTACCTAGTGTGATGGATTTTGACTTGAAAATTAGATAGGAGTATCCTTGTTCACACCTGATATATGAAAACCTTGCTAGGATGCACTTTAGAAGTTCAAAATAGCTCAAACCAAAACACGGAAAGGTATAACCAATCAATGCAAAATTCAACAAGCTATCCAAAACATCCTCTATACATATCTAACAAAGCAAGTATTCACCAAGTTATTTTGCAAGAACGTCCAACAAGCACAATAGACAAAAGATAATGATTGTTGCCCCATTCCTATCTTTCTAAATCCTTTTGTTCAGATATCATCGAGAGGTCCTTGGACTGAGCACAATAAGATAAGTCAAAAGACAAAGATAAAGCACACAAACAAGTTGTTGTTCTTCAATACTGCTAACCAAAAGGGAATGTGTTTTTAAGGATAAGAAATTAAACTATTGCCAAAAGATAATGCCCATTATAGGAAGGATACATCCTAAGACATGTTAGTGGATGGCGACACATCATTTCATTTATCCAAAGTGTTCCTTCTGATAAATAATTCCCATTGTAGGAAGGATTCATCCTAGGACATGATGTTATTAGATGATTGATATGGGACTATTTGGATGATGGACTATCGACACAAAGAATTGACCAACTTGTTTACGTACTGACTTAAACCTGAGACTTGATGTTTTTGAGTTTTTTACTTTTCACTGCTAGACTTGTTTCTAACTGTTTCACCAAAGGTTGAAGATGACAATCAATTTATTATGAGTGGTGTTTATTGTGGGTGCAAGCAAGATGAGGTGGATGGATTTTTTCAAATATTTGGATGTTTTTGACATTTTGCAATGTTTTGAGGTTGTTTTTGGTATTTTTTGAGATTTTTCAAATGTTTTGATTTTTTGATTTTTTTAATATTTTGGGATTTTTTGAGATTTTGACAAAGAGACCAACCTAAAGACCTATTCTAGGGGTCTCATGGGCTAATCAATAGATTAGCCTTGCCTACGTTATACACGCAGAGACCACATAGTTCGACTAACGACTTGACCAATTTACAGATGGAGATATACATGATGAGATGTCAGTTTACTATGACAGTCTCCTAAAGGACTAACCTAAGTGTCTCAGGGGATGATCAAAGATCAACCTTGCCTAAGTTCAAGCTCAAAGATGACCTAGTTTGACAAGATGACTTTTTTTTGACCTTTTGACTAACTTTTTGACCTATTTTTGGGATTTTTTGATAAATTTTTTTTTTTTTGGATTTTTTGATGTTTTGATGTTTTTGGATTTTTGGATTTTTGATGTTTTTGGATTTTTTGATATTTAGGACTTTAAGAATATAAACGAATCCGATCCAATGAGAACATGCCCCCAGGCTGATCCAATAGACTACTCCGATAAAGGCAGGACAAATTGACCTTGAGGATGGGCCAAGTACTACAAGGAGGGATCATGATACGAATCATAGGACCAAGCTATGGTGCGGATGTGAGTGAATGTGATGGAGATATGGAATGTGATAGATGATGGAAGTAAAATGGATGGATGATGTAGAACAAGCCGTAAAGATCTCAGTAGATGGAAAGTGATTATTTCACCAAGGTACTTGTCCAAAGTGCCACTGAAGTGGTTTTCACTAGAGGACGATTTTTTTTCTCTTTAGTATTTTTTTGGTCCTTTATTTGATTTTTTGGATTTTTTGCTTTTTTAATTTTTTTTGGTTGTTACCAAGACACATGTTTGCTAGTTTTTCGCCGAAGTAACCATTTTTTTAGGAATTTTTTTTATTTTTTTGGTTCTATACCTTGAAAGATTTAGGCATAAAACTTTTTAAGATGGGAGCTATTCATGGGCTCCTGTAGAGGTTCGCCTTCAGGTGTTGATAGTTGATATGCCCTTGATTTGTAACTTGTTGTGATGAAAAATGGTCCTAGCCAATTGGGTTCAAATTTTCCTTTGTTGCTTGGGTTTGGGACATTCTTCTAATTTTATTTTAAGACTAGTTCTTTGACTTTGAATGTCCTGCTTTTGATTTTCTTATTGTAGCTCCTTTTAAGTCTATTCTAATAGACTTGTAAATGATTCAAAGAATCTATCCATTGCTCATGTAGTAGCTCCCACTCATTCAATCTTGACACTCTGTAGTCTTCATCAGTGATGAGATTTTGTAGTGATATCCTAAGTGATGGGAGTTCGATCTCAATGGGGAGTACTGCTTCTAATCCATAGACCAGGGAGAAGGGGGTGGCTCTGGTGGGTGTGTGTATGTTGGTTCGATAGGCCTAGAGGGTGGGATTAAGCTTTAAATGCTAGTCATGACCTGCGCCATTGACTATTTTCTTGAGGATTTTCAAAATGTTTTTGTTTGTAGCTTCTACTTTGTCATTGCCTTGGGGATAGTATGGGGTGGAGAAGCGATGTTGGATTTTTAATTTTTCACATAGGTCATGGACCTCCTAATTTTTGAATGGTGTTCCATTATCTGAGATAATGGCTTGTGGAACACCGTAGTGACATATAAGATAGTTTAGGATGAACTTTGAAATCTGTTTCCAAGTTATGTACGTCATGGGTATGGCTTCCACCCACTTAGTAAAGTACTCTATTGCGGTTATGATGAATTTGTGGCCATTAGATGAGGTGGGTGTTATTTTTCCAATGAGATTGAGTCCCCACTATGAAAAAGGGCCATGGTACGATGATAGGATGAAGCTCTTGAGCTAGAGCATGGATGAGGTCCCCATGCTACTGACATTGTAGACACCTTCCGACATAGTTATGTGCCTCTCATTCCATTGTGGGCCAATAATACCCCATCTTCAGTAGTTTCTTAGCTATGGTCATTCCACTCAAGTGTGAACCATAGATACCGTTCTATACTTCAGTTAGAGTGGTTAATACCTCCTTAGCATTTAAATAGTTCCTTCTATGCTTCTACGATATAGTGTATCACCTAGGATGACAAATCTGGATGCCTTTTTAACAAAGGTTAATTTTAGGTTTGATGGTAGGTCGATAGGTATGACTCCTATACGAAGGTATGTGTAAATGTAATGATACCAGGGATCACCAGGACCAACGATTTTGTACACATGTTCTGATTCTAGAACCTTGAATGTGAGCACAAGAAGCTACTCTATTAGAAATTCATATTTTGGAACATTGTTGGCGATGTCCAGTAGGGACCCAATTGTTGCCATGGTGTTTTCTGCTCTGTTGTTGGCTCTAGGTATTTGCTCAAGTGTAATTTTGATGAAGGATTCTTTGAGAGTCTCGACCAATTTCTTGTATGGAGTGAGCTTGTTGTCCTTGGTCTGATATTGATCATTCACTTGACTTATGATCAACTGGGAGTCTTCGTACACTTTGAGAGCCATGATGTTCCACTACACTACTATTCTAAGACATATGGTCAAAGCCTCATATTCTGCAATGTTATTGGTGCAGGGAAATTCTAGTTTGTAGGACCTTGGTATGCAATCCCCTTGTGGTGTGATAAAGAAAACACCAACTCCTAATCCATGTTGTGTGTATGAGCCATCGAAGTATAATTTCTAGTGGTTAGCTACGTTGAGATTAAAATTGGATTCATCTAGAAACTCGAATACAAGAGGGTTCTCAAAATAGATTGGTGCTTCTACTAGTTGGTCTACGATGACTTGGCCCATGATTGCTTTCCTTTCCACATATTCGATGTCGTACTCTGACAATATCATCACCCATTTTTCCATTCTTCCTGTGAGCATTGCCTTTGATAGTAGATACTTGAGAGGATCAATTTTGGCAATGAGTTTTATTTTGTGTGCCAACATGTCATGTCTGAATTTTTGTGATGCAAACACTACTACGAGGCATGCCTTCTCGATGAATGAATAGTTTAGCTCATGTCCAACCATTGTCCTACCAATGTAATATATAGCCCTTTATGTTCCCTTTTCATCATGCTGAGCTAAGAGAGCTCCAAGGGCTGTTATTATTGCTGATACGTATAAGATCAATGGTTTCTTTGGGATGGGTGGCATTAAGACTGGTGGTGTTATTAGATATTCTTTGATTTTGTTGAATACCTCTTCACACTTGGTATCCCATTTGTATGCTACTCCCTTGTGGAGTACGTGAGAATATGGGTTATGTTTGTCCACCAATTGTGCTATGAATCTTCAAATAGATTGTAGTCTACCTTGGAGACCTTTCAGTTGCTTTAATGTTTTCACTGCCTCCATCTCCAAGATTGCTTTTACTTTTGCTGGATCCACCTTGATACCCCTCATTGAAACTATATATCCTAGGAGCCTTCCTGATTGTATGCCAAAGACACACTTCTTTTGGTTTAGTCTAAACTTGTACTCCTCTAGCCTGTCAAAGATGGCACTAAGGGTTGCTATGTGATCTTTTCTCTTTCTAGACTTAGCTAGAATGTCATCAACATAGTCTTTGACTATTTTATGAATCATATCATGGAATATCGATGTCATGGCCCTTTGATGTGTTGTTCCTACATTTTTTAAGTTGAATGGCATCATGTTCCAATAGTATGTCCCCCATGGACAGGTGAAAGTCATCTTATGTTGGTCCTCCTTAGCTATCATGATCTGATTGTACCTTGAGAATCCATCCATTAGTGACAAAATCTCATGTCCAACTGTCATGTCTACTATCATAGAGATGTTGGGTAGTGGGAAGTCATCTTTTGGACATGCCTTGTTCAAATTTTTGAAGTCTGTACAGATTCTGATATTTCCATTAGGTTTTGAAATAGGTACCAAGTTTGATACCCATTCTAGATAGTCTATCGGTCAGATGAATCCTGCATCTAATAGCTTCTTTAGCTCCATTTTGAGTAATAGGGTGATCTGAGATGCATTTTTTGAAGCTTTTGTTTGATAAGCTTTGCTTGTGGATACACTGCTAAGTGGTGAACCACAGTCTTTGGATCAAGTCCTGGCATGTCAACATAACTCCATGCGAAGTTTAACTATCTTTCCCTTAGGAATTATGCTAGGAGCTCTTGCTCTTCTAATAGTAGTGATTCCACATAGAATGTGATATGCAAGGTCTCCTCTATTCCTAGGTTGACCAGATTGCATTTTTCTACCAAGACTGCTGACTTTTCCTAATGAATAGCTCTTAAAGGAATATTGAATCCCCCATCCTCGAGCACCTCAGAGAGGTTTTCACCATTGTATGCATCCTTTCTTTTTAATTTTTTTCTTATCAGAGAGTTCCACGGTGTGGTTTTCGCTCAAGGACTTGGATATTATTCTTAATTTCTCACTTTTTTGATTGAAGGATTCAATAGTTTCCCCATAATAGGCATATGTGTCCAACTCTATTATGAACCCTGCTTTATGGTCCCCATCTAGAATGTTATCCCGCAATCCCATGAATTTTGAGAGCACCTCATCATTTTCGAATGTATCAAGAACTAGTGGTCCTCATTGGTCGTAGTCGATGAGTTGGGGATATACTAGGTGAATCTCATGATTTTGATGGCCTGTTTCAAAAGATAGGGTGCTAATCATGCAAAGAGTGGTGTCTTCAAATAGCCTAGGTAAGTTACTCAAGTGATCCTTGTCATTGTTGCTACTACAAACATCAGTTATATCAAATGTAAAGTTATCTATGACTCTACCTATAGACACTAGTAATTGTAGTTCTACTGGGGTTGGCTAAAGAGGATTGTTAACCATTCTAATTGAAGGACTTCAACCTCGTATGGTTATACTCAGAGGGGTACATCCAAGGCCAAGGTTTGTTATTGGTCGTATCTCTAGCATGATAGGTATTATAAGCCCATTGTCATTTTGTCCAAGTCTTCAATTTTTGTCGTATCCCATTGCGAGCATCATTTGCAGACCCTTGCTTCTATCATTCATTGGTAATTCAAGTGCTAGTATTTCATCTTGATATAGCATATGGGATGGATCTACCTCAATAACTTCTTGACCAAGGTCTCCCTAGCTTGTGAATTTAGGATAGTTTTTAGGTGGCATTTGGGATGTGGTAGCCTCATTTATTTGTAGGTGTCCCCATGATCTAGGAGATTGTGGTAACTCTCCTACCACAAAGGCATTATTAGGGAGCTTGTAGTTTCCACAACCATTATCTTGGATGATGAGCTTGATGTCATAGATGATGGGAATGGTGGGAGTGGCAGGTGTGTCTGTTGCATAAGTGGATGTGAGAGTGGCAAGATCAATGTATGGTGTGGATGGGCCTTCATCATTTTTTGGTACTTGGTGGATTTTGTAATACTTTGCTTCAAGATTTTTGCAATATGAGAAAGGTTCAGGATCTCCATGGATGGTAACTTCTTGTCCGTTATGTGTAAATTTCACACATTGGTGGAAAGTTGATGCTACTGCTTTCATCGAATGGAACCATGGATGTCCTAGGAGGATATTATATGGCAAGTCAAGGTCCAAGACCTGACAAGTGGTTTCCATGATGGAAGACCCTACTTGAATAGGGAGTTTGATTGTGCCCTGAGACACTCTTTCTTGGTCATCATATCCTCTTATTGTGATACCTTTTCCTTTGTTGATGGAATCTTCTGATATTTTCAACTACTTGATGAGGCTCAGAGAATAGATATTGAAACCTGCACCTCCATCCACCAAGACCCTTTTGATTTTTCTCTTATGTACTATGGCTTCCAAGTGAAGTGCACGGTTGTGAGATGGTTGACCAGGGAAATCCTAGTCAAAGAATGTAAGAAGATTAGGCATAATGATATTTCTGACCATAGCTTGGAATTTCTCTGCATCAAGATCTATGGGGATAGTGGATGAGGCCAACACTTCTTCAAGGATTTTCCTATGGGCAGATGAGATTTTTAGCAAATCCATGATGGAGATTTGCGCTAGAATTATCTTGAGTTGATCTAGGACATTATAGCCATTAGGAACGGATCCAGATATAGGGACTCTATTTGGCTAGGATGATCCTTTGATGGTTACTTTTCCACCTCTTGTGGTGACTCCACAATCTTCAGCATAGGCACCTTTGATGGTGATGACCATGCAATTTTCATCTAGGGAGGTGACGACTGTTTCATACACATGATTTACATTTGAGTGGATTCCTTTCCCTTTATCATTTTTATTCCCTTTGTTGCCATGATTCGGCATCAAATTCGTATATATCTTACGATCTTGATTTCCTATAGGTTGTTCCATGTTTATGATTCTTTTATCGATGAGATCTTGGATGATGTTTTTCAATATCATGCAACTGTTTGTGGTATGGCCTTTGATTTTATGGAATTCACAGAGTTGATTCTCATTATACCAAGGAGGTTTCACATCTGGTTCTTGGTAATTCTCAAATGTAGGAGGCTTGATGAGGTTTTCGTCTATCAACTTTTTCATTATGTCTTCAAGTGGTTCCCCCAAAGTGGTGTATTTTCGCTTGGGATAACTCTTGCACTGGGGTGGTCCTCTTTGATCATTGATATTATTGATTGTTACACTTTTTTTTGGTTGGTGTGTCATGTGATGATTTTTTTGGTGTTGGATTTGGATTTGTGGTGCGGGTGTATGTTGGTGAGGAGCACTAATGACCACCTTGGCATTGACAATACCATCATTAGTAACATTCTTTTTCCTTTCCCACATACGAGGTTTATCATTGTAATTGGATGGTGGGTGGTTGTTTTGTTGTTCATGGTATGATGTTTATTCCATGGGTTGAGTCATAAGGTCTCTTTCGATGCTGAGCGCTTTGGGGATCAACTGATCATATGTGGTGATGCCTTGAACCTTGAGATGAAATGCCAAGTGGCCTTCAAGGTAGGTTATGAAGGTGCAAAGTTGTTCTTTTGGCATGATCCACTTGCTCTGATTGGCCTTGGATCACCATCATTCTATGAAAGAGGCAAATGATTCACCCTTTCCTTGTTTCAGAGCTGAGAGTTCTTCTAGCCTCACATCCATTGCAATGTTGCATGCATAGTTTTTAATGAATGGATCCATAATTTCTTGGAATGTTCTAATGCCTGAAGGTAAGTGAGAGAACCATTCCATAGCGTGGCCTACCAAGCTCCTAGGAAATAGTCACATCAGATAAGTATCGTCGTATGTGACTTCCATGCAATGTACCTAGAATTCCTTGATGTGATCTTTAGGGTTTCCCGTCCCTCGATATTTGTCAAATTTAGGGATCTCAAATCACTTAGGGAATAATTTCATTACTAGGCTCCTATCAAATGTATAGGGACACAAGTTGCTTGGTGTTTTGGTTGTTCACCCGAATTGAAGGTCGAGCACTTGTTACGAGAGCAACCTGATTTGTGTCGTTACATCATTTTGCAGATTAGGGAGTGGGATGAAAGTGTTTTGGGGTGTTTCAATCGTGGGTTGGATGGGTGGGTTGGTTGGTGTATTGTTCGATGGTATTTGTGTGTTCTAGCGAGCTAGGTAGGCTTCTACTTGTTGTATGAACAATGCCTATTGTTGATCTTGTTGCTGTTGTGCTAAGATTTGTGCTTGTTGTTGCACTTGTTGTTGTTCCAACAATGCTTTTTGTTGGGCTACCAATTTGGCTACTTCTTGATGCTCTTGATACTACTTTATTTCTTGCCAATATGCTTGCAATTATGCTTCTTTTCTTCATGCGAGAAGTTGTACTTGTGCTTGTGCCTATTGTGCTTGATATTGAACGTTTTCTTGAGCTTGAGCTTGTGCTTGCACTACTTTTTCTTGGGCTTGTGCTTGTGCTGCTTGTTGTTGTAATAGAGCTTGTGCTTGAGCAGCCTTTTGTGCTTGAAATGCTTGTAATGCTTGTGTGGCTTGTTTTTGTTTTTGTTGCAATAATGCTTGGGCTTGTTGCTCTTGTAATGTGGCTTGGGTTGCTTGGGTAGCTTGCATAACTTAAGAGGTTTGTTGAGCAGCGTTTTATTTTTGCACTTGTTAGAATCCCCTTTGGAAGGAAGCTTGCAATGCCATGTTGTACTGGCTTGATGTGGTGGAAGTTGGTGGTGGTGGGGGTGGTGGTGGATTTGGAATAGCATTGGTGGTGAGTGATGATGTCGTGTTGATGTTTCGAGTGATATATGGTGGTGTTGATGTGGTGGTTGGTCCTTGGGAGACCTTGCTTTGCAATGTTAGGAGGGTGTTTGATGGTGTTGTCATTGCTTATGCATTTGTAGTCTATTGTTGTGATATCGATGAGAAGTT
Source organism: Sequoia sempervirens (assembly GCA_007258455.2). NCBI lineage: Eukaryota > Viridiplantae > Streptophyta > Pinopsida > Cupressales > Cupressaceae > Sequoia > Sequoia sempervirens. The sequence continues at coordinate 241,217,487 of VDFB02000003.1, read as the reverse complement.
TTAAGCATTTGGCATAATTCTTTGATTTATATTTGTGATGTTGTTTTGATTGATAGTTGGTAGAGGGGGAAGCCCTAAACCAAGGAGTGGTGTGGATGATAATGGAAATGGTGGAAGAGGTTGAAATGTGAGGGGTGCAACCTCTTGCGAGAATGTTGTGGTGTCGAATATGCCCCCTAGTCCAAACATTTCTCCCTCTTCTTGTGAATTTGTGAGGAGAGGATTTTGAGGTGTTGCATGAAAAAATGATGATGATGGATCATGATGGAAAGTGAGGGAACATTCTTATGTAATGGGTTTTCAAGTATGTTTTGTTCCAAGGTGGTATTTGCATCCAAGTTTTGATTATTAACAAGGGGGTGTGCTTGAATAGCATTGAGAAATGCATTTCCCTTATTAACATTGGGTTGGGTTGGAGCAAAAGATGTCATTATTTGTGGAATGTTTTGGGTGATGTTTTGGGATGGGGGTGTGGATGAGATGGGAATGGTGGATGAGATTGGAGGAAATGTTGTCTCCACTATGGTAATCATATCGAAATCCGAAGGTAACTTGGCCCCTTGTTTTGCTAGCTCAAGCATGTATAGCAAAGGGTTAAGCCTCATCATGATGTTGATGATTCTATGGTTGACTGTATTTTGGAGCATTTCAGTTATTTCTTCATGAGACATTCCAAATGTAATATCCTCTCCTTGGTTTTCCTCTTTCAGATTTTGGGATGATGAAATGGTCAAAGGATTGCTTGATTCAGTGGGATTCATTTCAACGTCTGTTTGGCTAAGATCACTTGAAGCAGGTGTTTCTTTGTTGGCTTCCATAATCTTCTTGTATTGAGATCTAGTTTGAACCATAAAACAAAGATCAATTTTCAAGAATAGGAGAGATGAATCTCTTGGTTCTTTGGTTTGATCTTTAATTTATGTCCAAAGTAGGAAATTTTTAGGATATCTGAAGGATTGAAAGGTGATATGATGATGTGAGGGATGGATGATGTGGATGTTATGGTCTTTTGATAAATCTTAATGGGAGATGCTAGGCTCTTGGGACTTTTGGATATGTTTCAGATTTTTGGTTTTGATTTGATTTTGGATTTGTCCTTGATTTTGATTTTGATTTCTTTTGATTTTGAACAAAAAAAAGACCCTAAGATGTTGGATGATGATCTAAGGGATAGATTTTTTTAAAGGAGGATAATTTGAATATGTGTGGGGAGAAGGATGCATCTTCCCACACCTATTCAAACAAGATGATAGTTTCACTATGCATATGAAGAAGGATTCATCTACATATACTAAGCTAAACAATGTGATTTTAATAACTTTGACTAAGCATATGCGAAAGGATGCATTTACATATACCTAGCCAAAGGTGATTTTTGATAATGTTTTCAAGGATTTGGTCTCAAGGATTTGATGATTTTTTATTTTGCCAAAAATCCTAGCATTTAAGGATGACTCCAATATTTTTCAAAAGGTGATGATGAGATGATTCTTGTTTTGATGGATGAAGGATGGATGAAAATATTTTAATTTGATTTGATCCTAAGATGAACCTAAAAAAGACACTTTGTTTGTCTAGACCTAGGTATTGAAGAGCATACAATGCTTCTATAGACCTTTGTAACCAAGAAATGATTTCATTTGAACATACATTTTCAGATTTTGAACCAATGATTTTTTGCTTTGGGATTTGGATTTTTTGAGAACCATGAGTCTTCAACACACATGAAAGTTAATTTTGTTTAGCTTTGCTTAATGGCTTTATTTTACCAAAAACACTTTCTTTGATTAAATTTTCAAACTAAGATGTCCAATGTCTTAGTTTCTTCAAACCCCACAAGATATGTTATGTGGAAATTTGATGAACTCAAGGCAAGGGTTTACCTATTGTTTACTTAAGTAGACAAATCGAGATCTAATACAATGTTTAGAAACCTCTAAGGATGTAAGTCCCAAGGGAAAGAAATAACATATGGATTGAGTCAATTGTATTTGTCTCCAAAAGGGTTTGAAATTTGGATGATGATGTTAACTATTTGTTTTCAAAAAGTTTTTGATTAAGCAATGCATTTTGTAACCCAAGAATAAGTACAATCCTATGGATGTGCAAGACAATATTCATTCGATTCCCACTTGGACAAGTCCAGCAATGCTTATCTTTAGTGAATGGTTAGATGCTTGACCCCACTGGCTCCCCTCCACGACACTTACTTATATGGGGCAGCCAAGCATAAACACCCATGAAACTCCCATGGCATGCTTTCCATTTCTACTAAAAGACCGTAAAAGTGTGGGGTGGCTTCAGAACGACCGTTCTTGCACCAACAAATAGATTAAAGGATTTTGGAAAATTCTAGCACATGGGTTTTAGTAAGGACTTTCCATTCGTGGAGATTGACCAATACAGCAAGAGTTCCCTTTCGGATCCATCTTGTTGGAATCAACTGTGTGATATTGGTGTTTACTCCAATACCCACATTTATATACCAGTTGGAAATAATCTTGGCTTTAGAGTGTTACTGGTTGAGTCATTCCCTTGGGTGAGTACTTTTTCCCCAAGGTAGGCCCTCTAGGATAAACAAAAGTGAATAAGGAACAATATTCATAACTCGATCAATCCTTGTTGGCAACAAAGAGAGAATATACGCAACAATGCCACCACTCACACTCGCACAAGATTTTGTTCAATTTTAAAACCCAAATCAAAGTGTGGAGATGATTGCTTTGTCTCAACCTAAAATCATGAAAAAGGCCTTTTGATTCTCAAGATTGCTATAAAGCATGAGAGAAGCACATATGTCCTTTTTCAATGAATTTAGTTTAAGTAAGCCTTCACGAAAACAAAGTTGCACTTGTTTTTTTTAAATCCACAAAGCAAAATGTGAGTTCTTTTTAAATACCAAAAGACAAATGATCAAAATTTTGTTCAATTTTTATCCAAAGAAACAAATTATAATACATTGTGATCCTAATGTTCATTTTAGCCTTTTACAAGAAATGGAAAGATTCTTATTAAACCAAAATGAAATTAGTGTCCTAAGGAAGAAGTGATAACAATTTCTTAAAAAGTGTTAAGCAAACACTAAAGTGTTAAAAAACACTTTGATTTGATGAAACATCCTCCTCATGCTTCTCCTTTCTTTTCTTTCGATTTCCAACCTACAAGGGAGAAAACTAGTTAGATTCTAGAAAATATAGAGATGAAAAAGCAGAAAATAGAAGAAAAATTGATCATTAATCAAAAAGCATGTGCTAAAATTTTATTTCCACTTTTTACTCCCTGCTAGCAATGCAACTCATGACTGTGTCATAGTTTTATTTCCAAGCGGTGCCCTCATAGTGCCTCTTACCAGTTAGTGTCACTTTGTGTCGAGACAGTGAGCTCAATTGCATCGCAGTTTTTGCCCAACATCAGACTTCTTACCTAGCGTCACAGTTTGGTTGTTTTGAAAATTTCCTGCAAGTCAAATGGTCAAGTGGAAAAGTTTATAATTCAATTTTTTCTTAGCAGGACGAGTCCAACGTCACACCTTGAGTCTCCCGCGGTGCTATATAGCGATGCCAAAGAGACAACAGTGCCAAAACATCAACACTAAGCTCCCAACATTGGAATTTTCTGTGTGTAAGCAAAAATGCATAAATTTTAAGAAAAGATGATAAAGAATGATATCCAGCCCTCCTTCTAGCGCCAAAATGTGTGAACCCCAATCCTAGTACTTGCAAAACAACAAGAATAAGCAAGTTAAACAAGAGATTGCAAGCTAAAATAAGGATTCCCCATGAAATCCATTTACAACTTTGAATTAGGAAAGAAAAGAACAAAGAACACAATGAAACAAAGAAATATAGATTCAATTCTAATTTAAATGTGCAAACTCATGTTCCCATGGGGGAATTAGTGCCAATTTGATGTGAAAATTGGCCCTTTCCCAATTCCTAAGATGCAAGTTTGATATGTTGATGGAGATTGATCCACTTTGATGGTGAAGAATGAGAGCTCCAAGCCAAAATTTGCAAAAAAACTAGCTAAGAACTCAAGATTGATGGATGGAAATGGCTAAATATTTTAGCATAATAACTTTGCATAATTTGCAGATGATCAAATGAGGATATGATATCTTTATTTATAGAATGCCAAGATGGATGAATGTCCAAATTTGAGCAATGTGGGACTAACATTCATCCAATGGCATGATGCCACTTGTCAATCTATGAATGGATGGAAGATGTGCAAGATTTGAGGATTGTGCCAATAAATGCATATTTTTGAATTTCAAATTTGTTGAAATGAATTGCAAGAGGGAAGGGAAATTACAATAAATTCCACATGGCTCAAGACAAAGGACATGTAAGATGAAGTTATTGCCTTGTTGGTGTACATGTTGACTTGGAATTTTTGAATTCAAATCTGGAGAATATTCCAAAAGATGCCTTGTGAGGAAAATAGAGATTTAATAAATGAATTAAATCTATTTTCATGTGCAACTTGCAAAATATAGAGGATGGGAGATGAGATGAGATTAAATTAATCAAGGGTTAATTAATTTAATAGATGTTAGACGATGTGACTTATTTGACTCAAATTTATGGATTTATTTAAATCAAATAATGGAGGAATATGATAAGAGATTAATTAAATAAGGATTTTGATTTATTTAGTTAAGAGAGATGGTGTTAAATTAAATCAAACAAGGTTTTAATTTATTTGATTTAATGGATAGACTTTAGAGATTTAATCAAATAAAATTAATTATTTAATTAAATAGGGATAATTAGATCAGATGGATTGATTTAATTAACAAAAGAGACCAACTTAATTAGATAAAATGATTTATTCAATTAAGGGATGAAAGTTGATGAATTTAATCAAATAAAGGGATTTGATTAAATGGTTAGACCAAGGGATGATTCAGGAAGAAATGATGTTAGTAGGTTAGGATCAAGTCCACAACATCAATCAATATATTTTATGTGTCTACACAAAGAAAATCAAAATCTTTTTCGTCCATCCTTCAAACATCAAAACAAACATCATCTCACAATCACCTTTTGGAAAATCTTGAAATCATCCTTAATGCTAGGATTTTTGGAAAAATCAAAATCATCAAAATTCTTGGGACAACATCCTTGAAATATTTATCAAAAATCACCTTTGGCTAGGTATGTGTAGATGCATCCTTTTGCATATGCTTAGTCAAAGTTATCAAAATCATCTTGTTTAGTTTAGTATATGTAGATGAATCCTTCTTCATATGCTTAGTTAAACTATCATCTTGTTTGAATAGGTGTGGGTAGATGCATCCTTCTCCCCGCACATATTCAAATTATCATCCTTTGAAAAAATCTCTCCCCTAGATAATCCTCCAGTATCTTAGGGTCTTTTCATTTAAAATCAAAAGAAATCAAAATAAAAATCAAGGAAAAATCCAAAATCCAAAATCAAATCAAAATAAAAAATTTGAAACATATTTGAGAGTCCTAAAAGCTTAGTATCTCCTTCAAGATTTATCAAAAGACAAAAAAATCCACATCATCCATCCCTTACATCATCATCATATCACCTTTCAATCCTCAAGATATCCTTAAATTTTCTACTTTGGGCATAAAGTAAAGACCAATCTAAAGAATTAAGAGATTTCATCTCCCATACTCTTGAAAATTGATTTTTCTTTTATGGTTCAAACTAGATCTCAATACAAGAAGAGCATGGAAGCCAACAAAGAAACACCTGCTTCAAGTCATCTTAGCCAAACAAATGTTGAAATGAATCCCACCAAATCAAGCAATCCTTTGACCATCTCATCATCACAAAATCCACAAGAGGAAACCCAAGGAGAGGATCTTACCTTTGGGATGTCTCATGAAGAAATAACTGAAATGCTCCAAAATCTAGAGAACCGTAAAATCATCAACATCATGATGAGGCTTAACCCTTCATTATACATGCTTGAGCTAGCAAAACAAGGGGCCAAGTTACCTTAGAATATCAATGTGAGTACTATAGTGGAGACACCTTTTCCTCCAATCTCATCCACCATTCCCATCTCATCTACACCCCCATCCCAAAGCATCACGCAAAAAATTCTACAGATCATGACATCGTTTGCTCTAACCCAACCCAATGTTAATAAGGCATATCCATTTCTCAATGCTATTCAAACACACCCCCTTGCTAATAATCAAAACTTGGATGCAAATACCATCTTGGAACAAAACATACTCAAAAACCCATTACATAAGAATGTTCCTCTCATGTTCCATCATGATCCATCATCATCATTTTTCCACGCAACACCTCAAAATTCTCTCCTCACAAATTCACAAGAGGAGGGAGATATGTTTGGACTAGGGGACATTTTTGACACCAAAACATTTTCACAAGAACTCACACCCCTCACATTTCCACCTCTTCCACCATTACCATCATCATCCATACCACTCCTTGGTTTAGGGCTTCCCCTTCTACCAACTATCAATCAAAGCATTATGCCAAACACTCAAAATTTGTCATTGATATCACAACAATAGATGACAAATTCACAAGCAATTGAAACATCATCAAACACCCCCTTAACATCACAAAGCATGGTATCCCAAGGACCAACAACCACATCAACACCACCATCCATCACTCAAAACACCAACATGACATCATCGCTCACCACAAACACCATTCTGAATCCACCACCACCCCCACCACCACTAACTTCAAGCCAATACAATGCAGCATTACAAGCTACTTTTCAAAGGGGATTCCAACAAGTGCAAAGACAAAAAGCCATACAACTAGCTGCTCAACAAGTTGCTCAAGCTGCGCAAGCTACCGAAGTAGCCCAAGCCGCATTACAAGTGCAACAAGCCCAAGCGTTATTACAACAACAACAACAATAAGTTGCTCAAGTTGTGCAAGCCACCCAAGTAGCTCAAGCCGCATTGCAAGCACAAAAGGCTGCTCAAGCACAAAATATATTACAACAACAAGCAGCGCAAGCACAAGCTCAAGCTCAAGAAAATGCCCAATATCAAGCACATCATGCACAAGCACAAGCACAACTTCTTGCACAAAGACAAGCAGTGCAATTGCAAGCATATCAACAAACAATAAAGCAATATCAAGAGTATCAAGAAGCAGCCCAATTGGCAGCCCAACAACAAGCATTGTTGGAGTAGCAACAAGCACAATAGCAAGAAAAAATCTTAGCACAACAACAGTAAGATCAACAACAAGCGTTGTTCATACAACAATAGGTGGAAGCCTACCTAGCTTGGAAAAACATACAGATACCATTGAATAACACATCAAACAACCCATCCATCCAAACCACAATCAAAACACCCCAAAACACCTTCATCCCACCCCCTAATCCACAAAATGACGTAACGACACAAATTAGGTTGCTCTCGCAACAAGTGTTTGATCTTCAATCAGGGCAAACAACAAAAACACCAAGAAACTTGTGTCCTTATCCATTTGATAGGAGCTTAGTAATGAAACCATTCCCCAAGGGATTTGAGATCCCTAAATTTGACAAATATCATGGGACGAGAAACCCTAAAGATCATAGCAGGGAATTCCAAGTTCATTGCATGGAAGTTGCATACGACAATACTTATCTGATGTAGCTATTCCCTAGGAGTTTGGCAGGCCACGCTATGGAATGGTTCTCTCACCTATCTTTAGGCATTAGGACATTCCAAGAAATTATAGATGCATTCATTAAAAACTATGCATGTAACATTGCATTAGATGTTAGTCTAGAAGAACTCTCAGCTCTAAAACAAGGAAAGGATGAATCATTCACTTCATTCCTATAACGATGGTGATCCAAGGCCAATCAAAGCAAGTGGACCATTCTTGAGGAACAACAAGTTTGCACCATCATAGCCAACCTTGACGTCCTCTTGGAATTTCATCTCAAGGTTCAAGGAATCACCACATATGACCAATTGATCCCTGAGGCTCTTAGCATCGAACGAGCTCTCATGACACAACCTATGGGATCAACTTCATACCCCGAACAAAAAAACAACTGCCCATCCTCCAATTACAATGATAAACCTTGCACATGGGCAAGGAACAAAAACATTACTAATGATGGTGTCGCCAATGCCAAGGTGGTCATTAGTGCCCCTCACCAACATACACCCGCACCACAAATCCAAATCCAACACCAAAACAATCATCGCACAACACACCAACCAAACAACAATCTAACAATCAATAATCTCAATGATCAAAGGGGACTACCTCAGCACAACAAGAGTTATCCCAAGTGAAAATACACCACTTTGGGGGAACCACTTGAGGACATAATGAAAAAGCTAATAGATGAAAAAATCATCAAAGCTCCTACATTTGAGAATTACCAAGAATCGGATGTGAAGCCTCTTTGGTATAATAAGAATCAACTTTGTGAGTTCCATAAAATCAAAGGTCATACCACAAATAGTTGCATGATATTAAAGAACATAATTCAAGATCTCATCGATAAAAGAATCATAAACGTGGAAAACCCTACAGGAAATCAGGATCTTAAGATATATACGAATCCGATGCCTAATCATGGCAATAAAGGGAATAACAATATCAAAGATAAGGGGAAAGGCACCCACTCAAACATAAATCATGTGTATGAAACAGTCGTCGCCTCCCTAGATGAAAATTTCATGGTCATCACCATCAAGGGTGCCTATGCCGAAGATTGTGGAGTCACCACAAGAGGCGACAAAGTTACCATCACAGGATCATCCCAGCCAAACAAAGTTCCTACATCTAGATCCATTCCTAATGGCTACAATGTCCTAGATCAACTCAAGAGAATTCTAGTGCAAATATCATCATGGAGTTTCTAAAAATCTCATCTACCCATAGGAAAATCCTTGAAGAAGAATTGGCCTCATCCACTATCCCCATAGACCTTTATATGGAGCAATTCCAAGCTATGGTCAGAAATATCATTATGCCTAATCTTCTTACTTTCTCTGACTAGGATTTCCTTGCTCAACCATCTCACAACCGTGCACTTCACTTGGAAGCCATAGTACGTAAGAGAAAAATCAAAAGGGTCTTCGTGGATGGAGGTGCGGGCTTGAACATATGTTCTGTCAGTCTCATCAAGCAATTGAAAATATCAGAGGATTCCATTGACAAAGGAAAGGGTATCACGATAAGAGCATATGATGATCAAGAAAGATTATCTTAGGGCACAATTAAACTCCTTATTCAAGTAGGACTTGCCATCATGGAAACCACTTTTTAGGTCTTAGACCTTGACTTGCTGTATAACATCCTCCTAGGATGCCCATGGATTCATGTGATGAAAGCAGTAGCATCAAATTTCCACCAATGTGTGAAATTCACACATAAGGGACAAGAAGTTACCATCCATGGAGATCCTGAACCTTTCTCATATTGCAAAAATCTTGAGGAAAAGTATTACAAAATCCCCCAAGTACCAAAAAATGATGAGTGCCCATCCACACCATACATCGACCCTACTACTCTCGCATCCACTTCTGCGATAGACACACCCACCACTCCCACCATCCCCACCATCTCTAACAAGGTCATCATCCAAGATAATGGTTGTGGAAACTACAAGCTCCCTAGTAATGCTTTTGTGGTAGGAGAGTTACCACAATCTCCTAGATCACGGGGACAACTGCAAATAAATGAAGCCTCCACATCCCAAACCTCTCATGAAAAATATCCCACCTTCACAAGTTGGGGAGATCTTGGATGAGAAGTTATTGAGGTGGATCCATCTCATATGCTATATCAAGATGAAAGACCAATACCATACTTACCAATGGATGACAAAAGCAAGGGTTTGCAAATGATTCTTGCAATGGGCTACGATAGAAATCAAAGACTTGGACAAGATGACAATGGGCTCATAATACCTATCATGCCAGAGACTTGACTGATAACAAATCTTGGCCTTGGATGTACCCCTCTGAGTATAGCCATATGTGGCCGAAGTCCTCTAGTTAGAATGGTTAATAATTCTCCTCAACCAACCCCAGTAGAACTACACTTACCAGTGTCTACAGGTAGAGTCATAGATAACTTTACATTTGATATAACTGACGTCTGTAGTAGCAATGATGATGATGAGGATACCATGAATAATTTACCTAGACTATTTGAGGATACCAATCTTTGCATGATTAGCACCTTATCTTTTGAAATAGACCATCAAAAGCATGAGATCCACCTAGTATATCCCCAACTCATCGACTACAACCAATGAGGACCACCAGTTCTTGATACATTCGAAAACAATGAGGCACTCTTAGAATTCATGGGACTAATGGATAACATTCCAGATGGGGATCACAAAGTAGGGTTTATAATAGAGTTGGACACACATGCCTATTATGGGGAAATGATTGAATCCTTCAGTCACAAAAGTGAGAAATTTATAATAATATCGAAGTCCTTGAGTGAAAACCAAATTGTGGCACTCTCTAACCAGAAAAAAGTAAAAGGAAAGGAGGTATCCAATGGTAAAAACCTCTCTGAGGCTTCTGAGGATGGGGGATTTAATCTTCCTTTAAGAGGAATTCATCAGGAAAAGTCAGCAGTCTTGGTAGAAAAATGCAATCCGGTCAACCTAGGAATAGAGGAGACCCTGCATATCAAATTCTATGTGGAATCACTACTATCAGAAGAGCAAGAGCTCCTAGCAGCATTCCTAAGAGAAAGAAAAATAAACTTTGCATGGAGCTATGCTAACATGCTAGGACTTGATCTAGAGATTGTGGTTCACCACTTAGCAGTGTATCTAGAAGAAAACCATGTCAAACAAAAAGCTTCAAAAAATGCACCCTCAAATCACCCTATTAGTCAAAATAGAACTAAAAAATCTATTAGATGCAGGATTCATCCGACGAATAGATTATCCAGAATGGGTGTCAAATTTGGTACGTATTTCAAAACCTAACAGGAACATCAGAATTTGCATAGACTTCAGAGATTTGAACAAGGCATGTCCAAAAGATGACTTCCCACTTCCCAACATCGACATGATAGTAGGCATGACAGTGGGACATGAGATGTTGTCACTAATGGATGTATTCTCAGGGTACAATCAGATCATGATAGCTAAAGAGGACCAACATAAAACAACTTTCACTTGTCCATGGGGAACATACTCTTGGAACATGATGCCATTTGGCTTAAAGAACATAGGAGAAACATACCAAAGGGACATGACATTGATATTCCATGACATGATTCATAAGATGGTCAAGGACTATGTTGATGACATTCTAGCTATGTCCAGAAAGAGAAAAGATCACATAGCAACCCTAAGTGCCATCTTTGATAGGCTGGAGGAGTACAAGGTTAGATTAAACCCAAAGAAGTGAATCTTTAGCATACAATTAGGAAAATTTCTAGGATATATAGTGTCAATGAGGGGCATCGAGGTGGATCTAGTAAAAGTAAAAGCAATCCTCAAGATGGAAGCACCAAAAACATTAAAACAACTAAGAGGTCTCCAAGGAAAACTCCAATCCATTCGAAGATTCATAGCACAATTGGCAGACAAACATAACCCATATTCTCACCTACTCCACAAGGGAGTAGTGTATAAATGGGATACCAAGTGTGAAGAGGCATTCAACAAGATTAAGGAATACCTACTGACACCGTCGGTCTTAATTCCACCAATCCCAAGAAAGCCATTGATTCTATACATGTCAGCAACAACAATAGCCCTTGGAGCTCTCTTAGCTTAGCATGACGAAAATGGAATAGAGAGGGCTATCTATTACATCAGTAGAACAATGGTTGGGAATGAGCTAAACTATTCATTCATTGAGAAAGCATGCCTTGTAGTAGTGTTTGCATCACAAAAATTTAGGCATTACATGTGTGCACATAAAATTAAACTCATTGCCAAAATTGACCCTCTCAAGTATCTACTATCAAAGGCAATGCTCATAGAAAGAACGGAAAAATGGGTGATGATACTATCAAAATACAAATTTGATTATGTAGAGCGGAAAGCAATCAAAGGCCAAGTCATTGTAGATCAACTTGTAGAAGCACCAATCTATTCAAACAAATCTCTTGTCTCAGAGTTTCTAGATGAATCCATTTTCAATCTCAACGTAGCTAACCACTGTAAACTATACTTCGATGGCTCATACACATAGCATGGATCAGGAGTCAGTGTCTTCTTCATCATGCCACAAGGGGATTGCATACCAATGTCCTACAAACTGGCATTTCCTTGCACCGATAACATTGCAAAATATGAGGCTTTGACCATAGGTCTCAGAATAGTAGTACAATGGAACATTATAGCTCTGAAAGTATATGGAGACTCCCAATTGATAATAAATCAATTGAACAATGAATACTAGACCAAGGACAATAAGCTCACTCCATACAAGAAATTGGTGGAGACTCTCAAACAATCCTTCATTGAAATAAAATTTGAGCAGATTCCTAGAACCAACAACAGAGTCTGAGACACCATGGCAACAATTAGATCCTTGCATGACATCCCCCATAACATTCCAAAATATGAATTCCTGATTGAGCAACTTCAGTTGCCTGCATTCAAGGTACCATAATTAGAATATGTGTGAAAAATCATTGGTCCTGGCGATCCTTGGTATCATGACATTTACACATACCTTCGAATAGGATTCATACCCGTTGACTTACCATCAAACCTAAAATGAACCTTTGTTTAAAAGGCATCCAGTTTTGTCATCCTAGGTGATACCCTATATTGTAGAAGCATGGAAGGAACCCTACTACACTTCTTAAACACTGAGGAGGCATTAACTGCTCTAATTGAAGTACATAATGGTATCTATGTTTCACACTCGAGTGGAATGACCATAGCCAAGAAACTGCTGAGGATGGGGTATTATTGGCCCACAATGGAAAGAGAAGCACACGATCATGCCAAAAAGTGTCTACAATGTTAGTAGCATGGGGACCTCATCCATGCTCCAGCTCAAGAGCTTCATCATATCATCGCACCATGGCCCTTTTCATAGTGGGGACTTGATCTCAATGGAAAAATCACACCCACATCATCTAACGGCCACAAATTCATCATAACCACAATGGAGTACTTTACTAAGTGGGTGGAGGCCATACCAATGACATACATAACTAGGAAGAAGATTTCTAAGTTCATCCTAAACTATCTCATTTCTGATATGGTGTTGCATAAGCCATTATCTTAGATAATGGGACACCATTTAAGAATCAGGAGGTCCATGACTTATGCAAAAAATTTAAGATCCAACATCGCTTCTCCACCCCATACTATCCCCAAGGAAATGACCAAGTAGAAGCTACAAACAAAACCATTCTAAAAATCCTCAAGAAAATAGTCAATGACATAGGTCATGACTTGCATTTGTAGCTTAATCCTACCCTCTAGGCCTATCTAACCAACATCCGCACACCCACCAACACCACCCCTTTTTCCCTGGTCTATGGATCATAAGCAATACTCCCCATTGAGATCGAGATCCCATCACTCATGATTTCACTGCAAAACCTCATCACGGATGAAGACTACCAAGTGTCAAGATTGAATGAGCTAGAGCTACTAGATGAAGAAAGAATAGATGCTTTGAATCATTTGCAAGTCTATCAGAATAGACTCAAAAGGAGCTACAATAAGAAAATCAGAAGCAAGATGTTCCAAGTCGGACAACTGGTCTTAAAAGAAAATTAGAAGAATGTCCCAAACCCAAGTAGCAAAGGAAAATTTAAACCTAATTGGTTGGGACCATTCGTTATAACAACAAGTTATAAGTCAGGGGCATATCAGTTATCAACACCCAAAGGGGAACCTCTACAAGATCCCATGAATAGCTCTCATCTCAAAAAAATTTATGCCTAAATCTTTCAAAGTATAGAAATAAAAATCCAAAAAGTCAAAAAAATGTCCTGAAAAAATGGTTACTTCAGCGAAAACATGGAAAATAGGTGCCTCATGTAAATAAGCACTTTCCATCCACCAGGATCTTTACGGATTGTTTTGCATCCATCGCACTTCCATCATCCATCGCATTCATCACTTAGCCACTTGCATCCGCACCATAGCTTGGTCTTGTTTTCATATTATGATCCCTCCTAAGTACTACTCAGCCCATCTTGAAGGTTAGTATGTCCTGCCTTTATTTTAGTAGTCTATTTCCTCATGCTAGGGGAATTTTCTCATTAGATCGGATTCGTGTATATCCTTAAAATTAGAAAATAAAAAAAATTGAAAACATTAGAACATCAGAAAATCCAAAAACATAAAAAAAATTAGAAAATCCAAAAACATTCAAAAATCATCAAAAGCCAAAAATAGGATTGTCTAGTTGAACTATGTCATCTCTGAGCTTGAATGTAGGAAAGGTTGATCTTTGATCATCCCCTGAGACATTTAAGTTAGTCCTATAGGAATCCATCATAATAAACTGACATTTCATCATGTATATCATCATCTATAAATCAGTCAACTTGTCAGTCAAACTACGTGGTCTCTGCATGTATAACATAGGAAAGGCTCATCTATTGATCATCCCCCAAGATCACTAGGATAGGTCTTTAGGTTAGTCTCATGGTAAAAATCTTAGAAAATCCCAAAACATTCAGAAAATCAAAAAAATCAAAACATTTGAAAAATCTTGACAAATACCAAAAAATAGCCTAAAAAAAAAGAAAAAACATCTCAAAAAGATCAAAAACATTCAAATATTTGAAAAAGTCCATCTATCTCATCTCGTTGGCACTCGCAATAACATCACTCATAATAAATGATTGTCATCATCAATCTTTGGTAATAAAATCAGAAACAAGTCTAGTAGGTTGAAAGAGAAAACTCAAAACGTCAAGTCTTAGGTCTAAGTTAGTGCATAAGCAAGTTGGTCCTCTCTTTGTATCAGTAACTCATCATCCAAATTGGTCCCATATCAATCATCATTTAGAATGCTTTGGATAAATGAAATGACATGCCACCATCCACTAACATGTCCTAGGATGAATCCTTCCTACAATGGGCATTATCTTTTGGCAATAGTTTTGATTCTTATCCTTAGAAAACATTTCCTTTTCGTTAGTGGTATTAAAGAGCATCAGCTTGTTTGTTTACTTTGTCTTTATCTTTTGACTTATCTTATTGTGCTCATTCCAAGGACCTCTCGATGATATCCAAACAAGAGGATTTAGAGAAATAGGAATGGGGCAACAATCATTATCTTTGTGTCTGCTTTTCTTGTTGGGCATTCTTATAAGATAACCTTGGCGAATACTTGCTTTGTTAGGTATGTATGGAGGGTGTTTTGAATAGCTTGTTGACTATTGCATGGATTGGTTTACCATTCCGTGTTTTGGCCCAAGATGTTTGAAATGTCCAAAGTGCATCCTAGCAAGGTTTCTATATGTCAGGTGTGAACAAGGATACTCATATCTACTTGTCAAGTCAAAGTCCATCACACTAGGTACCATGCCATCCTAGTTTTCTAATACCTTGATGCATCGTACCACATGTGTTATCAAACATAAGGAAATCGGCCCTTTGAAAATCCCAATTCCTCATAAATAAATCATCATCATCATCATTTTGCATTTACGTCATCTTGTGTCTTGTTGAAATGACTTCTTCTCTTCTCACTCACCGCACTAACATGGTACTATTACAGTTGATCATCACCATCACCATCACCATCAACATCAATCCTGCATCCACAAATCATTAGCATATTGCATCAACATATCGTATAGGAAACATAGGCATTGCATTTCCACCATATTATAAAAGTGCATCCATTTTACTACATTGCATCCATTCCTTGCATCACATTACATTTATCACATAAATCATTGCATAACATTTGCATAAGCATTTCATAATCATTTCACCATTATCACATACTACATAATCATAAACAATAGCTATATAATCATTATAAATATTTCATTTGCATACATACTTGCATAACATCATAAAGCCATCTCACACATTAGGTTCATCTTGCATAAAAAATTATCATATCATTGCATATCATTACATCATATTAAATGCATCACATACATTACATCATCATTTAATATGTTTAGGATAATAACATTTGTTAATCTAAGCATCTTAAAAAAAAATATCATTTGCATCATATCATGACCATTGCATTCACATTACATCATCCACATCATCTCATAAATAGCGTCATAAATCATTCATTGCATAAAATCATTCCACATAAGCATAAATAGTCCATCACATACAAAACGCACATCCATGAAATATTTCGAGCCAAATTTTTTCATTTTTTCAATTAATAGATTACAAAGCAGTGCACCCATTAAGGTTAGAGGAGAAAACCAAAATGTGCAAGAAAGCAACTCTAACCAGAATGGCACCGATGATGGTGAGCATTGGTCAGAGGATCTAAAACAAACTGCTTATGTTGTAACTCTAACCAGTATGGCGCCAATGATGGCGAGCATTGGTCAGAGGATCTTCTACTCTAAATATAGAAAGGAACTCAACGTCAAGTATGTGCTACCCAATCCAATGCAGAGTGAGGGGCGACCATATAATAGAGTGATTACAGAAAGAAAAGCTTGAAATGAAAATGATGAAAGCTGAAACTACTCAACACCCAGAATGTGCTTGCTCACCCAGAATGGGAAGTAGCTACCATAGGGTGGAGTTATAACTAATTCACTAATATTGAAAGTAAGAACGTGAATTACAATTAATGACAAAGCAATATTAAAGGATACTGGTCAGTACTATTGCCAATTTACAATATATAACTATTGCCTGCAATGTCAATATATTAAATTCTTTCCAGATAGACTATTCAACATTATTTCTGCTACAAGCTCAAAGGAAACCACAATGCCAATTACAAATCAGAATGATGCAGATTGCTAGAATTGTCACAAACAGATCTGCATTTTAAACATATGACCAACAGCTTACAAAATGGAAGAATTGCTCATAACTCCCTCAATAGACATCCGATTTATATACCGTAAATTGCAATGAACTTGGAGAACCTAGGAGACCAACATTGAACCCTTAAACTGATCAAAATGCAACAATTTCAATTTGCACAAATCCCAAGACAACACCTAAAGGTACGACCCAGCTGAGTAATTCAACTTGGCTTTAAAAATTAAATACACAACAATAAAATATGATAAATGAACCAAAGATTCGCCTCTCCTAGACAATGATATAAATGCAATACCCAGAATGCCTTTTTTTGTATTTTTTGACTTACAATGAAAAACATGCAATCTGCTGTCTAGAAACAATGCAAATGTTGAAACTACTAAATGCCAATTCAAATCTAACTATGCAATGAGTTGAGAACAAAGCACAAACTAAATGCAACTCACAGTATAATGATTCACCACTAGATGTTGTCTTGCAAACATGAAGTGATGCCCAAGCTAGGAGGCCTTCATTCCTCGAAGCAGTCCCAGAGCCAATCCGACAGCATAACAGTATAGTCGACCAAAGATCCTCAATAATGTCCCAAGACTCCTCTTTATAATTCTCTAGTTGACTTCTCAAAACCCTAAAATCTGCTTTTAGGTCAAAACCCCTAATCTCCTCAAGAAGGCGTACTTTCTCTTCAAGGCTTAAGATTTGACATTTTAAATAAATATAAAACTTTGAAACATGCACCCCTCATAACGTTGCTTTGACTTAGGAAATAATTAAAATCATCTCTTAATGAGGGCGCCACCCTCAAAGACCCACTTTTTAAAAACAACATTAAGTCATCAAGTCTAAGCCAAGGAGTCAACGTTAAAATATAACATTTAAACGTGACCTTTTTAATTAAATGACTTAACTTATCCTTCTGAATGTGCCCTGAAGCCAAAACTGAGCAAGACATCTGACCCAACTGAAACAGGAAGTCAACCGAGCTAAACTCAACTAGAAAGTTGGCAAAAATAGAATTTACTAAAAATAGTAAATTCCAAAAAGTGTTCTGAATGCCGAGATGATCATACCACTGCGAAGCTCTTTGAAAACCCAGAAAGAATCCGCCATTGAATCCTCCATCTCTGAG
>VDFB02000003.1:241118671-241199325 GCA_007258455.2 Sequoia sempervirens | reverse complement strand
CCACCCTTGAATCACATCTGATTCTGAGAATTGAGTAACAATACCAGCACATGAGGAAGGCATAGACGCCTTTTCAGGAGAAGAATAGACAATGTCATCTATTTCCTCAATGATTTGACACTCACTTCTCGGATGAAGAAGAGAATGGAAAGATGAACAAAAAAATTTTGGATCTTCAACTACAATTTCTTGCTCCCACACCCCATAAGGAGATGTGATGTTCACAACAAAGGGCAGACGCTTAGTTACATCAAAAAGAACACAAAGCCTCATAGAAAAGGAAGGATTTTAAAAAAAATCCAAATCATGTCGAATAAAGATACCCACTTGGTTACCCAGAATTTCAATAAGATTAATCTCTCTATATTCAAGCAGTGAACCCTGCAATTGGATCCAAAAAGGCATGAACCTAACCCTAGCTTGGACAGGAGAGAAATTAGGGATCCAAGGAGTAGTATATAAACCAAAACCTTCACAAAACCATGACTTAACCTTATGGACTGCATTTCTAGCTTCCATATTGTCAAAAATAACAACAAAGAACCCCTCACCCTTATTTAGATAAAAAACCCAAGAAGATCCTTCCCATTCTTGAAACACCCAAGATTGCAAAGATTTCAACAAAGGAGAAAATTTCCTAAACTTACAAATAAAGGCTAACCCCTAAAGATCACACACTTGAGGCTGAAGCATTTCCTCCGTAAAGGTAACTGGAACAGATCCTTTAGGAGTAAAATACCCTTTCTACATAGGACAGAAAACTTTCTTTTGAGTATTGATGCTAGAAGCTTTTCCAACCACCTTTTGTTTTTGGAGTAAAGAATCCTCCAAATTTTTACCCTTTCGATCTAGGAAACGAGAGTTGGAAATTGGAATAGAATTAGGAAATGTAGCTGGTGGTCTAAAATGTTGCCTCGAAGCAGCAATAGAAGACCTCTGATTTGGATTGAAGGAAGCTCCACCATTAATTGGAATACTATTAGGAAAAGTAGTTGGATGAGAAGGATTTCTATCATTAATTGGAAAGAGAAGAATATTATTTGGAAATGTACATGGAGGACGGCTAGAGACCACATCAACCCAAGAACGTTGAGAAGAACTTGGAGAATCAACATGAGAACTAGAATCCGATCCACAAATATCAAAAACTGGTTGCATAACTGGAATATTCCAAGCCAATTTTTTTCGTTTTTTTCAATTAACAGATTACAAAGCAGTGCACCCGTTAAGGTTAGAGGAGAAAACCAAAACGTGCAAGAAAGTAACTCTAACCAGAATGGCGCCGATGATGGCGAGCATTGGTCAGAGGATCTAAAATAAACTGCTTATGCTGTAACTCTAACTAGTATGGCGCCGATGATGGCGAGCATTGGTCAGAGGGTCTTCTATTCTAAATACAGAAAAGAACTCAACGTCAAGTATGTACTACCCAATCCAATGCGGAGTGAGGGGCGACCATATGACGGAGTGATTACAACAACAAATGCTTGAAAGAGATAATGCTGAAAGATGAAACTACTCGACACCCAGAATGTGCTTGCTCACCCAGAATGGGAAGTAGCTACCATAGGGCGGAGATAGATCTATTACAACAACTTGAATGAAAGAAGCGTTACAAATCAGAATTGAGCAACAATGAAAGAGACTGCCAGTACTACTGTCAGTTTACAAGAATAAGAATCATTCGTCTGCCAATAACTTAGAACATTGAAAGCTTAGCGTTACATCATAAAGAACTTCTTATCTTGAAAGGAAGTGCCAACCAATACAACTTTCAAAGATCAACTTCTAAATCTGATTTTGTTACAAATCTGTTTTTTGTATGAATAACCAGCAGCTTTAAAATCACTCAATTGAACATAACCCTCACAAAACTCCTCGGATTAACATGAAATCGAATGCAAAAGACATTAACAAAGGAGATGCCTAAGATGAAACCATGAAAACAGATCGAAAACCTTTCATTTAATTTGCACAGATTTCAAGACACAGCTGAAAGGTACGGCTCAAGGAAAGAGGGCGATCTGCTCTATAAAATAAAAGACAACACTAAAAATTCTGCAAATATGAGAATATGGGCGCCTAGTTCCAATGGGTTAATATCCAGAACGATATTTTTGGTATTTTATGATTTATGAATGAAACATGCAATCTGCTGTCTAGAAACAATGCAAAGTGCTGAAACTACTAAATGCCAATTCGAATCTAACTATGCAATGAGCTGAGAACAAAACACAAACTAAATGCAACTCACAGTACAATGATTCACCACTAGATGTTGTCTTGCAAACATGAAGTGATGCCCAAGCTAGGAGGCCTTCATTCCTCGAAGCAGTCCCAGAGCCAATCCGACAGCATAACAGTATAGTCGACCAAAGATCCTCAATAATGTCCCAAGACTCCTCTTTATAATTCTCTAGTTGACTTCTCAAAACCCTAAAATCTGCTTTTAGGTCAAAACCCCTAATCTCCTCAAGAAGGCGTACTTTCTCTTCAAGGCTTAAGATTTGACATTTTAAATAAATATAAAACTTTGAAACATGCACCCCTCATAACGTTGCTTTGACTTAGGAAATAATTAAAATCATCTCTTAATGAGGGCGCCACCCTCAAAGACCCACTTTTTAAAAACAACATTAAGTCATCAAGTCTAAGCCAAGGAGTCAACGTTAAAATATAACATTTAAACGTGACCTTTTTAATTAAATGACTTAACTTATCCTTCTGAATGTGCCCTGAAGCCAAAACTGAGCAAGACATCTGACCCAACTGAAACAGGAAGTCAACCGAGCTAAACTCAACTAGAAAGTTGGCAAAAATAGAATTTACTAAAAATAGTAAATTCCAAAAAGTGTTCTGAATGCCGAGATGATCATACCACTGCGAAGCTCTTTGAAAACCCAGAAAGAATCCGCCATTGAATCCTCCATCTCTGAGCAATGACCTCCTCAAAAATAGGAAACCCTAATTTTACCTTCCGACTAGCCTTCGGGTTTCCAGAAAAAGGCCAACGGTCACATGAATGATCAGGTTTGAGAAGGGGACATTACAGTCCGCCCTCCCCAAGATTGCTTGTCCTCAAGCAATCGCAAACTAGGATGCTGCAATATCTCATCACTTTCCCAAGTTGCATCCTCCATAGGCAGGTTCTTCCACTTTACCAAACATTCTCTGATAGTTCTATTCCTCAAAGAACGTTCTCTGACATCTAGTATCTCCTCTGGAACTAGAACCAACTGTCCCTCTTCATCCAACGGTGGCAACTGTGAAGAAGCAATCACATTGTGTCCAAGTGCCTTCTTGAGGCGAGACACGTGGAAGACATTATGCACTCTGCTATCTGTAGGTAGCTCTAATTCATAAGCTACTACCCCAACTTTTCTGATGACCTTGAATGGCCCATAGAAGCGAGGTTTGAGCTTATCAGCTCCACTCTTCTTGAGAGTAGACTGTCTATAAGGTTGTAAACGAAGATAGACCATATCCCCAACCTCAAACGAACGCTCAACATGCCTCTGATCAGCATACAACTTCTGCTGATTTTGTGCAATCTGCAAATTATCCTTCAAGGATCTCATTATGTCTTGACTATGCTGCAACAAATCCTTGGCTAAAGGTGCTTTGCTGTCACCAAACACCAAATCTGCAAAACTGGGTGCTTCATATCCATAAAGTGCCAAGAAAGGAGACATCTTGATTGACATATGAAAAGTAGAGTTGTAGCAGTACTCGCCTATATGCAGCCACTTGACCCAAGCTTTCTGCTGTTCTGACACATAATTTCTCAAGTAGCCTTCCAACCACTTGTTCACCACTTCTGTTTGCCCATCAGTTTGGGGGTGATAACTCGTGCTTGGAGTGAGCACAGTACCACTCATTCTGAAAACTTCCTGCCAAAAGGTACTTAGGAACTTGTTGTCCCTATCACTTACAATATTCTTTGGCAACCCATGCAGCCTAAACACTTCTCGAAAAAACAAATCTGCAACTTGGGCTGCAGAAAAAGTGCTGGTAATGGCAAAGAAATGAGCAAACTTGGTTAATCTGTCAACTACCACGTAAATGCAATCCTTCCCTTGGGCCTTGGGCAACCCAGTGATGAAATCCATTGAAATGCTTTCCCATTTTTGATTGGGAATTGGAAGTGGTTGCAGCAAACCGGCTGGTAATGTATGCTCATTTTTATTCGCTTGACAAACAGGACACTCCTGAATGTAGCGTTGAACCTCTCTCTTCAAACCTTTCCAAGAAAACCTTTCTCGGATCTGCCTATAGGTCTTGAAAAAACCTTGGTGACCAGCAACTGGAATGTCATGAAAATTCAAAAGAATCTTCTTCTTGAGCTTAGAATCAGCCACCAGAAAGATTCTTCCCTTATAATGGATCAATCCCTCAACCACCTGGTACCTTTCATCATGGATAGTACCTTCCAGAATGCTGGTTGCAAACTGATTTTTTGCATAATCAGCAAGCAACATGTCTCTCCAATCTGCAGTAAGCTCACACAATGAGCTAAGATGAGGCCTTCTGGAGAGAGCATCGGCCACGACATTATTTTTCCCTTTGACATATTCAATGTAAAAGTCGTAAGCTTGAAGCTTACTCACCCATTTTTGTTGCCTCTCATTTAGATCCTTCTGGTGCATAAAATTCTTGAGGCTATTGTGGTCAGTCTTAATCACGAATTTGTTCCCCACCAAGTACTGTCGGAACTTGGCTAATGCGTGCATAATGGCAAGCATTTCTTTGTCATAAATTGAATATGATCTTTCCACACCCCTTAATTTTCTGCTCTCAAACATGATAGGGTGTTTGTCTTGCATCAGGACAGCCCCAACTCCTTCACCTGATGCATCACACTGCAACTCGAATGGCTTGGAGAAATATGGAATAGCCAAAACCAGACAGGAACTCATGATCCTTTTGAATTTGTCAAAAACAATTTGAGCCTTTTCTGACCAAACAAAGGCTCCCTTTTTGGTGAGATCAGTAAGGGGAGTAGCATTCTGTGAATACCCCTTAACAAACCTCCGATAGAAACCACAAAGATCCAGAAAACCTTTCAACTGAGTCAAATTTTGAGGTGGTGGCCAATCAACCACTGCTTTGATCTTTTCCAGATCCACCTTCACTCCCTCAGCACTGATGATGTGGCCAAGGTACAATAAATCCTCCATTCCAAATTCACATTTGGAAGCTTTTGCGAACAGACTCTTAGACTCCAGAATACTGAGCACTTCCTCCAAGTGCTTGAGATGATCTCCCCAAGTCTTGTTGTAAATCAGAATATCATCAAAAAAGATCAACACAAACCGACTTAACTGATTCTGAAACACATGGTTCATGCAAGACTGAAAGGTGGCCGGTGCGTTAGTCAATCCAAAAGGCATGACTAAGAATTTGAAATGGCCATAGTGACATCTGAACACTATCTTCTCCATGTCAGATCCCCTCATCCGAATCTGATGGTAACCCGATCTCAAGTCGATCTTCGAGAAGAACTTGGCCCCATGTAGCTCATCAATGAGCTCATCTATCCTAGGAATGGGGTATCTATTTTTTATGGTGCTTTGGTTCAAAGCACGATAGTCCACGCACATGCACATGGTACCATCCTTCTTTTTCACAAGAACCACTGCAGATGCAAAAGGGCTCTTGCTTGGGCGTATGAAACCCATCTCCAAAAGTTCTTGAATATTCTTCTCGATCTCATCCTTTTGCCTCTTCAGATACCGATATGGAGTTGTGATCACCGGTTTAGCTCCTTCCTTGAGCTCGATGATGTGTTCTGAACCTCGTTCAGGTGGTGGTCCAGGAGGAAAATCTGCAAAGACTTTGCTCTTCTTCGTGAGTAGTGACTGGATATCAGGAGGTTGGTCACGTTTAGTCTCAACAGGACTAGCAGGAAGTATCATGCATTTAGCAACCCACTTAGCTTGATCGTGACGGATCAGCTTTGCCATTCTTTTGAATGACACTACTCGAGGACCCCCATTGGACATGCCTCTCAAAACTATCCTCTTCCCATCCGATTGGAACTTCAACTCCATAGTCTGCAGATTCAAAGAGATCTCTCCAAGAGATCGCAGCCATTGGATGCCTAGAACGGCATCAGTATCCCCAATGTGAACTACATAGAAGTCATCCTTGACTTCGTAGTTGCCCAACTGCATGGTCATGTTAGATATTTTCTTGGTGCAAGAAATATGGAAACCATCGGCAACCATGACCTTGAATCCTTCAAACTCCTCTGTTTGCAGCCCCTTCTTGGCTACCACAACTTCATCAATGAAGTTATGAGTTGCTCCAGTATCTATCAAAGCAAAGATTCGCTGCCCCTTGATCATCCCACGAACCTTGAATGATTTGTTTCTTTGAAAACTAGAAAGTTGAGCTAAAACTCCACCACTTTCCTTCTCATCTCCGAATTCTTCTGGAGCTCTATCTTCTTCATTTTCTTCAAAATCAGATTGCTGGTCAAAAAAATCAGAACTACTTTCCCCAGCAGAATAGTGCTCAATCTAATTGAACTTAACCCCTTTAGGACAAATATGGTCTTGAGACCATTTTTCCTGACACCAGAAACACAACCCTTTTCTTCTGAGTTCATTCAGGGTTTCTTGATCCAACCTGGTGACATGGGAATTGCGATTCTTGAACTCCTTGTTCTGAGGTCTCAACTGATTTTTATGCTGAGGCCTTTTTCCTTTATCCCTTTTCTGAAAAGGGGAGTTTGACTGAAATTTCACCTTAGGAGCAGCCCACTCCATGTTTCTCGCCTTTTTCATGGCCTCTTGCAGGGTTGGTGGATTAAAGGCTTTAATCCAACCTTTGAGTGGTTCTGTCAAACCCTCACTGAAAAGAATCACCAACCTTCGCTCCGTGATTCCAGTCACCATGACTGAAAGTCTCTAAAACTCCGCAATGTAGGCATCCACTGTGCCATATTGTCTCAATTGAGCAAGCTCTCTGAAATGGATCTCAGGATCTTTTTTCTCAAACCTTTCGATGAGCCTAGTGGTGAACTCATCATAAGTTGTGATAGACCGATGACCCAGAGTAACGAGGCCATGGTACCACCACTCGTGCGCCACCCCATCAAGGTGTAGCATAGCGAACTTGATCGCTTCTTCTTCCGCCATTGGTCTGAGAGCTAGATAGTTATCCAGCTTTTGAATCCAAGCTCGGGCTAAACTTGTATCACTCCCGTCAAAATGAGGAAGTGTCACTTTGTTTACAGCTTGGTACAAGTCTCCTTGATTTGATGGTCGTCTTTGATCAAAGTTTCTCCCTTGCCCTCTATTTTTTCTCTTATGATCCATGAAATCATTGAAGGACATGTCCATCCTAATGTCGGCAGGTAAGGAGTCATACTCTGTACGGCCAAGCCTCAACTGCTCCACGAATGAAGCATTCTCTTCAGGATCTGGCTTAGTGACTACAGGAGCCACAAAGGTGGGTTTGAATGGTCTAGACAAAATGTAAGCGTTGTTTGACACCGTCCGAGCTGCATGCTCGTCATGCTGATTGGAAGCACTATGCTCTCCTATATGGCTTGGGTTGTTTTGCGAAATGGTATTGTTGCCCACTCTTCCCATCATGAGTGAAACCATATCCATTAAAGCATCCATCTTCTTCTCAAATCTATGTCCTGGACTGATGGATCTCTCCCTGCCCTTACCACTATCATCTCTACTGTCGGTAACCCTCTCGTTACCACCAACTGATCTTTCACCCTCTGCCATATCTGATTCTTGAGAAGACTCCCAATGAGCCCTCAAGACTTTTGAAGTTGTCTAACCCTCTGGAGGCTGATGAAGCTGGAACTGTTTTCCATCTTTCTTGTCTTCCCTTGCAAAGTACCTCTTTTCTCTGTCACTCATACACAGACTGATCACAGGCTGGCAGGATCTTGGCTCTGATACCACTGAAATATTCCAAGCCAATTTTTTTTGTTTTTTCAATTAACAGATTACAAAGCAGTGCACCCGCTAAGGTTAGAGGAGAAAACCAAAACGTGCAAGAAAGCAACTCTAACCAGAATGGCACCGATGATGGTGAGCATTGGTCAGAAGATCTAAAACAAACTGCTTATGCTGTAACTCTAACCAGTATGGCGCTGATGATGGCGAGCATTGGTCAGAGGATCTTCTACTCTAAATACAGAAAGGAACTCAACGTCAAGTATGTACTACCCAATCCAATGCGGAGTGAGGGGTGACCATATGACGGAGTGATTACAGAAAGCAAAGCTTGAAATGAAAATGCTGAAAGCTGAAACTACTCAACACCCAGAATGTGCTTGCTCACCCAGAATGGGAAGTAGCTACCATAGAGCGGAGTTATAACTAATTCACTAATATTGAAAGCAAGAACGTGAATTACAATTAATGACAAAGAAATATTAAAGGATACTGGTCAGTACTACTGCCAGTTTACAATATATAACTATTTCCTGCAATGTCAATATATTAAATTCTTTCCAGATAGAGTATTCATCATTATTTCTGCTACAAGCTCAAAGGAAACCACAATGCCAATTACAAATCAGAATGATGCAGATTGCTAGAACTGTCACAAACAGATCTACATTTTAAACATATGACCAAAAGCTTACAAAATGGAAGAATTGCTCATAACTCCCTCAATAGACATCCGATTTATATACCGTAAATTGCAATGCACTTGGAGAACCTAGGCGACCAACATTGAACCCTTAAACTGATCAAAATGCAACAATTTCAATTTCCACAAATCCCAAGACAGCACCTAAAGGTACGGCCCAGCTGAGTAATTCGACTTGGCTTTAAAAATTAAATACACAACAATAAAATCTGATAAATGAACCAAAGATTCGCCTCTCCTAGACAATGATATAAATGCAATACCCAGAATGCCTTTTTTTGTATTTTTTGACTTACAATGAAAAACATGCAATCTACTGTCTAGAAACAATGCAAATGCTGAAACTACTAAATGCCAATTTGAATCTAACTATGCAATGAGCTGAGAACAAAGCACAAACTAAATGCAACTCACAGTATAATGATTCACCACTAGATGTTGTCTTGCAAACACGAAGTGATGCCCAAGCTAGGAGGCCTTCATTCCTCGAAGCAGTCCCAGAGCCAATTCGGCAGCATAACAGTATAGTCGACCAAAGATCCTCAATAATGTCCCAAGACTCCTCTTTATAATTCTCCAGTTGACTTCTCAAAACCCTAAAATATGCTTTTAGGTCAAAACCCCTAATCTCCTCAAGAAGGCGTACTTTCTCTTCAAGGCTTAAGATTTGACATTTTAAATAAATATCAAACTTTGAAACATGGGCCCCTCATAACCTTGCTTTGACTTAGGAAATAATTAAAATCATCTCTTAATGAGGGCGCCACCCTCAAAGACCCACTTTTTAAAAACAACATTAAGTCATCAAGTCTAAGCCAAGGGGTCAACGTTAAAATATAACATTTAAACGTGACCTTTTTAATTAAATGACTTAACTTATCCTTCTGAATGTGCCTTGAAGCCAAAACTGAGCAAGACATCTGACCCAACTGAAACAGGAAGTCAACCGAGCTGAACTCAACTGGAAAGCTACCAAAAATAGAATTTACTAAAAATAGTAAATTCCAAAAAGTGCTCTGAATGCCGAGATGATCATACCACTGCGAAGCTCTCTGAAAACCCAGAAAGAATCCGCCATTGAATCCTCCATCTCTGAGCAATGACCTCCTAAAAAATAGGAAACCCTAATTTTACCTTCTGACTAGCCTTTGGGTTTCCAGAAAAAGGCCAACGGTCACATGAATGATCAAGTTTGAGAAGGGGACATTACAATCCATCCATAATCTATTCATATATATAAGCATAATTCACATAACATTTCACGTATATACCATATCATTTTTCATAGTACAATCCATATCACATATCACATCATCATTTGCATCAACATAAATAGATCATCATATAGACAACATCATTACACATCACATAAATACATCTACATATCATAAGGTGGCATAATATAGATCTGTTAGTCATAATCATAATGCATACATCATCAGAAATAAATGCATCCATAAATCCATCATATACCATCAAATAGCATCATATAAGCATCATATAACATCATTGCACAACATATAGAAGTAGAACCATACATGCATAAATAAAGAGTACACATCACATCTCATCAAAATCATCATCGGCTCATATATATATCATCAATAACACAATTTTCATAGTACAAAGAATAAATCAGATCATTGTACATGTATGTCAACTAGTACAAAAGGCCCATTGGGCTATCAAAAAGGAGCCCATAGGGAAAAAAAATGTAATTTCAATCAAGCTTTATCCTTGTGTATATTGCCCTCGCCTCTATCACCGTGACCATCTGCTAGTCTATAGCTGGTCTACAATGAGTACTTTGGGACCCGTCCTCCTCTAGTTATGACCTCATGATAATGCCTCCGGTAGTACTTGGCCTCTCAGACGACATCCCTGTATGATTGAACTAACATTGTACCCTAGGAGGAGGAGGCTATCATGCTCTCTAACTACTATCTCCTACCTAGCTCTATGGCTGCCTGTAGCTCTGTTGTATAGCCTGATCTCTCTCAGCCCTAAACTACTCTCTCTTGACCCTCACCTAATCTCTCTCGGTTGTCATGGCCTGGACCTAACCCTATAATTACACAATCAACGCATCTCAAGGATCCGCCTGTCCTGCTAGTTGTACCTATGGTTGTACCTATGGCTACACCTGAGGCTAATCCTCGCCCCATGGTGGTACACCTGGTGGCACCTACTACTCATCTGGCATCAGAACATCACCCTGCCTTGGCTAGAATGGCGACACAACTGGCTGATCCTATTGAATATCAGCCCTCTGACCTCATTCTCCCCCTCTTCTTCTAACTCTCCACAGATTTAGGATTGCTCTTGGAATGGTAAATCAAAGCGGAGGTCAGAACCAATCCATGTAGCCTATGTAGTGCCTGGGCCTACAGGCCCATAATCGTAAGCCCACAGTCGAGCTACCAACTACCTGAAGTTGTCTACAACCTCTGAAGCAGGAATATACCACCCCTATGAAACCTATGTCATGGAGCGGGCAAAGACGACTATGTAATCATCATTAGGGCGATCCTACGACTCCCCAAACTAATGTTGCACGTGCCTAGGCAAGTACCTCTCAATCATGGTGTGCTCTCGGCCTTGCATAAAATGATCCTAGCAACAATAGAACATCTGATCAACATCATCATCCCATTTGGGCCAACCAAGGTATGGTTGTAAGGTGAAAACCTGCATCTCGTTGAGGACTCTCCTCCAGTAGGAGATCTCGTGCTCACTGGTGTGTGTGTGAAGGACACACCGCCTCTGTATCACCACACAAGGGGATCGTCTTGCATTATCAGAACTGAAATGATGCACAACCGAAATACAACAATGTGCTCCCATGCCCATACGTGAAGAAGAGTCACCCCTGCTCCAAGTGCTCTACCATCCATGTAGATGTATGCATGGAGGTCTCTGTATAATGAAGCTAGAAGAACTAGCCCCCAAGCAAAATGAACTGGCCTATCTCAAACCATCCACTCCCAGCAATATCCCTAGTTGGGACTAAAGTATTGGCCTCGTCTGTCAGGGGCAACGAGACTTAAGATGATGGATGTAATCACCTAGTGGTAGGGAGGTGCAAGGATCTTGTGCCGCTTGAGCTCTATCTGCCCCTCACAAAAGACAATATCGTCTATGGCGAGGAGTTTGTAGCAGGCCTCACACCCCTCATTTTTATCAAAAATTTCCTAGCGACCGTGAATCAGAAATATCAAAATATGCAAAACATCCTCTAAGGTGATGGTGGCCTTGCTAGTGGGAAGATGAAACAAAGACGTCTCACTATGCCATCTCTTGGCCAACACTAACAACATCCCTAGGTGAGTGTGAATGGGTGTTGCATATGCAATGTACCATAACCCCATAATCCAGAGTTAATCCTGGTCCCTATCGCTCAGGTCTCACAAATAGCCAGCTAGTTCCCATGATTTGTGCTCCCAAGAGTAGAGCTCCCTCACTGCATCCTGCATCAAGGAAGGTCACCATGTTAAATTTTTTGAAAAATTCTTCATCAGGCATTCAAAATACCTTTCTAGTGGTGCAACCGATGAAGGTGTCATAGTTTGATTTCTAATCAAACTCCAATGCTAGGGCTTAAAAGAGAAAAATCGCACCACTGTGGTGCACTTTCTCATCTAGCGGTGTGTTTTGGGTGGACACAAGACCGCCGCTTCACACTTTTCAAATCCCCCTTCTAGCCCCAAGCTCAACGTCAAAGTTTTCAAACTCTTAACTACACTGCTATGATGCTATTTAACACCGAGCAGTGCAGTTTGATTTCCAAGTGATGCTATATAGTGCCACTACAAACGAACTGACCTTTAAAAGCATTAAATGAAGCAATAAATGAAAAATGAAGCTCAGGTTAGGGTCACACACCGGTTCCTTGATGCCAGGTGGCCGCTGGTACATCTGAACTTGATCAGAAATGTGTAGGGGAAGCTATCATTGTGCCATATCGTTAGGACATCAGAGCTCAAATCTCAAGGTTACTATTGGAAGTGTATGAAAATGACTTGAAAGTGACCCCTTGGGCCCCTTTTGAGCCTAAAAATTAGGGTTTTGGACCCCCAAGCATTTTTTTTCTAGTGGAGGCCTATTTTACATTGTTTTATTGCGTTTAGACATGTTTTTAGCCTCTAGGAGCCTTTTCGGACCTGTCAGGCACTTTGTCCTCCTTTTTTGAGAGATCACCCAAAAATTAAAATTTTCGTCCAATCTCTCAAGGGGGAATTATAATGGCATGTTTTCTCTCACCAAGCAATAGTGGGGAAAGTTTTTAAATAGCAAAATTTTTTGGCTTTTATCGAGATCGTTTATTCTATGAACTAATGCAACAAGTGCATTGCTTCAAAGAGGGGTAAAATGTAGACACATAAAATATACCAATTGACATTGTGCAACTGATCATGTGTTCACTATGCACTTTCCTCCTTGTCCTCTTTACCTCTCTTGAGTCCAAAATTGCTTCAAGTTTCATAGGTTTAGTGGGTGGAAGATCCTTGATCCACTCTCCCTCATCACTTTTAGGTCAACCTGCTCATGTACCTACAAAAATAGATCCCTTGAAGGGATATAGGTGTAGATATGTAAAATATACCGATTGACATTGTGCATCTAATCCTGACTACTAACATCATTTCATCCTGAATCATCCCTCGGTCTAACCATTTAATCAAATCTCCTTATCTAATTAAATTCATTAATTTCCTTCCCTTAATTAAATAAATCATTTTATCTAATTAAGTCACCTCTTTTGTTAATTAAATCAATCCTTCTGATCTAATTATCCCTATTTAATTAAATAATTAATTTTATTTGATTAAATCCTTAAAGTTTATCTATTAAATTAAATAAATTAAAACCTTATTTGATTTAATCTAACACCATATCTTTTAATTAAATAAATAAAAAATCCTTATTTAATTATTCTCTTATCATATTCCTCTCTTATTTGATTTAAATAAATCCATGAATTTGAGTCAAATAGGTCACATCATCTAATATTGTATTAAATTAATTAACCCTTGATTAATTTAATCTCTTATCATGTCCCATCCTCTAGATTTTGCAAGTTGCACATGAAAATAGATTTAATTCATTTATTAAATCTCTATTTTCCTCACAAGGCATCTTTTGGAATATTCCCTCAAATTTGAATTCAAAAATACCAAGTCAACATGTACATCCAACAAGGCAATAACTTCATCTTACATGTCCTTTTTCTTAAGCCAAGTGGAATTTATTGCATTTTCCCTTCCCTCTTGCAAGTCATTTCAACAAATTTGAAATTCAAAAATATGCATTTATTGGCACAATCCCCAAAACTTGCACATCCTCCATCCATTCATAGATTGACAAGTGGCATCTTGCCATTGGATGAATGTTAGTTCCACATTGCTCAAATTTGGACTTTCATCCATCTTGGCATTCTATAAATAAAGAGCTAATATCCTCATTTTATCATCCACAAATTATGCAAAGTTATTATGCTAAAATATTTAGCCATTTCCATCAAATATAATTGAATCATAGCTAGGTTATGCAGGTTTTTAGCTTGGAAGCATTCATCCTTCACCAACAAAGTGGATCAATCATCAACATATCTTCAACATATCAATCTTGCATCATAGGAATTGGGAAAGGGCCAATTTTCGCATCAAATTGGCACCAATACCCCCATGGGATCATGAGTTTGCAAATTCAAATTAGGATTCAATATGTTTTGTTGTTTTCATTGTGTTCTTCATTGTTTATTTTCCTAATTTGAGTTTTGTAAGTGGATTTCATGGGGAATCCTTGTTCTTTCTTGCAATCTCCAACTTAATGTGTTTGTTCTCATTGTTTTTTAGGTATTAGGATTGGGGTTCACGCAATAGGTCAGCCACATTGAAAATTGGTGAGATAGCAACTCCTTGTGGGAGTTCAATCTCATAGGCATTGTTTCCATACTTTTAGACCACCTTGTAGGGTTCTATCTTCTTCTTCATTGGTTTGGTATACTTTCCCATAGGTAGTCTCTCCTTTAACAAATGTGCCCACACTAGATCAACCACCTTGAGTTGTACATCTCTCCTTTTCAAGTCTACCCTCTCCTTGTACTTACCTACATTCTTCTCAAGTGTCTCCTTGACCTCTTTGTGTATGTCATGCATTTCCATAGCAAAATCCTCTCCTTGAGCACTCCTTTTATCTATTCCACTCAAGTCTTTTAACTCCCAAACACCCTTGGGATGCATTCCATAGACAACCTCAAATGGATTTCTACCAATACTTTGATTGATTGAGTCATTATAAGCATACTCTTCATACAACAATATCAAGTCCCATGACTGGTTATGTTCCTTAGTTAAACACCTTAGTAGATTACCCAATGATCTATTAATAAACTCAATTTTCCCATCGGTTTGAGGATGATAGGAAGAGCTAAAAGTTAAATTAGTTCCTAAATTTCTCCACAATGTTCTCCAAAAATGGCCAATGAACTTTGCATCGCTGTCAGACACTATTGACAATGGCAGCCCATGTATTCTAACAATCTCCTTAAACAATAGACTTGCAATGTGTGATGCATCATTGGTTGATTTACAAGCAATGAAGTGTGTCATCTTACTAAGACTATCTACCACCACATACACACTGTCATATCCCCTTGAAGTTCTTGGTAGACCCAAGACAAAATCCATGTTTATTGCTTCCCGTGGTCTGCTTGGTATGGGTAAAGGCTAATACAAACCAACATTGGAGCTTGTCCCTTTTTCCTTTTGACATATGACACATCCTTCTACATGATTTTTGACATCTAAATGTATCTTAGGCCAGTAGTAAAATCTTTTGATCTAATCTAAAGTCTTCTCATAACCAAAATGTCCTCCTAAGCTCCCACTATGCTTCTCTCTAACTAAATTCTCCCTCATGGAGCACTTAGGAATACACAACTAAGCTCCCCTAAAGAGTAGTCCATCTTGCAACACATAGTCTTCATATTCTTTATGAAAAGACCCTCGAGACTGTTCACAAATAGAAAACACATCATGGAAATCTTCATCAGATTCATACATAACTTTGAGTGAGTCCACACCCACATTTTGAAGTTGCACCTCTTGCACTAATGTTTCCCTCCTACTTAGAGCATCTACCACTTTGTTGGCTTTTCCCTTCTTATGATTTATAGTAAATGGGTAAGCTTGCAGGTATTCCACCCATTTCATGTGTCTATGGCTCAATTTATCTTGACTATTTAGAAAACTTAAAGCATGATTTTTTGTGAACACCGCAAATTCTTTAGGTAACAAATAGTTCCTCCATTATTTAAGTTCTTGCAACATAGCATACATTTCTAAGTCATATTATGAATATTTTCTCTTTACCTCATTCAATTTTTCACTAAAGAATGTAATAGGTTTCCCCTCCTGACTTAACACTACCCCTATGGCCAAATTACTAGCATTAGATTCTATGGTAAACACCTTAGCAAAATCAGGCAAGGTAAGTATTGGTTGTTGGGATACCTTTTGTTTGAGGTACTCAAAGCTTTGATCTGCCTCCTTTATCTATTGAAACCTGCTCCTCTTCTCTCCTTTGATGGCATCTATCATAGGTGAAATTGTATGACTAAATACCCTTATAAACTTCTGGTAGAAGCTTGCTAGGCCATGGAAACTTTTGGCTTCCTCAACTATTTTTGGTGTAGGCCAATTAAGAATGGCTTAAAATTTCTTGGGATCTATCTTCAAGGTTCCTCTTGAGATCACAAATCCCAAATATATCAACTCTTTCTTCATCCATTCACACATCTTAAGGTAGGTCATGAGCTTTTCCTCATTCAACTTTCCTAAAACTCAGTCCAAGTGTTCCAACTGATCTTCCCTTGTCTTGTTGAATACCAAGATTTCATCTAAATACACCACTACAAATTTGTTAATGAGATATTTTAACACCTCACTCATGAGTCTCATGAATGTTCTAAGAGCATTAGATAGCCCAAAGGGCATCACCATCCACTCATAGAGGCCCTCATTGGTCTTGAAAGTCATTTTCCATTCATCACCCTCTTTGATCCTTATTTGGTGATAGAAACTTTTCAAATCTATTTTGGAGAAGTAATTTTCCCCTACAAAACTGTCCATAAGGTCTTCCATTCTAGGTATAGGAAACTTATACCTAATAGTTATCTTGTTAATAGCTCTTGAATTTGTGTAAAGTCTCCATTCACCATCCTTTTTGGGTGCCAAAATAGTTGGCACAACACATGGACTAAGGTTCTTTCTTACCAAACCTTTGTCTAGTAGCTCTTACACCTAATTTTCTATTTCCTCATTTTTTTGAGGTGTCATTTTATATGCTTCCTTGTTGGGAAGGCTTGCACCAAGGACTAGATCAATATGATGGCATACATCATGGATTGGAGGCAATGAACTTTGCAATTCCTTCACCACTATGTTCTTATACCTATCAAGTAAGGTTTGAACCTCTTTTGGAACTTTTTCTACTTTGTCATCTATTGCTACCTTAGAGATTGGTTTTCCACCAATTGCAAACCCAACCTCCTCTTCTTCCAAGTCCTTTAGAAACACCTTCTCTTTCACTATCATCACACTAGGTCCTTCATGGACTGTATGCTCATCTTCTTTTAGGGGGTATAATCTAATCTACACACCATCTTTTTCAATCTAATATTCATTTTTAAATCCATCATGGTGTTCCTTTCAGTCATATTTCCAAGGCCTACCAAGGAGTAGGTGGAACACATCCATGGTAACAATGTCACAGAGTGTCTTATGTTTATAAAGCCTTATTGAGAACTCTACATAAGCCTACTCATTGACAAGAACTTGTTGCCCCTTGTTCAACCATGAAATTTTGTAGGGATTAGAGTGGGGTATCCTTTTCAAACTAAGCTTCTCTACCATTTCTAAAGATACTATATTGTCTGTGGAGCTAGAGTCAATAATAAACTTACACACCTTTCCTTGAACCTTGCAAGTTGTCCTAAATAGAGCTTTCCTTTGAGGTGGCTCTTTTGAAGTTGGCACTTTAATCAATTTTCTCCTAATCATCAAAGACTTCCCTAATTTTGGTTTGACACGGAGGGTTGAAGGACCTACACATGAGCCAACACTTTCTACCTCTTCTTCTTAATGAACTAGCTGAGTTCTCCTCTCTCCACTTTGATAGCTTGTTCCTTATTTATTTGGAGACTTTCATGTAGGGTTTCCATACTGATTATAGTCAAAACACTTTCCTAAAAAAGAATTAGAGCCTCTTGTTGATCCATTAAATATACCCCTACCTCCTAGCCTTCTTCCTCTAAAAGTTCCCCTTGTTTCTCCACTTGGCGCTTGAGTAGTGCCTTGTTCATTTGGTGTCTTTTGAAAACCTCTTCCTCCAAGGTTACCTCTACCCCTAAAACTCTTACCTCTGCCCCTATATTTCTTTTCTAACCTCTTCTTTATCTTCTCCTCAGCTTTTTTAGCCATTTGGAAACACTCCTCTACTAACCTAGGAGTGATTAAACTAATTTCTTTTTGAATTGCAGCCCTTAATCCATTTAAGTATTTGGCCACTTTTTCTTTCTCATTCTCCATGTGTCCTGACCTTATGGTCAATTTATGAAATTCTTCAGTATAAGAAGCTACATCCATCTCTTTTTGTTTCAAACTTTGCAACCTTCTATAAATATGTATTTCATAATCAACAAGTAAGAATTGGCTCTTTATCTTCTGCACCATCCGGTCCCAAGAAGTAATCTTGGGCTTCAACTTCTTTACCCTCTCTTCTTGAATGTAGTTCCACTAGGTTAAAGTTGGTCCCTTCAATTTTGTCTTAGCAAATTTAACCTTCTTATCTTCAAGTATCTCCCTATACTCAAAATAATTACCTAGAGCATCAATCCATTCTATGACTTTTTCTGCATCCATCTTTCCCCCATATGTTGGAATTTATATCTTCACCTCCTGAGCCTCACCTTTTCTAGCCTTAAGAACTCGCAATAACTTATTCTCTTCAGTCCCCAACTCCTCTTTGGGTTTTTCTTGAGGGTTCTCCTCTTCATCCTCGTCATCAGGGTCACTCACCTCAATAGTGCCCTTACCTCTCTTATCATTCCTCTCTAATGCTTCCATTCTTTCTCTCAAGTCTCTAATCTCCTTAGCAAATCTTGTGCTACCCATCTTTGGAGAAATTTTGTATGGTTCTTTTCACCTTTTCTCTTGAAACTCTAAATTCCTTTGTCAATGGATCTTGAGCGTAAGCTCTGATACCACTTGATGCAAGACAGGGTGGTAATGAACTCCAACAAACAATTCCCAAATGATTAGGAAGGTTCCAAAAAACTCCTAGGGTGACTTCAATAGTTAAGCCACCTATTCCCTTGTAGCCTTAGAGACACACTTATTCAACTATATCTCCATCTAGAAACCACTTTACTATTTGAAGAATGCATTTTCAAGGACCCTTTAGGCTATTGATTAACATGTCAAATTCTCTAGTAGGGTTGTTGATGAGCTTAGTTTTTGGTCTAGTTTTAGGTAGAATTCATAGTCCATTTCTTGGTTGATGTCATGAACTTTGATGATTAAATTTTTTTATTTGCAGAATATTTCCCTCAAACCATTGACATTTGACATTATCCTATCTCTTCAAGCTTTAATGACATTTGGAATATTATGTGGGTTAAATATATTGATTTTTCATGTGATTAATGAATGATTCTTAGAGTGGTTATAGATGTGCAATTATTATGTGTATTGACCTTGTCATGTAGATTTAATATGCCAAGTTGAGAAAGACACCACCAGTTGGGCATGCACCATAATGTCCAACTAAGGAATCACTCCAAGTCAAAGGCAACTAACAAAAAGATATTCTTCATGCAACTAAAAATAACTGCCTTGTAGTGGACCTTAATGATTGAGAATGCATGGGCATTACTATTGTGTTGGATCTCCATCTAGACTTGCATGTTTGACCAAATTCTATGCATGCATAACTGCCATCACTCCACTTTTACCTATTTTCCCCAAATGGCATCCTCCTAGTTGTGGAATTGACTGCCTTGTTTAGCTGTATTATAAATAATAATTTGATGCTCTTTCTTTAGGAGTTGCATGATTTGATAGTGTACTCTCATTCTCTAGTTTTAGTTATACAAATACATTACTCTCTTGTATGCATGATTTACAGTAAATAAAATAAAGTTCTGAGTTTAAGAACTTGAGTTCTTATTAGTTTAGAGGATACTTATCCAAGGGGGCCCACTTCGTGAGTAATCCATCTGATTAGTTTAGCATTAGTTTAGTATTACTTGTTGTTTAGTACTTATTTAGAAATATGGCATTGACTATTCCTACAACCTCTAGAATTTTGTTCTGTGATTGTTCTTGCAGCCAAAGTAGATAGAGTAGTGTCCTATTCGTTGCTCCAATTTTTATTCATGTTATGAATTTCAGCTTAACATAGTAATTGATTGATATTCAACATTTGTCTCTTTCCCTTACAAGCAATTTACTTTCATCATTGTGTTTCTTAGCTATAGACTGTAATGGCTACTTTGAGTTCCTAGTGCACATATTGTGCTGACCCACTTCAAGTTCACATCCTTGGGTTGACAAGTTAAATGTAGCTTCATGATGATTGAAATAGCTATTTAGGTTAGAAGTCCAATCTCTTAGTCATGGTTGTAAAGGCTTAGTTATTAAAATCATTGTAGGAGGCCAACATTTTTAGCGTTGTTGTCAGGGATAGTGTCAAGCAAGGGATTCTTTCGGAGTCATTGGTAGTTTTCATTGTTGTAGTGTTTTTGGAATTTTTTCTTAGTATGTCCTCATTTAGGAAGTAATGAACCCCCTATTCTTTACCAATTTTTTGTTTGAGATGAATGATAGTGAGTGATACCGCATGCATAGAGGAAGGAGAAGGGATGCTTATGGGAGATTCCTTCCTAACAATCCTAATCCATTCTAGCTAGCTGAATATCAAAATATACCAGAAGAAGAAGATCCATGCCCCTTTGTTGATGCATATCCTCATCTAACTAGTTCTGAAGTCTCCTTTGAAGATCAAAATCAGCTTGAGAACCCTTTTTCTTTGGAACAACATCAATCAAGCATGGGTGATGCAAATATGAAAAAACCTAATCAACTAGATTTTCCTTTCCCCATTTCCCATCATAATGAAGTTGACAACATCAAGAACATTCCTACCTCAACACTCCCAAAGTTTTATGGACTTGTCACAGAAGGTCTTGATACCTTCTTATTTGACTTTGACATACTCTACAAGAGGTATGATTATACTACTAATTCCCATAGGCTTAAGCTATTTCCTACCACTCTAAAAGAGGTTGAATTAAGATGGTTCATGAGCCTAGGAAGAGATACTGTGAAAACTTGGGAAGACATGAAGAAAAAATTCCTTGAGAAATACAAGGAATATTGCAAGAGTAGTGACATGAGAGGAGGTGACATTTTCAAGATGTAGCAAAAGGAAAATGAGAGTCTAGAAGAGTACATTGCAAGCTTTTTGTTTTTCCTACAAAAGTCCACACACCATGCACTTAATGAGGAGTCACAAAAGTTTCTTTTCCTGAGAGGAATCAATGCCAACTACACTGATGCCTTGGACCTCATGGTAGGAGGAGATATCTCTCAAGTTCCTTAGGAGGATATCAAGAAAATATGCTAGAATTACTCTAGGGAAACTTCAAAGAAATGGATAGCTTATCAATCATCTTACATGGGTAAGTCAACTACTGGTGGAGTTTCAAGAATGGAGATCACTCATTTGCTAGCATACTTCAAGCAGGACATTATCAACAATCTAGCTACTTAGCTAGATACAATTCACGCCAAGAAGAAGCAAGAGGAGGCAGAGACAATGTTGATAGAGTATTGCCCCCACTACAAAAAGAAGAAGAAGGACTATATATGTAACATGGTAGCTAATCTTGAAAGCAAGTAGGTTTCATCTGAGTTCAAGCCAATTCAAATTGAAGAAGAACAAGTCTACTATGTTTCACAAAGGAATCCTTGGGCTCCAAGACAAGGTATGCCACCAGATCCACTATCCTATGTTGGACCATATTTTAACTCCTATTCATCTAGTAACCAATGGTAGCTCCCATGTCCATCCAGTTATGGAGGATATCCACCACAGCCTTGGAGTAACCCTCCAAATGCTTGGCCTAGTCATCAGAGTTCTCCACCCCAGTGGAAAAAACCTTAGGGGAATTGGTAGCAATTTCAAGGACATTGGCAACCACCTCTAGGAAATTGGAAGAAAACAAATCAATGGAGAGGAGGACAACAATGGCCTACTCAAGAAACTAATTACATGAAACCACCTTCTTAGCCCCAAAAACTTGCTATAATGCCTCCATCTACTAATCCAAGCTCAAATGCACCTAAACCTACTTAGTTACCAACTCAGCCCACACCCAATCCAAATAACAAACCACAACAATAGCCTGCATACTCTGCTAATTCAAATCAATTCCCTACATATGTTGTGAGTGTAAGTGATATCCACCTGCCTTTAGGAACCACTCTACCAACCCCTTCTAAGCCCATCATTATTGATCTTCTTGTAGAAGAGGAGGAGGAGCCTCTGAATGATCCTATTCAACCAAATGCACCTAAAAATCATAAACTAGTCCAAGCCAAGTAGACTAAGAAAGAACCACCATTTTCTTAGAGATTGGAAGTTTCCAAGAAGAAATAAGAAGAGGAGGATACCACCTTTGATATCTTGGATTAGCTGAAGCATATATGTGTTTAGATACCCCTATTTCAGGCCATAAAGGATGTTCCAATCTACAATAAAGCAATGAAAGAAGCATGTCTCAAGAAGCTAGGTAGGAAAACAAAAGACTCAACTACAGTTCATGTGGTGGGCCAACTAGTTGACATCATGTTGGGAAAAGTGACTATTCCCAAATATAATGACCCAAGCAGTCCTATGGTAGTAGTTTTCATAAACGAGATACAAGTGAAGAATGTTTCAATTGATTTAGGGGCAGCAATCAATGTAATGACCAAAGACATCCTATAGCAACTAAACATTGGAAGTATGAGATCTACTCCTACTATCCTACAACTTACTGATAGCTCTACTATTAAGCCTGATGGTGTAGTGGAGGATCTTGTGGTAGTTCTAGACTCCTGGTAATACCTAAAAAAATTTATGATTCTTTCTCTTAAGGCTACACTAGGTGGGTATCCCATCATTATTGGAAGGCCTTGGTTAGAAACTGTAGATGCATACATTGAATTTTGGTCAGGTGAAATGGCCATTTTATATGGGAGGAGCACTAAAAATTTTGTTCTTTATCCACCTACTCAGCCATCTCCTGATGAAGATAATCTCGTATGGCCACAAGTTGGTGAAGAGGTTGAGGAAGTTAATTCTGTGGCACAACTTATGATGCTATGCAAAATCTCTTTCATGCAACTCCAAGATGAGGATGAAGTGTTGGATAAAATCATTTAGAACCATTATGAAGTGGAGAAAGAATCATCTTCTACTTTGGTTAGACACTTCTACCTGCTCTTCCTGTAGCCACTATTTTTGCAGACGTTCTTCCTAAAGACGATCTTCCTTCAGCCACTCTTCCTGTAGCCATTGTTCTTTTAGAAAAAATTCTTGCAAAAATAGGTATGTTCCATACATTTTTGTCATATGAACTAAAGGTACCATGTATTAATGAAGCAAACATGATAGAGTTAACTACACAAGTCCAAGTGTCAGAGGGAAGATATCTAAATGTTAATAGTAAATTAAGTGGGGAACAACAACTGTTATTGGAAAACTTATTAAGAACCCATTAGCATGAATTTGCATGGGATTATGATCATGATATGAAGAATCTAGATCCTAAAATTTGAACACATAGAATTTACATTAGAGATGACTGCACCCTAGTAAGACATCCACAATGAAGAATTAACCCTACACTAAGAGAGATTATGAAAAGAGAATTGTAAAAAATACTAGATGGAGGATTTATCTACCCTACTTCAAATAGTTAATGGGTGTCTTCATTAGTGATTGTGACCAAGAAAGGATGGAAATGGTGAGTTTGTGTTGATTACAAGGAACTTAATGCTACCACTAAGAAGGATCACTTTCCTTTACCCTTCATTGATCAAGTTTTGGACACACTTGTAGGAAAGTAATACTTCTATTTTCTAGATGGATTTAGTAGCTACAACTAGATCCAAATTGCACTAGAAGACTAGGAGAAGACTACATTTACCTATCCATGGGGGACCTATGCCTATTTGGTGATCCCATTTGGCTTGTGCAATGCACCTGCAACTTTCTAAAGGGCAGTCATTAGCATATTCTTAGACATTTCTCATGATTGCATGGAAATCTATATGGATGAATTCACCACTTATGGTGTTGATTTTGATCAAGTATTGGAAAATATCAAGAGAGTCCTACAAAAATGTGAAGATCATAACTTGTCCTTGAATAGTGAGAAGTGCTTGATGATGATGCAAGAAGGTGTAGTTCTTGGCAACTACATCTCCCATAAGAGAATTCAAGTAGATCCTACAAAGATTGAGGTAATTACAAATTTTCCTGCACCTACAAAACAAGGATATTAGGAGTTTCTTGGGTCATGCAAGATATTATAGGTGTTTCATCAAATATTTCAGCAAGGTAGTTGCACCATTGTATACCCTTCTCACTAAGGATGTTGAATTTCAGTGGACTGAAGCTTGTGATAGGGCATTTTCTGACT
Organism: Sequoia sempervirens; assembly: GCA_007258455.2. Lineage (NCBI taxonomy): Eukaryota > Viridiplantae > Streptophyta > Pinopsida > Cupressales > Cupressaceae > Sequoia > Sequoia sempervirens. Next base: position 241,174,949 of record VDFB02000003.1, on the reverse strand, counting down.
TGAAGGCAACTTTGACTCATGCTCCTATACTCAAGGGACCTAATTGGGAGCCTCCTTTCCACATCCACACTGATGCATCAGATTAGGCTATAGGAGTGGTCTTAGGACATAAAAAGGCAATTGTTTAAAATTCTATTTACTTTGTTAGCAAAAATTTATAAGGAGTTGAATTCAATTATATAGTGACAGAGAAAGAGATGTTGCCAATAATCTATGCACTAAAAAAATTTAGACATTACATAATAGGCTACCAAATCTTTGTGCATATTGATCATGCAACCATTAAATATCTCATGAATAAACCTTTGATCACATGAAGATTGGTAATATGGTTATTATTGATGCAGGAGTTTGATATAACCATTGTGGATAAGCCAGGGAAGGCTAATGTTGTTGCAGATTTTCTTTCAAGACTAACTACATCAAAAGAAAATCAACCCATAGATGACTCTTTTCTTGATGAGCATCTATTCTCCTTCAGTGTACAAACACCCTGGTATGCTGACATAGCCAATTACTTGGTCATAGGTAGATTTACTTTTCACTTCTCCCCAAAGAGAAAAGGGAACTTTTTGAAAAATCTTTTCTTTTCTCTTGGATTGTTGGATGTTTTTTTATATATTGGACCTGACCATGTCATGAGATGTGTGAGAGAAGATGAGACATATGACATATTGCATGCATGCCACAATGAACCATGTGGAGGATACTTTGTAGCCAAAAGGATAGCAATGAAGATTTTGAACACAGGGTATTATTGGCCAACACTCCATAAGGATGCATGAAGGTATACCAGAAAATGTGATAGATGTCAAAGGATGGGTAGACCAACCAGATTTGATGAAATGCCACTTTGTGCTCAAGTAGTAATCACACCCTTTGACAAGTGGGGATTGCATTTTGTGGGACCAATTGACCATCCATGAAATGGTAAGTCTTATATATTGGTATGCACTGATTATGAGACACAATGGGTAGAAGTTAAGGATATGAAGCATGTAAGAGATAGCAAGGTTGCAAAAAAAATTTATGAAGATATTTTCACAAGATATGGTGTCCCAAGAGAAATAGTGACTGATCAAGTGCCACAATTCACATCAACTCTTGTTGCAGCACTAGTGAATGAGTACATATAAGGAACATGAAGTCTACTCCTTATCACCCCTAGGCTAGTCCCAAAGTTGAGGTGACCAATAGATAAATTGAATCCATTTTGACTAAAAGAATAGTTTTCCATAGAAAGGATTGGGAAAATAAATTAATAGGAGTTGTTTGGGCCTATAGGACTACCTAGAAAATAACTATAGGCTTCACACCATTTGAGTTGCTAAATGGAAAGACAACTATGATGCCAGTTGAATTTGAACATAAGACTCTACAAACTACAATAGATTTGGGGATGAATGTTTCTAAGGCACAGAGAGAAAGAATCATGTAGTTAAATGATTTTGATGAGATAAGAAGAGAAGACCTGAAACATATAGAAGTAGTGCAAAATCAAAGGATCAAATGGCATGACAAATTTATCAAGGATAAGAAATTCAAGCTAGGAGATTGGGCCTTGCTTTATGATTCAAGATACTAGGACATTACAGGAAAATTGTAGACAAGGTGGCTAGGACCATATGAAGTTGCTGAGGTATTTTCTAATGGAGTTGTTCAACTTACTACCATTGAACTTGTCAAATTCAAATTACTTTTCAATGGTCATTGCCTTAGATTATACAACAAGTCTGCTTCCAAAGAAGAGTTCCTGCAACAATTCATCCAACATTCAACACTAGAGCTTCCCGCAGTCAAAGGAGGTAGACCTAGAGTCCCTCCTTCTAGCTAATTAAGGTACGTAGTTTTCATAATAAAGACTTTCACTTATTGTGGAAGTCCATTTCTTCATCCATCTACCCATTCACCCATACATTAACACCTTTCTCTCTCTTCCATCACTTCATTCCACCTCACCTCATTTCACTTCATTTATTGCTCAATTTATTCTACAAAAAAAAAAAAAGTGTTACTTTATTCACGATCTTTGCAACAAATCTTCCACACATTTAGGTATGTGCACATTAATTTCTATCTTTAATCATATTTTAAGTGTGTTCATTTAATCATTGTATGCTAGTATAGATATTCACATAAATTCCATTATTACCTGTCAATCACCACTCCCATCTCACATGTACGAACACATGTCCAAATTTAGGTTGGGGGTAGGGGAAAGAAAAAGATGCAAATATTTTTTAAATTTATTGCCCATGTGTCAAATCATATTAGGCTATGTCAAAATTTTTAAAATGAGCTGATTTGAAATCTAAATGAAAGGATGACTTGCATGTGTAAAGTGACAATAATTAACACTGCCATTTCTTTCTATCATAATTTCCCTTTATCACTCATTTTTTCGTCATTATTTCCCTATCATAATCTTGAGTTGCAAGCAAGAAAGCAAAACAAAAGAAAGGAAATTTAGTCAACACTAGCACTAGAAACTTAGTATGTTGGTACTGGAATTTAGTAGATACTACAATAAAGTGCATTTGATTTTTAGATGGGAATTGCAAGAAAGAAGTTGCAGAGCATTTGTTTAATTATAGATAATGGGAGGTAGGTTATTTTAAAATGAACCCATGGTGCATGATATTTTACTGCAAGATGCAGAGTACATGGAAAAATTTAGAAACTTTGGATGGTTAGATTACTTCTTGAAGCTAGATGGCTTTAATGAAAGCATTGCCCTTGAATTTTCCCAGACATTTTCACAAGGAAAATCCACAATAAAAGGGTTGGAAGTTGTGGCAATAGAGGAAAGAATTGTAGAGGTCACAAGGTTACTAGCTTATGGTGAAACTTACCCTACTTCTAGAGACTCTAGATCTACTAGGGTTGAGTTTACAGAGCCAAATGACCCCCCATTGAGCATAGACAAACAAGGTGCAAAGAGAATGTCTTTGCCTAAGCCATGAAAGTAGATAGTTGTGTATGTTATCAAATACATCACTTGTGAGGGTCACCAGTCAAACTTGCATTATGTCCATTACAAGCTTTTGAATCACATGAGGCAAAAAAGGAGGATAAATGTGCCTAAAGTGTTGTATAATCTTCTCTCAATTATGGCGGTCGAGACCCAAAAAGGTAGGGATAATTTTGTTTCCCACCATTGCTTGATTAAATTGTTAGTTGAAAAGTCTCTACATGATGTATCTAGGATGACTTGGGAAGAGTTTATAAATGTTTATCAAATTAGACTTGAGCACTTGTAACCTAGGGCTTTGCCTCAACCCCATAGGTCTAACAAGAGATTAAGCATGACTAAAGCCATTCTTAGTGCTTCAACCTCTAGTGCTGGCACTAGAAGAAACCATAGAAATTAGTTCTTCTAGAACTAAGCACTCAAAAAAGGAAAGCTCTTACTTAGATTTTGATGATGGCATCCCACTTGAAACCCTGATGAAAACTAGGGTACAACAAAGAGAGTTAGAAATGAGAAAAGGGAAAGTTAATACAATCTATAGAAAGAAAAGTGCCAAGTTCTAAGAAGAGGATGACTGGTATTCTTCATCCTCCATCCAAAGGAAAACATGAGAGACCTCCAAGGAAATCAAGACCAGCTAGGCCTGTGATTGGTATGCCTCCAGATGAAATCCCTAAGCTTGGTGAGACCTCACATGAGGACCCTGAAGCTCCAATGGAGGATGAGAATGTTGAAGGAGAAGAAGACATATTTAGCAAAGCAACAAATATAACATTGGTCGATCTTGCTAACATTGTAGAAGAATTGGATGAAAATTAAGAATTCTTGCAGCATGAGTAAGAGGTCCTGCAACAATAGCCAAAACTAGAGCAGGAGTTCCTATAGCCACAACAAGAACAAGAGTCCCTACAAAAAAAGGAAGAAGAAAAAAAACCCTTGCAACCAAAGATAATTGGACAACCTGAGTCCATGCAGATAGTGCCCTATGAGGAGCCGCCATCAACAAAAAGACTAGTAGGCATTCATAATCCTCTTGGTTTTACATTACGTGCAACAATTTTGAATTTATGGAAAGAAATACAACTAAGGGAGGAAGAATGGAAAAACCAAAAATGAAAATTGAAGGAGGAAATTCAAAAGAAGGATAGAGAGATTGAGGATAAAAATGTAGAAATTTCCACCCCAAAGTAGAGGGTGGATGATATGGAAACATTGGCACCAAATATTTTGGAATGTAGGACCCCTCCAAGTGTCTATGCTCTACTCCTGAAAGAGAAGTATATATCTTTTAAGATGTCAAGAATTTCCTCAAGTTTGAATCCTTCTATTGATACCCCTATGGAATTTTTCAATTCTTATAGGATTTCCTCCCTTGAAATGAAGAATTTTCTATGTAAATTTTATTTGCATAATTATGATGTCACAAAAGACCATGATTGGAATCTATTGTTGTATGTTGGGGATGTTCAATTGAGAAAATTCATGCCTTGGGTACAAAATGAGATTAGTTGGGGATAACATTATGGTGCTTATAAGCAATTGGAGTCTGATATCCCTCTGCCTGTTAGAGATGAATCAAGCAACCCAAGGGATATTTACCAAGAATGGCATAGAATGTTGCTCAGACCAAGATATGGAAATAGGATTATGCCTTGGATTGAGGTAGTTTACAACAAGTATGAGGTAAAGATAACAAAAGAGGAAACCATGAGATGTTTTTCACAAAGATGGAATAGTTTGACTAATGAGCTAAAGCAGGATGAGCCTCATTCCATCCAAAATTATGTTGTAGCACTAAAAATAATTGATAGGTATATTGAGATTGGGAGAACACAGGGACGGTCTTGGCTTCCCCTAACTTTCCAACCACCCATGCTCATGTGGCCCGTGCCAAACTTTAGATTCTAATAGTATGACATTGCTACAAAAAATTAGAGATTGGGAAGATTTGACAGATTGGGAGGATTCTATTGGATCCTAATTCATGAACTACAACCACTAATGTTGGACAACTCTCACTTAAAAATTTTAGAACCTTGACCAATTAGAAGAAAAACTCTTCCCCTTCTAGAGGACCAACAAAACATTAGGTTGGGGGAGTGATGAGCCTAGTTTTTGGTCTAGTTTTGGGTAGAATTCATGGTCCATTTTTTGGTTGATGTCATGAAATGTCATGATTGAATGTTGGTATTTTCATAATGTTTCCCTCAAACCATTGAAATTTGACATTATCTTATCTCTGCAAGCTTTAATGACATTTGGCATATTATGTGGGTTAACTATATTTATTTTGCATGTGATTAATGAATGATTCTTAGAGTGGTTATAGATGTGCAGTTATTATACATACTGACCTTGCCATGAAGACTTAATATGCCAAGTTGAGGAAGACACCACCAGCTGGGCATGCACCATAACATCTAGCTGAGGAATCACTCCAAGTCAAAGGTAGCCAACGGAAAAAGATTCTTCATGAAACTAAACATAACTATCTTATAGTGGACCTTAATGACTGAGCATGCATGGGTGTTATTGTTATGATGGATCTACATCTGGACTTGCATGTATGACCAGATTCCATGCATACATAACTGCCATCACTCTAGTTTCCCCTATTTTCCCTAAATGACATCCTCCCAGTTATGGAGTTGACTACCTTGTTTAGTTGTAGTATAAATAATGATTTGATGATCCTTCAAGAGTTGCATGATTTGATATTGTACTCTCATTCTCTAGTTTTAGTGATACAAATACATTATTCTCTTGTACGCGTGATTTATAGTGAATAAAATAAAGCTTTGAGTTCAAGTACTTGAAATATTATTAGTTTAGAGGATACTTATCCAAGGGGGCCCACTTGGTGAGTAATCCATCTTATTATTTTAGCATTAATTTAATATTACTTTCTATTTAGTATTTAGTTAGAAATTTGGCATTGACTGTTCCTGCAACCACTAGAATTCCATTATGTGACTATTCTTGCAGCCAAAGCAAGCAAAGTAGTGTCATGTTTGTTGCTCATATTTCTATTCTTGTTATGTATTTCAGATTAGCATAGTCATTGATTGATATTCAACATGTCTCTTTCCCTTTCAATCAATTTACTTTTAGTATTGTGTTTCTTCATTGTAGAATCCAATGGATACTTTGAGTTCCTAGTGCACATACTGTGCCAACCCATTTCAAGTTCATGTCCCTGGTTTCACAAGTTAAATGCACCTTCATGATGACCGAGATAGCTATTTAGGTTAGATGTCCAATCTCTGAGTCATGGCTATAAAGGCTTAGTTATTAAAATCATTGTAGGAGGCCAACAGTTGTCTTGGATTGTCCCAACACAATATGCTCTTCAACACTTCACAATGGCCTAATTAGGCCTCTTTTCCAAAGGAGGTCCACAAAAACTCACTCTCTTGTCCTTGAAACCTTCATGCATGCTAAGAACCAGTCACAGAACCAACAATTCTCAAATTGGTTTGCATCAAGTAGTCCATATTCTCTCTTCCATAACCAAAAACTAGTCCATTCACCATTGGCAATTAACTTTCCAACCTTCAGGCACATGCTCCAACCCTTTTTTTCTCACCACCCTACCTAAAAATTGAAGAAAACTAAAGCCTACATGATAACAGGCTCATTCCAACCAACTAATTTACTATCCTATGGTGGAATGGCCTTTAGAACTCCATTTCTTACATAACCCTAATAAACCCTAACTAAAATAGCAACTTGCAAAAATTTGTTTAAATATCCCTTATTTTTTACTAAGAATCACTCCAAGATGATTCAAATGAAAGCTAGAAGATCCTCTATCGATTGATATCACCCTTACATTGATTGGTGATTGTATAGGCACGTATAGCAACAAAAGATACAAGAAAACATAGATAATTTAAAGAAAACACAAGCAAACAAAGTATTACTTTATTCAATCTACGAAATCACAATTTCCAACCCTACTCGAGAGTTCTTACAATATTTTTAACAACTTTTCACCTTCTACTAATGGTTCACAACTCGCATTTGAAATGGTGACTGTTCAACTTCTAACTTCAATGAGATTTTCCTTAAAAAATCACTATACCATACATTACAAAATTGCAAAACCATGACTTAAACATAAACCTACACACTTAAGGCTTCCAACATCATCACTTACACATGTTCATGCCCATTTTGACCTTATTAAATTATGAAAAGACTTTACCCCCAATTAGACCCTATGTACAATGCAAATAAGCCAAAATTGTCAAAATTGAAGGTGCCATGCACCATGGCACCCCCGAACCCTTTCCCAGGGCCTAGCCTAGCCCTATACCTTGGCGAGGATACATGAAGAGTGTATAGTATAGCATGATCAGTCCTCACATACCAACAAAGTTAAGAAAATGTAGATCTCTTCTAAGACTTTATTTGGGTGTAGAAATCATTTAGGAATACAAATTAGATGAGGACACAAGATTTGGAATCTATTTTTTATTTTATCATTCAAATTTAAATAAAAAAGTAGTTCATTTTTATTTTTGTAAGTTTAAAAGTGATATTTAAGAGGTAGAGTTTAAAGTTGAATGTTTAGAAATTTTTTGAGTGAAATTTACTTTAATCTTTCGATAAATATAGCATCTTAGAGTTTACTTTTATATTTATAATGTATAAGTTGACATAACCTAATCTTAATTCTATGTTTGATCCAATTTATCTCTAGTGTTCCAAACCCAATTATGATCATACCCCTTTCCATATACTGGATGTAACTATTATTGTGTTTTTATCTTCTAGACATAATTGCTAGTGATATTTTTTCCACCTTAATCATTGCTTGATCTCATGCTTTTGAAACCAACCCCCTTCCAAAATCTAAGCACTACTAGTTGGTTTAAAAAAAAAACATTGAATATTACCTATTGAAAGACTACCACTAGGAATTCTAATAGGATCATCATTTCATATGTCATTATAATCATCCAAGCATTCAAGATTATTAAGATTCATCAAATAAAACTTTCAAATTAGAAACATCCTTGTATGTAGTGTCTTCCATTCAACATACATATATCTTATCATTACTCATTGTGACAAAAATTACAAAGGAATTCTAGTAAGGTTAAAGGAAGTGAAGTACTTTGATCTTAGCTCTATAAGCTTTCAAAGGTATTTATTAACACCACCTTGACCCAATGCAAGTATTGACGTTGATGAATGACCATAAAAATAGGGTATAAACATAGAAAATATCACATATTTTGGATATAATGAGAATAAAAATTATGTATATGTGGTAACGAAAATAGGGAGCCCCCACCTTCGAGGGGATAGGGTTCCCACTTCACTATTGTCACACTCAAGGAGACCTTAGAGACCTCAATCCAAAGGTGGGAAGGGGAAAGACATCTTGCAATAAGGTTTCCTAGGATGTGATTAGAGACTAAAAGAGGGTTCACCACCAAGCTAGGGCTTGGAAAGACAATTAACATTCAAAACCTAATGATATGCAAAGCTTGAATGTATGACCTAAAAATGTATGCAAAACAGAATAGATGACTAAAAAATAAGAATGGTGCACCTAGAAACCTATAGAAAATTGAATGGAGACCTAAAATGCTAAAAATGACGAATTTAATGTCTTCTAAAACTCATATGCTATTCTAGGAAATTTAGTCCTAGATTAGGGTTTCTAGGCAGAACATAAATTCTGTAGAGACAAGTTTGGAACACTTGAGGACTAGAAAATTCACTATATTGGGACTCATATGCCAAAAGTGGTGTATCAGCCTAGTTTGGATTTTTTGGAGGATCGAGATCTGAATCTTCTCTTCAATCTATGTTTTGTCTTCTCGACTTGGTTTCCAGGTTTGAACTATTGAATTCTGCTATATATGTCCTTCAATGCTCTTGTAAACAAGGTGACAACTTGAATGACTTTGCGACTAAACAAATTATTTCCTATCTTTCTCCTTAGAATGTATTTAACCTAGATCTACAAATCACACACTAAAGAGAGGGAAAAATGTTATTTTATTAGTGGAAAGGGGTGTGCCTTGGTCAAACCTCATTTTGGTAATAAAACCTTGTAATGAAATCAAATGGAAATGAGGAATGATGAATGAACAAAATAGAATATTGAAACTCACCAAACCCTAGGAATAAAGTGTTGCAAACATGCATGACATGACTCTAATGGATGTAAATCTTGAATCTTGCTTGAATGATATGGATCTTGAATTGAACACTTGCTTGAATCACAAAACCCTACATCACAATTGTTAGTTCAAAAAAAACATGATGCATGATGACTTTGACATGATGCTTGATAATTGAATAATGCTCCAAAATGCTTGATAATCATTCCTTGAATTATCTTGAATGATATTGTAAACACTTGAATTCTCTTATGAACTCAAATTTTCTATAAGGATGCTTATTCAACTTGCTAGGTGTAAAATGAGTGAAATAACCTTGTATTTATACTTGTTTATGTCAAATTACCCTAAATTATAACACTACAAACCGAAATCAGATCTAGGAAGATAAAATCCCACCAAGAATTTGAATTAAATTTAAATTTTGGGCCACATGGAACTCATACACTAGAAGTGGCGTATGAGTCCCATTAGGCTAGGCTATGGGATACACTTTTCAAGAAATGCTTAGATTCATGTGAAATTAGGATTGAGGCCCCAAAATTTAGGTGGGACCCATATGACCAAGGTAGTGTATGAGTTCCAAATCACTAAATTTAGGCCATAAAATCCAAAAACACCTTAACTATGATTGGATGGTGATTTATGTCAAGATTATCCTCGAAAAGATGCATTAATTAAGGCTTGTGGATGAAAAATAAGGCCAAAGAATCCCAAGTAATAATGAAAACCATAGATTAGTGTGAAGGTGTGGTACAACACTTTACAACACCTTAAATAAGGTACATTTAATTTCACTTAGTTCACAAAGGCCTAAGACCTAATATGAATGCGCTAAACACATTACAAAACTAAATCAAGGCAACATGTTAGGGAGTACATTTTTTGTCATTACATCTAACTCCCACTTTATTGAGAGGAGGAAATTTCTTCAAACTCTATTAAAGTAGAAAAATTCACATCAAGAGTTGTCCAAGTGTACCAATGTGGGCAACATAGGATGACAAAGATCAAAGGAGATGACTAAGCCCCTAGGACCAAGATCCTATGGTAGACCAACATAGGTGCAAGAGGACATGCGTGAAAATAATGTAGAAGTGTAGCATTAAGGCACATGCATACATTGAAAAAGACATAAAGAAAACAAAAGGAGAGGGTAGATCTAGCTTTGACCATATTTCCAACACAGTGTGGATCATATCTAGGGTGTTTGTCCAAAAAAATTTACAAGTGGAACGTGATGTCCAACATGCAAACCAATGCACACTCATAAGGGCTATTAGAATACGGTACCCACTAGGTGAGCCCTTAGAAAGAAACCTACACATGTGGTGGTATGCACTCACACAAGCAAGCAAGTGGCTATGAGAAAGTCATGCATAGGTTTGGCTCCCATATGCTAACCATACCAAAGTTATGCCTCGTGATAACTTTGATAAGGTGCCACACAAGGAGGAACTTCAAGCTCCATGAGGAAAGAAAATCTTTGTATGATTGGAACCCATGAACAAATAGGATGGCACAACAAGCAAGCAAAGTGTTTTATGCAAGGTGACCATATAACATAAATTGAAATTATGAAATAGTGTAAGGAATGCTCAAAGGAGTTTTTCATAGTCATGTAAGGTATCAACTTAGGAAATATCATGCCTAATGTCTCCAAGAGAGGACCAATCAAATAATATAATATTCACAACTTAGGGGATGCAATATGTCGCATCAAACCACTAAGAGGAATATAATATGCTAAGAAATATCACACTCTTGAAGGAAATCACACCCAATGTCACCACAGATTGAAAGAAACATTGCATGAACTAAGAAGACTACACAATGAAGCATGAATTGTAAAATGCAAGGAAAAAGGGAGTTACCTCCAAAATCACACAAGGGATCCATGGATTCAATGTCAGTATATCTTTGCTACATTGTTATTAGAGAGCTTAGAACTGTCATCATTCCCCAAATACTCATAGAAATAGAAGAATGAAATAAAGAGTGTGAAAGTAAAGAAAAATCCTTTCAGGTTAGCATAGAAGAGACATGAATGTCTCGACACCTTATATCATCCCCAAAAGGAAAACACAAGACAAATGAAAAAGATAAAGGAAAAGATAAAAGATTTATGACATAAAGAAGAATGTAGGTACAAATAGAGGAATGTCACAAAGAGAGAGATTCATAAAATAGAACATCATGGGGGATCACATTACACACATGCAATCAAACAAAATAAAAAGAAATAATGTAAAAGGCTAATAAGGTGCATGCGAGTCAACCAATTAGCAATTCTTCTGCATCCCAATCATGTTTATCGTATATAGAAGTGAGCAACTAGCCAAAGGGATAATAGCAAGTGGTTAACTAGGATCATTACCAAGTTCAATATTGTTCTTAGGAGAATTATCATTTAAGCTCATAGAAGAGGAAAACAATGTGTTCAATTCATTATGCACCTCTTTGTCTATTTTAGTAATCTCCTCATTGTCATCTAAATTAATCACAATAGGGAGTCGAATGATAATGTCCAAAGAAGGTTTTAGCTCCTATTGCAATTGAGGTATAGGATCTATTTGTTTCAATGAGGGAGACTCATCGTGCATTTCTTCAGTCAAATTTGGATGTTGATTTTCTTTGTTGTTGTCTTCATTTAACCTTTGAGCAAGGGAATGACATCTATGCCTACACTCTCTAGAATTTTGGTTTCTTTTAGTTTTATTTTCAAGTTGTGTTTGTGTAAGAGCAGCTGCATCAACCGTAGGTTTCCCTTCTTCCCTAAGGGGAGGAATGGAAGGAGCCATAGGGGGTCATTCAACCACTTTCTCTTTAGCTTTGTATACTTGCTTTATCCTAGGAGGCATAGAAGAAATTTTTTCATTGTTTCTTGGTCATTTGTAAGAGTTAGGAAAATGATCTATTTTAGGTTGGTATTGCTTCTTTGGAATGTCTTTAGGTTCAATCATAGTTTCATCGAGGATAATAGGTTTGGTCATGGGTTCAAGCCAAAAGAAATCTAAGGAAAAGTTTCCATGGGAAGACAGAGGATTAAAGTCACTATGATGCACAATAAATATTTTATTTTCAATAGGAAATTTTAAGCATTTATGCACAACCAAAGGGATGAAATTCATGGAGTGAAGCCATAGATAGCCTAGCTTCACATGAAATTGGCCCATCTAATTGTTTTGGTCCAAAAGTTAGAGGAAGGGTGATCGATCCCATCATAGGGAAAGCGAAACCATTATGCGTCTTTATGCATGCTTTAGATTTATCATATGTTTCTTGATAGAGTTCATGCACAAGTAAGAATTCTCCAATGATCACATTCTCTCCACAGATAGGATCAATTAATATCCCATTAGTGGGATTATCATAGATTCAACCAGTTATGTAAAGAGGACCATTGGGTGCATGTTTAAGTATATCTTGTGAGGAGAAAGCAATATCAAGAGGATTTTTAGTTAATCCCTTATGAGGTTGAATTTAGATTAGTCCAACCATGTCATCCAAAGGACATGAATTTTTAGTATCCATAGGATCTTATTCAATAATGTCCATGTCATCATCTGTGTCAACATTCATCACATCATTCTTTTTAGTTTTTTTGAAAAATGAAACATCATGTTTTAGCATGGGGTTGGTAAATATTTTCATTTTTTGGTTAGGTGGGGAAACATACTTATTTCCTTGATCATTAACACCTCCAACCAATAGCATACTAGAATCAATGAGGTCTTGCACTAGATGTTTAAGACACGTACAATGTTTCATTTCATGTCCATCTTTTTAGTGATAATGGAAATAAGCATTCTATCTAAAGCTCAGAGATAAAGGTTTACTAGGATCATGTGATCTAATGAGAGGCAAGGTGATAATTTTATGTTCTAAAATTTATGAAATGGTCTTATGAAGGGTATCAAGTAAGGGAGTAAACTACCTAGCTAGATCCCCAAATATGAAAGGATTTTTCTTCTTTATAGCAACCACTTGGGCATCAACATGTTGAGTTGGTTGAGGGGGATTTAGTTGAAGGAATTTATTCTATTTTTTAAAGGATTGGTAATTGTTTTGGTGTGTGGATTCATAATTTTTAGGATAGCTAGAGGTGGATTTTGTTTCATGACTACTAATCAAGTTTTGATAGTCATGAAGGGTAGTACACAAGTGAATGAAGTATGGGAATTTCATCACACCTAGCTCATCTTGTTTCTTAAACATGGGGCTAATGGTCAACCTATCAATTAGGGTCATGGCCAAATAAACCATAGTGCATGATGAGCCATTATTTTGGTTGTAAAAAGGTTTAGTGATCAATATAGACTTGTACCTTGATGGTTAGTGGTAATGCTGGTGGTTAATACTAGTAGCCATAAGTAAAGGTAACCATTGGATTAATTAGGAGAATCATCTAAAGACTGATTATTCATTGATTAATTATTAGGTCTATTATTACTTTAATTACTTAAGCTAAACTTAGGAGTTCTTTTTGTTATTAGATTGGGCTATTTATAGGTCAAGTTGTCTCATTGTATAGGATTAGGACATTTGTCATAATATAATCAAATTATTATCTAGGTTTACACTTTTTCTTTTATAAACATTCATTTGTACTTTGTAATCATTCACATTACATTATAATTCACATTACAATCTAGGTATTCAATTCCAATACACTTTACAAGTTAATATCAATATCAAATATTGTATTCTCAATGTTTCATGACCATAATCATTGCTTTGATCTCTCATTTGTGATAATGTTTTGGTTGCAAGTGGTTTTGGGAGCTATGGAATTCATTATTAACTCTAAGATGGTATCGAAGCAAAAAAATCATCAAAATCTCTGCACAGGGTTGTACACTATGCAAGTTTGTCACAAATCCATACAAGCAGGTGTTAATCACCTACACTCACCTCATACCTGGCAGTGCACTTTATACACCATCAGCCTTAGACTCATCACCGACATCCACATTCCCTTGTGGATGACACTACACATATTGACACCCCAGCAAAATATCTCACTTGGAATTTAAAAATCAACAATATTTTTTGGAAATTATGACATCTTTCATATATTATAATGTGTGTAATGTCGTAAAATTGGACCCCTTACAATTTCACATACATTCTTATATCCACTTTAGTATCCACTCCCTTAGCATTTGTGTAGGCTCATTTTATCCCCTACATCAACCTATTTCCCCTCTTTGCTCAAGACACCTTTTCAACAACTACCTTTGTGTGTTAGTTTTGATTCAAACCTTGTACTTCTCTCATGCCTGTTGTTTTGTAGCATGATTTGTATGGAAACTAGCATGCCATACGGACATCCTATGACATTTTGATGTTCAAACGGTCATTTTCAAGCATGTTTGCCACTTTTCAACTCCTTTTGTCAATGGTAACGACTTGAGATACCTTGTAATAGCTCAGGAAGCTTCTTTTCCCTCATCTTCTCTCTTTAAATGTGATCCTTTCAACTCATTTGGTATTCTTCTCCTTATTGGCTTCTCTCTTGGACATTCTCTATATCTTATTTCACTCTCTCAATTTTGCACAACTCTCTTGCTTGTTATAGCACTCTCATGTTCTTACAATGATCTACATTGATTTGTTGGCTCTCACAGCTATTGCTCTTGATCTCTTTTCCTTCCTCAAGCCTTGCAGGTGATATCTCTATTATCTCATGCTTGCAAGCATCTTAGGATTTCTCACATTCCCTATCTATTACATCTCTATTTCATGATACGAGTTCTCCTCCTTGAGCGAGGTTTGATTTTATCACTCTTGCATTCATGTCATTTTTTCTTATTATTTATCTCTATCTATCTAGTTATCCATGGAGGTGGGAATGCCAAAACAGGGGGTTTGACTGAGGAAAACCCCTAAATAGCCCCAACATTTCTCCCTCAATCTTATGTGTGTAGGTATTAAAGATATTTACTTGTTGGAGGCTTCATTACTTGGGTTGTTGTGAGATTTTTCTTTCTCTATCCTCTTTAACTTTATCATTTACTTTATTTTAGTTATGTTATATTTTATTACTTTCCCACATTCTAGAATTTCTTACTAATTAGATTGTTGGTAGTCACTATTTTTTTTGTGATATTCTTGGTTTCTTGTCCATACATGATGCCAATGCACCTCTAGGAATATAGTGTTGCACAGTCATCTGTATTCCATATTGTCATCCTAGATCGAAAACTTGCTAGTCTGTCTAGAAAACCATTGTGACCTACTCATTCTGATTCTAAAACTATCACTCTATTCCTTGAGGTAGTTTAGGGCAGTTTTCTCCCTAGGATTCTATTGAGAATAAAGAGACTCGTGAGAAGTGAATCCCCTTCCCATTACAAGAATTAATCACGCAAGCATATAGAAAACATATAGATCAATAATATCGGCTGCATCTCATATATAATATCAAAATAAATGTCAAGTGCACAATGATATCATAAAACAAAAATTAGAAAAGCACCTTTAAACCATCGTTTAATCATTTCAAACCTTTATATAATCATTCCAAACCTTCGTTTTGTCATTATAAACCTCTAAAACCTCTATTTGATCATTCTAAACCTCTGTTTAACCATTCTAAGCCTATGTTTGATCGTTCTAGACATCTGTTTAATTATCTCAAGCTAATATGCTTGGTCCTTGAGAGACCACATTTATGGAGGGTGTGATGATCGCTTGGGTTGCTTGGATGGTTTCCATCTATTTTTGTGATATCGATGGAAAGATTAGAGGATTGGGTATGATATTTTGATTTATGATTGGGGGGTTGTTTTAACTTTGTTGATTGATGGGTGGCAAAGGGGGTTTCCCTAAACTGATGAGAGATGCAGATGTTAATGGTAGAGGTGGAAGTAGTGGGAAAATGGGTGGTGTGTTCTCTTGGGCAGAGTATCAGGTAACTTTGCTAAATAGATTTTCAAATGCACTAGAAGATGGGACAAATGCACTAAAATATGGACTTAATGCACTAAAAGGAGTGATGGATGCGTTGAAACAAAAACTAGGTGCACCAGAGTATGAGCTAAATGCACTAGAAAAGAACTCAGATGCATTAGACTATGGACCAAATTTTCTAGGATATGAATTAAATGCACTAAAATAGGGAGTGTATGTGGTGGAAAAGAAGGTGTATGCACTAAAAAATGAGCCAAATGTGCCAAAATAGAAAGCTAATGCACTAAACTAGAAATGGTCACCGTTTTGAAAGGTTTTTCTGGTTTTTCTTCTTTTAGATCAGTGAATCTGAATGTTTCTGGTGAGTGATCTTCTGAACAGTAAGCTTGCCCAATTTTCTTGCTTGTGAACAATGTCAATTAAGTGTTTTTAATGGATGATCCCTTTAAAATGATTTCAAAAACAACAAGTTGTAAAATAGTTGTTTCACTCTATAAATTAAACATTAAGTGTATGTTGAAGGATATGATCTAAATCCTTTGATTTCCATAGGTATTAAACAATAGCAAATAGACCAGTCACTTTTCTAATGTCAAGCATCATTTATAATATCACAGCCGACATCTTAGAACTATGTTAGCTCACATAGCCGTCTCAGCCCCTAGAGGGAGCTCATGTTTTTTCCTTTCCTGGATCTTCACCAAAGTCGAATCCTCTACTTTTGGCTAGTAATCCCTGGTAGTTATATGGTGAGTATCTTGGGGGCAGATTCTTCCCTCCCCTTGCATTGTGAATATTAAAAATGTTCAAAAACTAACTTGGCTAGCTACTACACTTAAGGTTCTTAGTAAGGGTTTTTGTTCAGTGTGGAAAAATGATAAAATCCTAGAGGAGACCTCCCAACCTTTAGAACAAAGGCTTTGGTAATGGTTATCTATGCAGACTACCATTGACTATGAGTTTCCTCACAATCACATTTGATTATAGTGGGTTGGAATGCTTGGCTTTAGCTATTCCCACTTAGGTCATTCCTATAGGGTGAGTACTTTTTCCTATTATGGTAGGCCTTCTAAAGGTGATAATACACTAAATTAAAGAGTGAGTCTGGCATTTTGGTCACCCAATGAAGGGGAAAACATAGGCCTATCACTTTACAAGCGCAACATACATGGTGTTCATTAACCTTCTAATTAAACTAGGTACCTAACTTAATCAAAGGAAAACAAAATTAACTCTAGCCCTTGCAAGCACCATTATTAGTTTTAGATAATTGTATTTAACAACATTTAAAGTACCTACAAAATAGAGAGACATCAATTAGTTTCTAGAATTTTGAGTTTCTACAAATAAAATTGAATGTGCTAAAATAGAAACCATATGTGCTAAAAGATGTAATATATGCTCTAATAAACAAACTAAATGTGCTAATATGGAAAGTAGAAAATGAAAACCAAAGTCATGTATGCACCATAAGAGTAGCAAGATGCACTAAAAGATCCCACAAATGCACTAGAATAGGGCCTAGATGGGCCTAGATGTGCCAAAAGAGCAGCCAAGTGCACTGCAACAAAGACTGGATGTGCCAAAATATCAATTAGATGTGCTAAAATATGCTTTGGGTGCACTACATTGAAATTCACGACTAGACATGCGAACGAAAACTTGCCAAAAAATGTTTAAAATGGGGCTATGCCCCATGGTGGGGTCCAAATTTATGTGTATATAAAATATGTGAGTATAAAAGTAATACAACCCAATCAATGAAACATTATATTATAGAATTCCAATAACAATCTAATCGAATTGAAAGAAGAAACTCTTTAATATCGTCTTGTTGTCCTCTATCTTCAAGGATTTTTCAAGTCATTATGGCTCTTAGATTTGTGTGTATGACATGACTTGTCAAATGACAACCTGAAGAATGGGAGGTTGGAAATGCAATAAACCTTTCTACATGATTGATTGCTAAATGATATGTTGTAGATGATTGTGCAAAGATTATGATAATGCTATGATATAGATAATGAAAATGTTGTTGGTAAACTATAGAAATTAAGATGTAACTAATGGTAAAGCCATGATTATTCTAAATGATACTAAGATGAAAATGCTAAAATTCTCAATGCTAATGCTATGATCACAATGAATTTTTTGCAAAATTCACTTATGCTCAATTATTTATATGAAATGTTGTAAATGAGGTTGTATTTATAGATTTCTCCAAGGCATTATTCTTTGTGGCAGGGTTAAATAGTCTAGATTTGATCTGGAGAGATGAACGGTCAAAAGTGAAGAGCTTGGAGAGAATCAAAGAGAGTGTTCCCTTTATAAGAGCACACTCCAAGTGTGAGAGGAATCAAATGGAGGGAAGAGCCAAGTGTCTCAAAATTGGTTATAATTTGTTGACATAAATGCCAATTTAAATATTAGAAATATTTATTTTCAAGAGACACATGATGAGGTGGAGGATGACAAGTTAGTAGAAATGTGACTAAATTCAAATTTAATAAAAGGTAGTTAATTAAATAAAACTATCTAATTAAAGTTTTTTATTTAATTAAAACATGAAGAAAATGATTTAGAATATGAAGAATTTAAGAAAGTGAACTATATAAATAAATTTTGTAATTTATTTACAAGTAGAAGAATTAATAATTTATTAATTAACTTGTATATAATTAATTTTCTCTAGACCAATTTTAGGCATATACAAAAACCATATGAAAACATCAAATTTGAAAATAACAAACAGTGAGTCATATCTATGAAACAATGAGCTGTAACTTCCTGATATCAAAATTTTATTTTATTTTTTGTCCAATCTCATTCCTAATCATATTTTGATAATGAGAATAATCATTTTATCATATACTTGCAATCCATTCCATTGCATACACCTAGGTTACCTTACATTGTTTATTTAGGTTTCATTTTCATTCTTAGTTCATCTTAGGTTATTGCTTAGGTTACATGTACCTTTTAGATTTCAAACATAGGAAACTTATCAAACCTTTGGATATTCCATGGTCACTTATTTTGATTATCATTGACCTTATCCTTCAATTTATCTATCTATCATCATCATCATTGGGTCTCAAGCTTATGCCTTAGTTTAGACTCACTCTGTCAAAACATCATCCTTTCAACATTGGTACTCTTGACGTATTGATAATCAGATTTGCTACCTCGAATCACCATATCTTGGTTAGTATCCTTTTTTTAGGTCTAAAGATGCATATCCTTAGTGTCATTTTGCATCCCTTAGTCTCATTTAACTTCATTGCATACCATATCCTTTGGTAATTATCATCCTTACATTATCATTTGCATCCTTATATATTATCCAAAAAATATAGCATAGTACTATATCCATTATCACTTTGTATTGTCATCCAAAGGTCACAAGTTTTATATGGTCCTCACTGATTTTTCCTTATCCATCCTAACCTGAATTCATGACCATGTATTCACTTTACCTTCATCTTCTTCATAGTCAAGTTGAATTCCAATCCATCCTTAATCATCAATACCAATCACCCATAGTCTTGGGTTAGCCATCCATCTACCCATCTTACCAACAACACATCATCTCTATTCATTCATCCATCTACTCTTACTATCAAGAGTCACTTGATAGAATCCATACCATTGATCCTCAACAAATGTCCATTGATCATCCTTATCCTAACCTTGACAAGGGAAACCAACCTTTCCCTAATCCATTCCAATCCCCCACATCCTATTCTAATTCATCATCTACTAAACCATCCAAGCCTCCACATCCTATCCTGATCCATCATCCACTAATCCATTTCGATCCTTCACATCTTATCTAATCCATCCTCCACATTCTATCCTGATTCATCTTCCCCTAGTCCATTCCAATCATCCACATCCTATCCTAATCCATCATCCACTCCATTCCAATAAACCACATCCTATTCTAATCCATCATCCACTAAACCATTCAATCCATTCCATCCCAATCTATGATACCATCCAATAAAAGAATAATAATTAATGCTCTCGAAGGACAACTAGAAAAGGAACTTCTTCAACTCCTAAATGAAAAAAAAGTTAGGTGATCCAATCAAATTTCTAATCCTACACCATCCAACCATTTTCCACCATCATGTACACCATTGTCTCCAATACCAAAAATGATATTTCTATTGAAACTCCATTATTGTCATGTTAAAATCCCAATTCTATCAAAGAAGATTGTATCATTGCTCAAAATCAAATTCCATTGCCTAAACCTTTAGATATACATCAAAAGTAAAAACCAAAGCATGATGAAATGAAATCCATAAAAAGTCTAGATCAAGTTACCCAAAAATATCTATATATGCTTATGATATCCAATTTTATCCAATCTCTAATCAAAATCCCATTCCCAATCATGTCATCTAAGATAAACCTATCTTTGATTAAAATCCTACCATTGAATAAGAAATCCAAATTGATCCTCTCATTGAGCTTTATACCATTCATGTTCAAACATTTGAAGTTTATCCTATCAAAATTAAAAACACCTCCATTTCCAAAAATGAGACACTTGCCTCCTTTGGACACTTAGATAATAAAATAAATGATATGGATAACATCAAAGAAGAATATAAAGAAGCTACTATGGATCAAGTCAAAGAAGAGGATACAAAAGATGTTGTGGATCGAGTGGACATCACAAATGATCAAGAAGAAACAAGCATGATGAATTATAAAGCCAAAATATCCTAACAACTAGGATCATTCACTTTTATCTAATCAAGCTTTCTCATAGAGGAGAAGATTCCAAGAAACCATTTCCATATACACAATGATGGGTTTGCAACCTACTTTAAAAATAAAAAATACCCTATCACAAATAGAATATTTTAGAGCTTGTAGTATCAAGCAAGATGACCAGGCCTATATGAGGAAGGAATTCTAGAACCAATGCAACTTGATGAATATCATATACATTGAGGACTTGGATATTCTTCAATCAACAAATATAATGATGCTAGTGATTCCTTCACAATAGTAGGGGAATATTTATCCAATACAAACATCAAAATAGGAGTTATGTTTAGTCCTTACCATAAGGTTTCTATCAATACTACTCCCATCCACACCATAAACCATCATTTCCAATTAATTAAACCTACCCATTGGAACCAACAAAAAGAAAATATTTACAAATAAAAACTCCAAAATTTAATGTCAAAGGCCATTGAATCAAGAAAAAATCCAAGTGGATAAATGAAGTTAAAATGGGTCCCAAATAAAAAAGGATCAAGCAAAGGAAAAATTCCAAATCCAATATCCAATCAAAATTTGGAGCCACAAGAAAAGAGGTATCTCACATATAAAAAATGCTTTCCTCCTTTAAAATGGTCATCATTCAAAGCATATAAAAGTATTGGTTCCAAATATTATCCCAATGAAAATTCCCAACTCCTACATCTATCATCCCATGTTTGGAAAATGAAAATACCTACATCCAAAATGTCAAATAATCCATCCACATCCAGCATCATCCATCATAATCCTACATCTCTCCTAAAGTCCAAAAATCCTACTTCAGAAGTCCATCATATTTTTGAAGTAATACTTTATCATCGAGACTCCCGTGGAAATCTATCACGATGTACATATTATGGTAAAGTCGACCCTAGTATCAAAAAGGATCACAATGACATCCATCAGTTGTACACAATCGCTATGATCCTAACAACTCGTCGATAGAGGTCATTATTGGCATATCATGATTCCATCATTTACATCAACACCATGAAAGGATTTAGAACAATTAGTGATCATGTAAACATCAAGGCCATCTAAAAAAAATAGTAAAGATAAAACTCATCCTACAGTGAAAACCATTCTTATGGCACTTTGGATAAGTACTATGATGAAAACCTAGAAAATAGGAATCATGTGTAAGATCAAATATCTATGTGAAACCTTACACTTTGGGCAAGTTGTCTCATCTTTCATACCTTTTCCATGATATTTCCATTCATCTATCCAATCTATATCCTTTCCATCCATCTTTCCTACCTACCTTGATCGTGATAAGGATTGTGGCACAAACATAAATCATGATTTGGAAAACACTTGATATGTAAATCTTTTATCCATGCACTATAAAATATCATGTCACTATCCAAATCCATATCTTGGAGAAAAAAAGTTATTCCCATGTGACATAGTCCTTGGAGATCATATCCTTAATCATCCATTCATTAATCCCCATGTATCCTATCCTTTACCAAAGCAATCCATTATCATTTCACACATATCACAAGACTTGGTTTTCCCTTGTCATTGTTTCAAGGATTCTAAACCACCTATCCGACATCCATCCACTATCCCATCCAATCATAAGGTTAGTCCATCCAAATGCAAGAATCCTAAACCATACAAAATTTATATGCAATCTATCATGTCATCCAAAACATACATTGGTTTTTTTCCCATCCTTGCTGCAAACTTTGATCCATTAGTGACATTATCATCACTGGTATATGTTTTCCCCAATCCTCACATTATTTTTGGGATGTTTCCTTCCCATATCAATAATGTTATCATCATCATCATTATCAATTAATTTTTTTTCATCTTGACTAGGGGAAAGATCATGCTTGTCTTTGTATCCTTCTCCATGATTGCTTGCTTGCTTGTGTGTATCTTTCATATCTATTTATCATGTTCCTTAAATTATACCATCCTTAACATACCGCTCCATAAATAAAAGCAATCTAGCATCAAATATAGACACGTGATTCCAAACCATCAAACAATAGACTTGAAAAATGTGCTTTTTAATGTAAAATCTTAGAGACCGACATCAACCTAGATAACATGCAATCAAAACAATCCATTTCCATCGTAAACATTTCTTTATCATCCATCACTTGTCTTATATAGGATGTTTACTTCTTGAAACTAGACATGACTGAAATCCATCCTTTAGTCCTTCCCACACCTTCACAGAAGATAGTTTTATTGTGTGTCTATTGATCATTTCTTGTCCTTTTTTTGGTTTATCTTTTCAATATTTAGGTCTTTATTTGGATTTATATTTTGACCCATACTATTCCTTCTCAAGGTCACCATGATTATTTCATATCATGGTGTGCTTCAATATGGTATATTTTGGGGCAAGGTATATTGTTTTTTTGTGTTGTGTCTAATGGCTAACTCATCACAAATCCACCAAGAGCGTCATATGCCTTGTGAGTGTTGGGGCATCCTATTGTCTATTGATTGTTTACTTGAGAGCTATCCATGCATTATATACATTGTCACCTTGGTCTTATATACCCTAGTGCATAATATCCATTGATATATCAAATAAAGGTTGCTAATCTCAAAGTTAGCATAACACATCATCATCATCATCACTACATTTTTAGTCATTTTCATCCATCATTTTTCATCTTTCATCTAACATTTTCTTCTTCTTCTCTTCTTTCAAGAGATCACACATGCAATTAATGCACAAGTAATCTCTCGAGGGGGAAAAAATCATCTCGATCATCTCATATTTTCTAATTTTCCATTTCTCACTCGACTGTGGCATATTTTTGAACTAAATCTCTTTGAAACAACGCGATAAACTGCATTGTATCAAAGAGGGGGAAAATGTAGACACTAAAAATTGTCCTTTTCTTGCAAACACTATTTTTCTATGTCAATCCCCTTTCTTCCTTAGTAATTAAATAATCTTAATTATTTGATTATTATCTAAAGTCATATGCCTCTAGTAATTATATAATTTTAATTATTTAATTAATTCATCTCTTTCTTTTATTTCCTCTCTTTGATTAACTAAATAAATTTTATTTATTTGATTACATCACTAATGACTACTTTTCTTCTTAATTAAATAAATTTCTATTTATTTAATTGTTGTCACTTTCTACTATAATTAAATAATTATTATTTTAATTATTTAATTATTCATTATTCTCTTCTTCCATAAATTAAATTAATTAATTGATTTAATGACTTACTAATTTGTCCTTTTTCTCCCACTTTTGAATTAAATTATTATTTAATTGAAAAGAAAACTTTTCCTCCCAAATTAAATAATTTTAGAATTATTTAGTTTCCTCCAACAACCTCTTGTTCCATGCTTTTCTATCTATCAGTGTCATTCCTATCTCTTCACATATCATTTAATTTCCACCCTTGATTGATTTATTTTATAATTCAGTCTCAACCATCCATCCTTAACTTAGTTTTATCTTTTCCTTAATTTAGATCCCTAACCCTATTTCATTGCTTCACCTTTCGATCTTGGCCATTAATTATCATATCTTATTGAATTTTAATCTTAGCCCTTCATCCCAATTTTTCTTTTTATAAAAGATGTCTTTCATTGTCATTTCAACCCATCTAGTTTATGTTTAAGTACATGTTGTTCAATGAGACAAGTACACTCTTCAATATTTTTATATCATTTTCATTAGGCTATTATTTCATTCTCAAATTTGAGGGAAATCGGGCATATTAAGTAAAATGGAGAAGGACAATGGAGGCGAATCAATCATGGCATGAAGACTTTGATAATGTATTGCTTTGTTATTTTTTTTTATGCCTATTTGTGCTTCATTATTGGTTTAGGTTTTTATGGTTTTATTTTTATTGATTAATTCCTTTAACTTCAAATTTTACTAATCTACAGGAAGGACACATCCAAAAAAAATGTGAGGATTGGGAAAGACATATCCCTATGATGATAACTAGATTAATGTGGATCAATATATTATCAACTAATTTGGATTGAAATCATGGATTTCTTATGGATGATGCACTAGATTGCAAGATTTTATTGCATGGATTACAATTGATTGCATTTGGATGGACTAGATTGGATGGTTGGAGGATGGTTGGATTGGAAGGATAGAGGATAAATTAATTTGATAAGATAATATTGGATGGAGGATTTAATGTGATCCAATGAAAAGGGAGAACCAATACATGGTAAAGGATGGAAGGATGGGGGGAATTACATGCATAGGAGTGAGGGCTTTGGATAATGGATGGTGATGGGAGATAATATGATGGTGGATGGAGGATAGGAAGATGGAGCTCCAAGGACTAGTTGCAAAGGACTAAGATGCCCCACACCAAAGGTAGTGCAATCATGGATGGAAGATAATGGGTGATATATGATATGGAAGGAAATCACATAAAGGATATGAATGCTTTGATATTTCACCCCTAGTTTTATTAAGATAAAGGATAAAAAAGGGGGAGGAACTAGATAGGATATGAATATGGAAGTAGGATAAGGGATATAAAATGGAGGATATGGGATGAATGATAAAGATAAAGTGGATATGATATGGATGCATTGATATTTGACACCTAAGCTCTTCATCAAGATAAAATATGGGAAGCGAAGATGGATTTGGATAGTATGATGGATATAGAATGAATGATATGGATAGAATAAGAAGGTTGGAATGATATAATGCATAATGTATATGAAAATCCTTAGCCTTGTCAAGATAAAAGAAGGGAAAAAGGGGGGAATGGATTTAGATAGGATAATGGATAAAAATGAGGGATAAATGAGGGTGTAGTAGGTAGGATAGCATGGATGAAGCATGCCCCCAAGTGTAGATTACAAGATGGTAATGAATTACACATGATGCATTCTTGTTAGGTTTTCATCATGGTACCTATCCAAGGTGTCATAAGAAGTGGTTTTCACCATTGGATGAATTATTTCTCTCTACTTTTTTATTTTTTATTTTTATTTTTTTCTCTTTTTCTTTTTGGGAATAGGATGGATGGAGAAGGATAACGATATGGAAAAGTGGATTTGGAAGATGGTGTATGCATGATAGGGAGATGAAGTGAGAACTCAATAATCCAACTCCATAAATTTTATCCTTTGAATATGTGATCCATTAGACCAAGAACCATTGGAGGTATTCTCATAGACATTGGTAGAATGATGGTAAGGGGGATGAAATGGATGAGAAGATGGTGAGTGGTATGGATTTATGCAAAGGATTGGATAAGAGGGATGAAAGGATGAAATATGGATTTTGGATAATGGATGGGTTGATGGAAGAATTGTAGATGAGTGGATGGAAATGTTGACAAGATTGACATTGTAACACACCTTAAAGGGTGGTGGAGTTGTGAAAGATAAGTGGATTTTGAATTTGGAAATTTAGATGGAGGAGTGGATGTTTTTTTTGGGAAATAAGGACCCAAAATGCATGGAGGTGATAAAGGATTATTATATGGGATGGAGGATGTAGAATTAGATGGATCTTTGGATAAGCAAGTTTGGATGCCAATTCTGATTTTTTCTTGGGATGCATTGATCCTATGAGTTACTTTGGAATCCACATGGTTTTTGAATTTTATTTTTGTTTCATGGGCCTTTTGGATTTAAATTTTTAAATTTGGATCATATTTTTATTTTTTTTTGCATGCTTTTTTATGGGACATGTTAACCCTTTAAATTTTGTGGATTTTTGGCTTTATGTATTTGAGTTTTGACATCCAAATTTCTTCCAAGAGTAATGGGATTGGTGGATGAATTCGAATGATTTGGATGTATTATGGATGGGTTGGTGTAGGTATCCTGGAAAAGGTTCAAGGAGGTGTACCTTTGTTGATATTGATTAGGCATATAAGGTGATGGATAAAGAGGATAATAGAATTTTAGAGTAGGATTGCTAGGTGATGGCATGTAAGGACCCAAGATGGATGTAGGGGATGAAAGACTTTGTTTTGGGACATAAGGACCCAAAACAAATGGAAGGGAAGATGGATTGGGTTTTGGAACATAAGGCCCAAGATAGATTTTGAGGATGGGGAATGTGGACATTTGGATTTAGGTGGAGGGATTTTTTATTTAGAATGGGTGGAAGGAGTTCCAATGTCATGAGATAGGTATCCAAGGCCATGATACTTTGGATTTATTGTGATATTAGGGGGTTGCAAGATGCCTTGCTCATGAAGGCCTAACCTTTTTCCTTGATAATGTATAGTTTGACAAGTCCTTTTGCCAATGGGATACTTATTATTTTGGAAGAAAGATGATAGTCCATTTTGAGGGGGATATGGCATCAAGTGAATGATATCATCTTGATTTAGACAATATTGGATGAAAGTGGAGGAATCCAATTGATAAGTAGTGGATTCATGGGTAGCTTGGATATGGGAGATGGGATCTTGTGGAGAATTAGGATTATCATGTGATGTAGGTGAAATTATTATACCTTGGGGGTCTTGAGAGGTAATGAATGGAAAGATTTGTTCTTGTGATGGACTAGGATCATGCCATGGAGGTGGTACAATAGGATCATCAAATGGGGTTAGATATGGTAGAATTATGAGATTGTATAGGATCATGCAATAGAGTTTATGGAGTAGGATTATGGCATGGAGTTGAGAGAATTGGATCATGAGATGGTATGAGGTCATGAGATTGAATGGGATCATGAGATGGAATGGGATCACAAGAAAGAATGGGATCATAAGATGGAATGGGATAATGAGAGGGAGTATTTTGATCTTGACATAAAGGGGGGTCTATGATATCATGATTTGGATGAATGAGGTCGTGAGTGACATGGTTGAATTTGTATAGGTTCTATGAAGGTGGAAAAATATGAAATTGATGAGGTGGATGAGATGGATGGGGTGGATAAACATGGGAAAAATGAGGTGGAAGTGGATGGAACTAGAAGACTAGCACTAGAATTTTGTGAAATATGATTTTGCATGGGTTCTTATATTCCTTTGAGGGTAAATTTTTGTTCTCTTTTTATGGTGTTATTTGATGATATTTTTATGGATATATTTAACTTGATGATAGGTTGAATAGGATGTGAAGTTCATGAGATATGGATATTGATGGGTGCTGGTTGAACATGGAATACATTTCTATTTCCCTTTTCAATGGTGGGAAAGGAAGACATGGAGGCTTGGATGGTGTTTAGGATATCTTGGAATCTACTTGCAGGACACATGATCATGGATTTTATGTGATTGTTAAAGTAGTTGGCAAGGTGAAATTCAAAAATATCTTGAGGTATGAGATGGAAGATGGAGGATATGTTAGGCTCATCTCGATCCATGGTTTTTATTTCTTGATTAAGATTTAGATCTTGAATTTACATTCACACATGCAATACAATATTTGATGCAAGATGTAACACAAATGATTATAATAAGAAGAAACTTCAAAGAATAAGAATAACCTAACAATTATTCAAGCCAGTAGATTGGCCAATGGTATTAAACTAGGATGCACAAGAATATAGGGATGTCCTCTATATATATTAAAGGTATACGAGGTCCAACTCTATGAATTTGAAAGGAGAATAATTCCAAACAGTTAGGGGGAGAGGGTAACCCACACTCCACCTTCATATCCCAAAGGTATAAAGTTCTTTGGGGCTTATCCAAGATTGACAACATTCACTTCACAGAGGCGTGTCTTTCAATTCACCCCCACTATTTATACTCTATCAAAACACTAGTGTTGAGGTCACCCTTAGAGTAATCACTTCTTTAGGAAGGACCCCTAATAAGGTTACAAAAATTGACACAAATAATTATTTCAATCTCCAAGATCATATGATATATGAGATTAGATCATACACATGTATTTGATCACATAAAAAATGATCATTAACCTTAGAAATTGAAATGTGTGATGTGAAAATGAGAGTTTTGAAGAGTTCACTTGAACCCCAAGATCATATGGAAATGTGAGGGAAGAGCATACACACCTCCAATTTTGAGTGATTTCACATCTTGACGCATTGATAACTGGGGAAGAGTCGCCCTCTATCCCAATCCTTTCCACTCCTAGCTCTTTACATAATTTCAAGCCATGAATCAATGCATGGAACTCTACCTCATTATTTGTGCTAGTCAGGACTTTGGCTAAGGAGGACATTATGCTACCTTGGAAATCCTGCACAATGGATTTGGCCCCTGAAGGGCTCATATTTCCTTTTGAAGCCCTATCAAAATTAAGTTTGAACCATCCAAGACTCAAAGGATTCCACATTGTTGACACCCTATCCTTCATAGACTCCTTACCACCCTTCCCAAACTATGGAAGGATTCAAAGAGAAGGCCAGGAAGCTCTGAGGCTTGTGTCCCATTCCAAAAAGTGTTCATTTTTCGCTTGACACAAAGCCAATTTAGTGTTCAGTGACTCAATTAAGCACACCTCAATTTTATTAATCAAATATGACACTCCCATTTTCTTCTCCTATAAAATTATTCTATTCCTCTCCTTCCAAATCTCCCATACTACAATTGAGGGACCAAGAGTCCAAATGTCTTCATATACCAAGTTCTTCTTGAGAGAAGGCCAAGAGAGAAACCATGTGAGAAAATCTATGTGTAGCACATTGGCCCATCATAGTCATGCACATAACCACCTCCAACATGCTTTGGAAAAGTGACATCCAAGTAAGATATGAATTTTTGTTTCTTCTACTTCCTCATAGAGGGCACATCTAGATGGACATTGGAAACCTAAGCATCAAAATTTTTCGGTCGTAAGGATTTTATTTTGTATTGTGCCCTAGGAAAAGGTTCTTGCTTTGGGAAGACACACATTACTCTAGCACAAATGTAATGGCAAGGTGCAGATTTTCCTCCCCTTTTCCTCATATAGCTTCCCAAATAGATTTAAAAAAAAAAAAAAAACCTAGTAGTTTAGAAACTACATTCAATTTGCTACATATTCTATTCTTACATATTTTTGAAATAATATAGATAACTTATTTAAATTTTTACATCAAGTTTCCTACCTCTGATTTTTTGAAAATTTTCACCACTTAAGGGCCTATTTTTTCCATGATGATCCTACACATATCCTCTTATAATGATCCCTCTAACTATTCTTCATGGGTGAATCGATGTCTTCAAAACTATGCTCTTTTGGAAATGATATTTCCCTTCATCTTGTTATGAGAAATCACCAAAATCCAATATGTGAACTATGTCCTTAACAATGTATATCCTTATCAATTTATGCTTCTTAGTCACTAGTTTTCTATCCTCTTTATGGTGCCAACCTTATTTTTAGTGAACATCCATTGTTATTCTTTTATTCTCTCATTGTCAACTTATCACTCTTACTAGTTGTTCTCTTTCATATGGCTACTATTATCAATATCACTTACTCCATGTAATGCAACATGACTATCTTTTGAAACCTTTAATGAATTTCCTCTTGTAATTAATGACTAGCCACTGTGTATGCGCCACTATTATCTTCTTCAAGTGATGGGATTGTATTTTTCCAAAAACCTATTGCCTCTTTATTCCTTCTTGTGAGGTCTATCCTCATAATGTGACTATCATAATTTAAGGTTTACCAAAATTTATGTGAATCCTTTGAAACCCTCATGATGTATACCCATGCTCATGACTTTCCCACATCTTGATTATGATGGAGATTTTTTGATTTGGACTATCACTCTTTGACTTTCAAACACATTGAGCGTTATTGCCTTGATTGATGCATATTACTTGAGGTGACTTATTTTGAACCAAATCCTCTTCTTTAAATGAATTTCCTCCTCAATGCTTGACTCAATCCATTAGGACTATCTTTACAGTTTCTACATTGCATCACTTTTAAATTTGTCTATTTTATGTATGAAAAATATCACATTACATGTCAATTGTAGACTTAAGGGTTATTATTTAGTTCTCATTGTGTGTGAAATGTGGGAGAGTTAGAAAATCAATACTAAAGCACACAAACACTAATGAGATGTATTATATTAAAGATTTGAATCAAAGAACTACTCTAATTGCATAAAAAAAAATCTTCAAAAATGTTCCATTGTTCTCTATTCTCAAGGATTTACTAAACCATATTGGCTCTCAGATTTTTCATATACACTATAGTTGTTAAAATGACAACTTGAGAAATTAGATGTTCTAAATGCAAGAAATATAAGTTCCTATATGAAACTATGTGATGAAAGCCATGATGCTATGATAATGGATATATTGATAAATGGATACTATTGCTAATCTATGTGATACAAATGTTGTGATAAGAAGTTAAAATGATTCTACATATCCTCAAATGAACATTGATACAATGAACTAAAATGCAACTATAAAGAAAGACATAAAATAAAATGTGACTATAAAGAAAAACATTATGCTACAATGCTAACTATAAACTCCAAATGCCCCAATGCTCCAAAGTTATTCTTGCATAATAATTCTACTCAAATGTGGGATGCCAAATACTATATCAAAGGGTTGTATTTATAGTATTTTCCAAGCATCTTGTGATGTGGCAACGATCGGCGGTCCAGATTTAAACATGAGGGATGAATGGTGGAGATGAAGAGAATCAACAAGTATGTTCCCTTGAATAAAGACAACATGCCAAATGGATGAAGGAATCAAGTGTATGAGAAAAAGAACATGTGTTCAAATTTTATTGAAGATAATTCTAATTAAAAAGTTAGAATTATTTAATTTCATGTGACCTTGGTGAGATGGCATGCAAAGTTGTAGACATGTGATTGAATTCCAAATTTTGGATTAGTGAAAATTAATTAAATAAAACAAACTATATAAATTTGTTTATTTAATTAAAGAGGAATGCAAATTTTGATTTGGAGAATTAGAAGATATGAACTATATAAATAAATTGAGAATTTATTTATAAGTAGATGAAATACTAATTTATTTATTTTTTTATAGGAAAAGGCAGCATACCTGCGTAATTTATTGATTATCAAAAATTGTAATTAAATAACAAACCTCGTAGGGTTTCATACATTCAAAATTACATTATGCCCTTCGTTGGTAGAAAAAATAGAGAAAGCCCAATTTAATCATCATGTTCATAAAACAAAAAATAGAAAAATTCCTTCCTAGTTCCTTACAAGTCCTCATAAAATATCCTAGAGCCAACTAAGTTTGTGAAAGCATAGCACTAGTCCAACCCAATTACCATGTCCAGTCCCAGTCATCTACTTAAAAAATTATGTCTATTAGACACACAGTGTCCATGGTGCTATAGAGCTTTAGCTTGCACATCTAGCATAAAGGGATTCTAGTTGACTTCTACACCCTAGTTGAGAATCCATTCCACATCATCCAGCTAGGAAATACCAACACTAGGCAAGGCTATCGCTACTATGTAGATATCACCCACTAGAATTGAACCTTTAAACACCGAGTGAAGTAGGAGTAGGCATCTTTCCTTTGGTAAGTCCAAATCCAACAGTGATGCTAGAAACTTGAAAGAGATGTCCAAGTTGGCCCTCGTTCAATTCTTGGAGACACATAATTCCCTTCCTATCACCATCTTCATAACCTTTATGCATAGGATGTCCTTATTGTGACAAATATATTTCAGCCATATATCCAAAATTTTGCTGCAAAATGCAACATTCTTCTCTGAACTCAATAACTTCACAGGAGTGTCCATTTTGGTGCCATTGAATACCATCAAATGTTCCATAAATAGGATGGAGGACTGGCATCACATTAAATGTCGATCGCCACCACCCATTAATTACTTCCTTTCGGACATAAGCCAACACATATGCATCACCCTTGCCATTAATTTGCAAAATAATTCTAACATTTCATAATATTTAGGCCCAAGGAAATGGGGTAAATGTACTCCTACAACACAAAAATGATGTCTGAAAGTCCTAGCCTTTAATTTCATATCTTGGGATGATCCAGAAATTCTTCCCTTCCATACATTCAAATCACCACCACCACCACAAGCTTCTTCAGGGAATGTAACAGTCACATCCTAGTTACCTACCTTCATACCAAATGAGGGAGAAGTAAATAAATTTCTTTCTTTATCACCAAGTGTACATGTCCATGCACCCAATCTAGCCAATGTGGCATAGACATTGAATGCTCCATGATACATTGGCCATCAGGTTACTTTGATCCAACCCCTACATTTTCCAAGGCATTAGCATATTTGTTTCCTTCCCTATATCTATGGTTTATAATGAATCCTTCAAAAGAAGGCATAAGTTCCAATGCTTTCATAAGAAGAGCAATGATTTTCCAATTTGAAATGCTTTTACATCTTAACACATTGATAACCAAGGCAGATTCGCCCTCTATCTCAATCCTTGCCACTCCAAGCTCTTTACAAAATTTCAAGCCATGAATAACTACCTGGAACTTTTCTTCATTATTCATGCCAATCAAGAGGGCTTTGGCTAAGGAGGACATTGTGCTAACTTTCTCATCCTGAATAATGCATCCAAATACTGAAGGGCCTAGATTGGATTTTGAAGTCCTGTCAAAATTAAATTTGAACCATCTAGGACTCAAAGGCTTCCACACCATTGATGTCCTATTCTTCATAGACACCTTACCACCCTTCCCAAACTAGGGAGAGATCTGAAGAGAAGGCCAGGTAGCTCTGAGCCTTGTGTCCCATTCTTAAAAGTATTTATATTTCCCTTGACAAAGAGCCAATTTAGTGTTTAGTGATTCAATTAAGCACGCCTCAATTTTATTAATCCAAGAGGACACTCCCATTTTCTTCTCCTAGAAAATTCTTTTTTTCCCCTCCTTCTAGATCTCCCATACTACAATTGAGGGACCAAGAGTCCAAATATCTCCATATACCGAGTTCTTCTTGTGAGAAGGCCAAGAGAGAAACCATGTGAGAAAATCTATGTGTAGCGCACTAGCCCATCCTAGTCTTGTACATAACCACCTCCAACATGCTTGGGAAAAGTGACACCCAAGTAAGATATGACTCACTATTTCTTCTACTTCCTCACAAAGGGAACATCTGGATGGACCTTGGAAAGCTAAGTAACAAAAATTTTCAGCCGTAAGGATTTTATTTTGGATCGTGGCCCAGGCAAAGGTTCCTGCTTTGGGAAGAGACACATTACTCCAACAAAAATGTAATGGCAAGGTGCAGATTGTCCTCCCCTTTTCCTCATATAGCTTCTTATATCCATCTTTTGTATTATAGCTTCCCAAATAGATTTTAAAAAAAATAAACCTAGTAGTTTAGAAACTACATTCAATTTGCTACAGATTCTATTCTTACATATTTTTGAAATAATATAGATAACTTATTCAAATTTTTACATCGAGTTTCCTAGCTTTAATTTTTTTATTTTTTTTACCACTTAAGGGTCTATTTTTTCCATGTTGATCCTTCACATACCCTGTTATAATGATCCCTCTAACTATGCTTCATGGGTGAATCGATATCTTCAAAACTGTGCTCTTTTGGCAATGATATTTCCTTTCATCCTATTATGATAAAACACCAAATCCAATATGTGAATTGTGTCCTTAACAATGTCTATCCTTATCAATTTATCCTTCTTTGTCATTGATTTTCTACCCTCTTTATGGTGCCAACCTTACTTTTAGTGAACATCCATTGTTATTCTTTTGTTCTCTTACTTTCAACTTATTACTCTTACTAGTTTTTATGTTTCATATGGCTACTATTGTCACTGTCACTTACTCCATGTAATGCAACATGACTATCCTTTGAAACCTTTAATGAATTTCCTCCTGGAATTAATGATTGGCCACTATGTATGTGCCACTATGATCTTCTTCATGTGATGGGATTTCATTTTTTCATAAACATGATGCCTCTTTATTCCTTCTTGTGAGGTCTATCCTCATAATGTGACTATCATAATTTAAGGTTTACCAACATTTATGTGAATCCTTTGAAACCCTCATGATGTATACCCATGCTCATAATTGTCCCAGATCTTGACTATGATGGAGATTTTTTGATTTGGACTGTCACTCTTTGACTTTCAAACACATTGAGTGCGATTGTCTTGATTGATTCATATTACTTGAGGTGACTTATTTTTAACCAATCCTCTTGCTTAAATGACTTTCCTCCTCATTGCTTGACTCAATCCATTAGGACTGTCTTTATAGTTTTTACATTTCATCACTTTTAAACTTGTCCATTTTATGTATGAAAACTATCATATTACATGTGAATTGTAGACTTAAGGGTTATTCTTTAGTTCTCATTGTGTGTGAGATGTGGGAGAGTTAGAAAATCAACACTAAAGCACACAAACACTAATGAGATGTATTATAGTAAAGATTTGAATCAAAGAACTACTCTAACTATAGAAACACAAATCTTCAAAATTGTTCCATTGTTCTCTATTCTCAAGGATTTAATAAACCATATTGGCTCTTAGATTTGTTATATGCACTATGGTTGTTAAAATGAAAACTTGAGAAACAAGATGCTATTATAAATGCAAGAAATATAAGTTCCTACATGAAAAAATGTGATGAAATCCATGATGCTATGATAATGGAGATATTGATAAATGGATAATGTTGCAAATCTATGTAATACAAATGTTGTATTAAGAAGTTAAAATGATTCTACATATGCTAAAATGACCATTGATACGATGAACTAAAATGCAACTATAAAGCAAGACATGAAATAAAATGTAACTATAAAGCAATACATGACGTTGCAATGCAAACTTGTTAAAATGTTAAACAATGCTAACTATAAACTCCAAATGCTCCAATGCTCCAAAGCTATTCCTGCATAACAACTCTACTCAAATGTGGGATGCCAAATACTATAGCAAAGTGTTGTATTTATAGGATTTTTCAAGCATCTTGTGATGTGGCAGCGATCAATGGTCCATATTCCAACATGAGTGATGAATGGTGGAGATGAAGAGAATCAAGAAGGATGTTCCCTTGACAAAATAAAACATGCCAAATGGATGAAAGAATCAAGTGTATGAGAAAAAGACCATGTGCTCAAAGTTTGTTGAAGATAATTCTAATTTAAAAATTAGAATTATTTAATTTCATGTGACCTTGGTGAGATGGCACAAAAATTTGTAGACATGTGCTTGAATTCTAAATTTGGGATTAGTGAAAATTATTTAAATAAAACAAACTATAGAATTTTTTTTATTTAATTAATTTAGAGGAATGTGATTTTAGATTTTGAAAATTAGAAGATATGAACTATATAAATAAAGTGAGAATTTATTTATAAGTAGATAATTTTTTTTTTTTGATAGGAAAAGGTAGTATAGCTAGGAAATATATTGATTATCAGAAAACGTAATTATAGAGTAGACCCCATAGGGTTTCATACATTCAAAATTGTGTTATGCCCTCCATTGGAAGAAAAAATAGAGAAAGCCCGATTTAATCATCATTTTCATAAAATAAAAAATAGAAAAATTCCTTACTAGATCCTTACAAGTCCTCATAAAATCTACCAGAGCCAACCAAGTTGGTGAAAGCATAGCACCACTCCAACCCAATTACCGCGTCTAGCCCTAGTCATCTTCTTAAAAACTTATGTTTGATAGATGCCCAACATTTATGGCATTGTAGATCTTTACCTTGTACATCCATCATAAAGGGATATCGGTCAACTTCTACACCTTGGTTGAGAATACATTCCACATCATCTGGCTAGGGAAGACCAACACCAGGCAAGGCTATCACTATCATGTTGATATCACCCACTAAAATTGAACCTTTAAACACCGAGTGAAGTAGGAGTAGACATCTTTCCTTTGGTAAGTCCAAATCTAATAGTGACGCCAGAAACCTAAAAGAGATGTCTAAGTTTTCCCTCATTCGATTATTTGAGATGCAAAATGCCCTTCCAAGGACCATCATCATAACCTCTATGCATAGGATGTCCTTATTGCAACAAATATACTTCAGTCGTATATCCAAAAAATTTCCACAAAATGTAGCCTCCTTCTTTGAACTCAATAACTTCACAGTAGTTTCCATTTTTGTGCCATTGAATACCATCAAATGTGCCTTAAATATGATAGAGAACTAGCATCACATTAAATGTCGGCCACCATCACCCATCAATTACTTCCTTTTGAACATAAGCCAACACGTATGCATCACCCTTTCCATTAATTCACACAAGAATTCTGACATTTCATAATCTTTAGGCCTGAGGAAATGGGGTAAATGTACTCCTCCAACAAAGAAATGATGTCTAGAAGTCCTAGCCTTTCATATCATTTCTTGGGATTATCCCAAAATTCTTCCCTTCCACACATTTAAATCATTTCCACCACCACAAGCTTCTTCATGGAATGTAATAGTCACATCTTGGTTACCTTCCTTCATACTAAACATGGGAGAAGTAAATAACTTGCTTTCTCTAGCACCAAGTGTACAAGCCCATGCACCCAATCTAGCCATTGTGGCATAGATATTGAATGCTCCATGGTACATGGGCCATCAGCTTACTCTGATCCAACCCCTGCATTGGCCAAGGCATCAACTTCTTTGTTTCCTTCCCTATATGTGTGGTTTATCATGATGCCTTAAAAAGATTGCATAAGTTCCAATGCTTTCATAAGAAGAGCATTGATTTTCCAATTTGGAGTGCTTTCACATCTTAACACATTGATAACCAAGGTAGATTCTCCCGGTATCTCAATCCTTGCCACTCCTAACTCTTTACATAATTTTAGGGCATGAATCAGTGCCTGGAACTCTACCTCATTATTCCTGCCAATTGGGAGGGCTTTGGCTCAAGAGGACACTATGCTACCTTGATTATCCTGAACAATGCATCTGGCCACTGAAGGGATGGATTGTATTTTGAAGCCCCATCAAAATTAAGTTTGAACCATTTAGGACTTGGAGGCTTCTACACCGTTGAAACTCTATCCTTCATGGACTCCTTACCACCCTTCCAAAGCAAGGGAGGGATTCGAAGAGAAGGCCAAGTAGATCTAAGCCTTACATCACATTCTGAAAAGTATTTATTTTTTCCTCGACACAGAGCCAATTTAGCGTTAAGTGATTCAATTAAGCATGCCTCAATTTTATTAATCAAAGAGTACACTCCCATTTTCTTCCCCTGGAAAATTCTTTTGTTCCTCTCCTTCCAAATCTCCCATACTACAATTGAGGGACTAAGAGTCTAAATATCTCTATATACTGAGTTCTTCTTGAGAGAAGGCCAAGAGAGAAACCATGTGAGAAAACCTGTGTGTAGCACATTGACCCATCCTAGTATTGTGCATAACCACCTCCAACGTGCTTGGGAAAAGTGACATTCAAGTAAGATATGACTCTTTTTTTCTTTTGCTTCCTCACAAAGGGCACATTTGGATGGACCTTGGAAACCTAAGCAACAAAATTTTTTAGCTGTAAGGATTTTATTTTTGATTGCGGCCTAGGAAAAGGTTCTTGCTTTAGGAATACATGCATTACTCTAATAGAAATGTAATGGCAAGGTGCAAATTGTCTTCCCCTTTTCCTCATATAGCTTCCTATATCTGTCCTTTGTATTATAGCTTCCTGATTTTTCTCCAACCCAAATTAGGGTATCACTTCTCAATCATTGTACCATAACTCTATTTCTTAACGCATCTAAAAGTGACTAAACTTTCCTTGGGGGTAGATTTAAATTGGTGAAATCTTTCCATTTCCAATCTGAGACCGAGCTACTCAGGTCAATGTGAATGTAGTCCCTAACCTTGTCACCCCAATGCTCTTTTAAGTCTTGTTTTAGCTGCCCACCATCAAAAATTTTGTCCAAGCTTGGGTATCCAGCCTAAGAATCCTCCTAGAATAATGCTTTGTTTCCATTTGTGATGTCCTAGGAGAGATAATTGCATATGAGGGGACAAATTTTTTTCATGAAGTTCAAGATTCTAAATCTAGACGAAGCATCTACCATTGAGAAGACATCCCCATTATTCCTATCCTCAATGTAATTATTGTACAAAATCCATGCCCATTTTCTCTAGGCTTCAGTGTGCATTATCTAGACCAACTTTTCTCTTGAGGCCACATTTTGCATTTCTATATTCTTAAAACCCAAAAATCCACCCTCCTCCGTTCTATAAATTTTCTCCCAATATATCAAAGCCAAAATTTTTTTCTCCTCATTTCCATGCTAGAAGAAGTGTCTCAGTATCTTTGTAAGTTTTTTTAGCACTTCCACTTGGTATGCATAGGATAGACAAGATAAATTGGGAGGGCATAAAGGATTGATTTGATTAGTGTGATCCAAACTACCCAAGAAAGCCATCTAGATTTCCAAGAATGCACCTTTGAGTTTTTTTTGAGATTGAAGGGATCCCAGAATCTCGTTGTTCTTACACATTTGGCTAGGGGGATATCTAAGTAGGTAAATGGGAGTTCCCCTTTGTTGAAATCCAAAATTTGTAGGATCTCTTGTTCCTACCAGGGTGAAGTATTTAAGAAGAAAAATTTAGACTTCCTTTTATTGACCACTTGTCTAGAAGCTAGCACGTATTAGATGAGGATTGAATAGAGAAACAAATCTTCCTTCCTTTTAGCAGACCCAAGGAGAGAGGTGTCATCTGTGAACTACTGGTGAGACACAAACTATACTCCACTCGTCACCTGAATTCCCTCTATCTGGGAGGAGGTGATGCCTTGAGATATTGCTCTACCTAAATCTTCAACCATAAAAAAGTAAATAAATGGGGAAATAGGGTCCCCTTGTCTTAAACCCATGGATATCTCCAAAGAGCCTTTAGGTGTGTCGTTAAGCAAAACCGAGAATTTGGGGGTTGATATACAATAGTAGGCCCAGTTGATCCATCTTCTAGGAAATCCAAAAGCTTCCAGGATCTTCATCAGAAACCTCTAATCTACCATGTCATAAGCCTTCCTAATGTCGAGTTTGATGATCATCTCCCCATGTTTGTTTTGTTACAACAAATGTATTGATTCTTGGAAAATGATTATGCCATCCACTATGGCTCTACCTAGGACAAAGCCAAACTAATCTTCCACAATTATTGATGGTAGGATGAGATTTATTCTATTAGCCATAGCCTTAGTCATGATCTTATATATTGTGTTGCAAAGAGAGATCAACCTATAATCCTCCATGGAGTTTACAACCTCTTTCTTAGGAATCAAGGCTAGGAAAGTGTGATTGATTTCATTAAGAAAGCAGCCTAAGGTCGAAGCAGCCTCAATTACTTCTAACAATTCATCAACAATCAGGTCCCAAAACCTCTAAAAAAAACTAGTTGGGAGGCCATCTAGACCTAGAGCTTTGTCTAGGTGGAGTTGGAATAAAACTTGCTTAATTTCTTCCCTTGAGAGATCAACAATGAGCATTTTGTTCTGATCATCTGTAACAATCATGAGGATATTTCTTAGCATAGACTTTTGATGACTCAAATTATAACCATTAAGATTATTTAGAATATTTTTAAAGTAGCTTACCACTTCCTCAAAAAAATTCATAGGGGGCTTCTAGGAGGAGGCCATCTTGGCCTTTCAGCCTAGAAATTCTATTTACACTTCTACATTGTCTTGTGCTATTGTGAAAAAAGTTGGTATTTTTGTCTCCTTCCTTTAGCCAAATCTCCCTTGATTTCTACCTCCAAAAGGTCTCTTCTTTAGATAATATGTCTTCATACTTTCCAAGCAAGTCCTTTTCCTTGTGATAACTTTGCCCATTCAGGCCATTTTCATGATATCTTCTTCAATCAATTGGAGTTCCTCCTCAATGCTAGCTTTTGTCTCAAATATATCTTTGAAGTAGTCCCAATTCCATTCTTTGATTATTTGTTTCAACCATTTGAGTTTGAAGACCAAATAGTACATTTTTGAGCCATGGGTTCAGATTTTTGACCACCATTTTTCAATTTAGGTTCAAGAAGAATGGGTCCTTAAACCACATATTTTCAAACTTGAATGGTGGGCATAGAGGACTTCTATCTTCTTGTATAACTAGTTGCATGGGAAGATGATCAAAGCCAACAAATGGAGAGATAGTAGCTTCCAATGTGCATTGAAAGTTAAACAAGCCCCCTAGAGGAGGAATTGGTCAAGTTTTTCTACTATCATACATGGGCCTGTTCTTTTATTTTTCCATGTGTATATTAAATTTTTGAATTCAATGTTTAATAGTTGGTTTTTGAGAACCCAATCCCTAAAGTCATTGTGAGATTGGTTACCTCTGGGAATGCCTCCTTGTTTGTTCTTGAATTCTAGTACTGCATTGAAATCTCCTCCTACAACAAAGATTTCACTTGCTCTATCCCTCAGAAACTCTTCAACTTCCTTTCACAAGCTTCATTATTTTCTTATGTAGGAATTTGGGCCATAAATGTTTATTAAGCAAAACTTGAGTTTGGAATGAATGCCATGAATTTTGTAGCATTGCCACCCAAACCTTTCTAACATGACCTCTTCCTAGACTTGAAGTGGATTCCTGAAGATAGCCAATCCCCCAGAGGCGCCACTAGCTTGAACCCCATAGTCTTCCCAACCAACATATTTTTTCTTGACTTTCTATAAATCTTCTTTACTAATTTTTGTTTCTTGTAGAAGAACAATGTTAGCCTTACTTAGAGTCACACATCTTCGAACTAGGCATTGTTTGTTAGGGGCAATAAGACCCTTAACATTCCATGATAGAATTCTCATGATAAACCTTGGAATGGGTTGCTCTTCCCCATATTCAACAAGTCGGTAAGCTTCTACTGACCCTCTACATCACCTACCTCCAGGATCAACTCCTAGGAAGATTTCCTTCCCCTTGTTTTCCCTTTTCCTCAGTCTGGCTTGAATTTGGATGAGGGAGTTTGTTTAATTCCCAAGTGACCAAGAGGGGGAATGCTTTCAATTTCATTTTTTGAGGCTTCCACAGCCTCCAACATCTAGAGTTGTGTAGGAGGAAGCAAGGAACCCATGAAAATCTCATCAGGTACTTCATTCATGCCAACTATGGGCATATTGAGGTCATGACCAATCAGAGTGCTTTGTTATGCATTTGAGACTAACACTTTGCTCAAGTTCCTTGCTGTGCAATCTATAGTAGCTCCCGACCAAGGCACCTCTACCACCATCTAATTGACTGGTGAAATGGGAACCACATTGATCCTTGCATCCTCAGCTTCATCTTGCCTAGATATAGCCTTAATTTTTTCAAAGATTTCTCCCTCTAGATCTTGTGTATCTTTTATTAAGGATTCT
Organism: Sequoia sempervirens; assembly: GCA_007258455.2. Taxonomy (NCBI): domain Eukaryota; kingdom Viridiplantae; phylum Streptophyta; class Pinopsida; order Cupressales; family Cupressaceae; genus Sequoia; species Sequoia sempervirens. Next base: position 241,132,916 of record VDFB02000003.1, on the reverse strand, counting down.
AGCTACTCCAAATATTCTTTCCTAGAAACTGCTTTAGCTTCTCTGCCATTCATTATCTTTCTAAGCTCCAAAGAGAGTTTACGAACTAGTGAAGTATGAGGGCTTTTTGATTCTACTGCTTCACCATCATAAGATTCCACCATCTCTGTGTGTTGAGGGAAAATTCTCCCAAACCAACCTACATCCAATTCCAGGTTAGGTTCTTTCCCATTACTATTCAAGCAACCAACTATGTAACTTTTGCTAAGAACACAACTACCCCTTGTGGATGCAACATTAATGCACTAATTCCAATTCCCATGCTTTGTAAGAATTTCCAAGTTATCTAGGGGTTTCAATTCCATATTTATTTCCACTAGAATTTTGGTTGTTCTAGATTTTCCTTTCACAAATTCTTCCTCCATGCCCACAAATGTGCCTAGGGCATTTCCAATTTTCTCTATGATTTCCTCATTCTAGTGTTTTGGGGGTAATCTATCAAGGGTTATCCAATAAGGGCAATATTTCATTTTATGCAGTTCTAGGTCAAAATTTGGGACCCAATCTATCCTATAAAAGCATAAACCCTTAAAGAACTATTTGGGACCTAGTCTAGATGAAATATTAATTAAATAACTAGTATTTAATTAATTAAATGTCTTGACCAATTTTAGGTGCATACATTTTTCCCCTCTTTGAAGTAATGTGTTTACATGTTGCTTCAAAGAAAAATTTATTGCTAACATTGAAAAAAGAATTTTAGATGCCCCAAACATTGATTTCCAAGTGATGATGGATATATGCCCCCTTAGGAGATAAATCGGTGAATTTTTTGAATTTTTAGGATTTTTTGAATTTTTGAAAATTTTGATGATTTTTCAATGATTTGATGATGATCTCAAAATTTTGTGATTCAGAAATGATTTATCTCCAAAAAAATGATGATAAAGACACCTAGTCATGATTTGATGAATTAAAGCCCCTTTGAAAATAAAATAAAACAACCCCATAAAAATGCCACTTAATTAACCTTAAAAGGTTAAAAAGTTGGATTAGAAGTTCATTTGAGCATTTGCAATTTTGAAAACTTGAGATTGATTAAGAAATCTAACACTTTGGAGCAGAATGGTGATCTCTTACCACACACATAAGTTCGAGTGGGTTAGGTGTCACAATTTCTTGATGGTGTATGGTCCTCTAGTATGTACCCCTGAAAATTGCCTTGTAATTTGTTCCTTTCATATTTCCCTCCTTTTTCTTGTTTGAATTTGGATCATTCTGTTTTAGCACATAGGTATACCAAAATAGAGCATAGAACAACTATTCTAGTGCATCAACAACTTTAGCACATAGGATTAGAACTATAGCGCATAGGATAAATACATTAGCACATAGGTGATTTAGTGCATAGGTTCCCTGTGATGGTGCATTCATGAACTATTTTAGCGCATTCGTGAACTTAGTGCATAGAGGAATTGATTTAGTGCAATGGTTAGATGATATAGCACATAGGGTGAATCGGTGCATCAAGGCCCTGTTCAGGTGCATGCGTGAAATTTCCTTGTGCATATGATAATTTGGTGCATAGAACCTCTATTCTAGCGCATTGATGAATTTTTCTAGTGCATTGAATTGTTCAACGCATAGAAATACTATTTTAGCACATTGGTGAAATTTTTAGATCAGGTTGATGATTTTGTTGATTAGACCCCTTGATTTCAATAATGTTTGATCATGTCAGCCTTTGTTTTGATGATGGTTGATGATGTTGATAGATTCTATGTCCATTGATATCATGATAGGTGAGATTCAATGATTGATACTAATAATTGACCCATGATAGTTGAGGATCAATTGATAGTTTGATTGATTGAATGACCTCATGATAGGCAAGGTGCATTGATTCATTAATAAACTTCATGATAAGCAAGGTTGAATTTATTGATGAACCTCATGAAAGGTGAGGTTAAATTGATTGATTGATTGATAAACCATGAGGTGAGGTTGAATGATTGATGAACCTCATGATAGGCGGGGTTAAAATTGATTGATTTGATGCTCATGAGATTTTATCAAAGTCTCACCAGAGCTAATTAGATTGATAGGCTAATTGATTTTGATTGATAGATAGGTTGATTGATGTCAATTGATTGATTAGCTAATTTGTGATTTTGTGATGATATGAGTCTTTGATGAGTCTATATATTAGATAATGTTTTTCTAGGATGTGGGGTTTGATTCCACGCCTAACACTGCTTGATGTAGTTGTGGTTACACAATGTGGTTTTTTGTGCCTAATCAATATGCCCTAGATTAGGATCAATAGGGGTTTGTTGATAGCCTTAGTAGAGAGGAAACATAGTGAGGATAACACCTTTCATTTTCCCACTAGTGAGATCATAGTTACTCCAGAGGACATCTACATGATTCTGCAGATACTTATGGTTGGAGAGGTTGTGTTATATGATTCTCAAGAGTAGGGTGGGATTGATCGACTACACATGGTATTTGAGGATGAGCATATATGTGGCTATGAGATTCCTTGGAGGGATATGGTTGATGCTTATGCTACTTTTCCTTTTTTTCTTGTCAGATTTATTTGAGGGTTCCTTTGTCCTAATTGCAGGTCAAAGGGACTGTGAGTTGGATGGGGGTGGATTTTAGAGAGCACGATTTCTCATGGTATGAGATATGAATGGGGTTGTTGTACATTTGAAAATTTGTACCATGATTTGCATTAAGTTGTATATTTTCCTAGGGCTATTTTACCAACTAGAGTCACATTGCTTTAGGTCTCGGCTTCAAAGCATGTAACAGTCAATCGACTAGTTGGAGACATGAAACGACCTACCATGAGGCCATTTGTACATATTTATGTCGATCAACTTACTAAGCCTAGGATAGGAAAAGTGGAGTACTAGAGGAGGACATTGGATGATCTTGAGTCTGTCATATGGTGGCCCTATCTAGATTGCGAGTAGTGGCCTAAGGATGACACTCAAATGTCATTTTTGTTTCAGTCCTTGTACCTAATTGGTCGTACATGATTCATTATTGAGATATTCATGCTACTAAGAGTATTAAGGTAGTATAGAAAAGTGCAGGGGATGCCCCAAGGTGTGGCACATTATGCACGGTGACAGGTGGATTCCATAGATTGGGGACTTGTATTTTCTTATGATGCAGTAGTGCAACATTTCTATGGTTTATAGGCCATCATTTGGGAGGTGCATCTAGAGATCACTGATGCTCTAATATCAAAGTAGTATGCATAGTACATGTTATTACATCCATCCCATGGATTACTATCCCAGATGGGCCAACACCCTTGCTAGAGGAGGAGGGGATAGTAGGTCATAGGCAGAGGCAGTGCAGAGGGGAGGAGGAGGAGGATTCATAGGAGGAGTCAAATAGCAGTGATGACAAAGATGGTGATGGAGATTTAGGAGGCAAAGATGATGATGGGGTTGATGGGGGTGGAGAGGAGGGTGGAGGAGGGTTGGGTCTCAATGTTGGAGAGTTCAGAGTGCCTCATAAGAGGTGATTATTAGTTGTCCCATCTCAATAGTGTGTGGAGATTAGACTACCATCGCAGTAGGAGTAGATATAGATAGCTACTTTATAGGTGCAGGGTCAGCTAGAGTAGGTATAGGATTTTCTCACACAAGCACATGGATAGATCCAAATACTGACAATCAAGAGGGATGCTACAAGACAACAGGCATAGTAGGTACAATCCCAACTCGCACAAGTATAGGCCTAGGGTTAGGAACAGGTATAGGCATAGGTTTCCACACTTACTACAAAGAGAGACACTCTGTGACAATGGGTGGAGTAGGCTAAGGATGTCTCTAAGAGATTATAGTAGGCTATAGTGGCTACTGGTTCCTTAAACTATTTCACAGAGATATGTCATACCACATAGGAGGAAAAGTTTTATAGGGTTAGGTATCATGATGCGGTTCCTCCAGATCAACGAGAGAGCTTTACATAGTCCCGGTCAGGGTGGTCCTAGTCTAGGACCACGAGCATGGGTGTTATGCAATTGCTTCATGGAGTAAGAGAGATCCTGGTGTAGGTCCATTAGGTGGGGGAGGTCCTGGTCATGTGACTCCAACACCATCTAGGGGGAGCATGACATAGCTCTGATTTCTAACTTTTTGATGTACTTTGGACATGTATACACTGATGTTTTTGAGAAATTGATGATGTACCTCTTGATTTTAGACATTATGATACATTTCCATTTTTGATATTGATGTTTCTCTTTATATCCTTGGATGTCCTTGTACACTTTGACATTATGATTTTGTGGTTATATGATATGCGACAATGATTATGATCCATGTGTCTATATGATGTTTATATGATCATGATCATGATGGTTATGATGGATGCATTTAAATTCTATTTGATCTTGATGGATCATGATGATTATGATGGGTTCATTTGTTTTCTATTTGATGATGATAGATCATGATGATTATGATGGATGCATTTGTTTTCTATTTTATATATGCTATGTGATGTTCTATGTGATGATGATATAAAAAGTTTATGGATACAAATGATGATGCAACTGATGTGCTATGATTCAATGATGCTTTATGAATGATGTGTATCTGATGGATTTCATTATACCAATGAAATGTGCTGAATTTTATGTTTTTGTACTTTTCTAATGCAAATAGATGATGCAATGAATGTATGTATGATGTATGAAATGATCATATGATGGTGCATAGTTTTGTGTGTATAGGATGTTTATATGATGATGATCATGATGATTATGTAATGATGATGCTTATGTGATGATGATTATGGTATGTATGCAATGATGATATGATAATGCATGATTAATGATTCTATATGCTTAATGAATAATGTTTTATGCTATGTGAGATGGATTTTATTATGCAAATGGTGTGTGATGTTTATGTTGATCTAGTTAGTCCTTTGTTAGTCTTGGATTTGAGTAATAAAAAATTCATCTTCACTACTAGTTTTAGATGTTCATAAAAATGGCATTATGTTTTTACTAGTCATCTTCTTCAACAACTTTTTCTTCTTGGAAATCTTATTTTGCTGGACATGTCTTTCAATCATCTTATGTGAATCCAAGATCCATTTTATAAAATGATTAAATGGTATCATAGATGCATCAAGTTAAATTATGCCCCTATTAAAATAGAGATGTTTTCAAAAATCTTACTCTGTTGGACATGTCTTTCAATCATCTTAATGGACCAATTTCTTAATCCAATAATAATTGATGAAATGATTTGTATCATGCAAGAAGGATGGAATGCACTTTATTTTTGTGTTCTTCTGATGTGAATGATGTGATGTATGGATGGATGAATGGTGCAACTAATGTGCAACTATATGAAAATGATGTGTTTTTGGTTAATGTCAAGTGTACTCAATCCTTTGATAAGAGAGATTACATCATTGTGAAATTTTTTCCACTTTGGAAATCCCATAGATATAGATGCAAACTAACATGGATGCAATATTAATTAACCGTGCAAATTTAATATGTAGATGTTGTCATTCGTAATAGCTGATTTTTCATACTTTTTATCATCATTGAGCCTTTAAAATGTTGAAAGTGAGTACAAGCATTGATGGTATATTTAGACCATGATGACCTGAGTACAACTTCCATGATTTTTGATATTGTAAGTTAACACAAGCATCTAATTATAATTGAACTGAGATGACCTAAGTATATCTTGCATAAATAGACAAGAGTTAATCATTTTCCTATGCAAATTCATAATTTCATTAGTGATACTTTGTAGAGCACATCCTGTGACAATTTGCACAGTAATAGTGATCAACTCACACACAACTAACAAAGAAAAATCATACTCCTTCATGGCTCCTCTAGTTCAATACACCATTAAGGTGCTCTAGAGATATGATAACCACAATCAAAATTCAACAGTTGAACATTAGTGCCATAGTGATAAAGCCATGATTTAGAAGAACAATCATCCATTTAAAGTGTGCTTTTGATTTGATTGATTTGGCTATTTCATTTGGATGGTTGATGTGTTCATGTTTGTGTGATTGATGTTCAAATTTTGAGTTGCACTATGATCATTTTTTTTGGGTTACATTGTACTACTATTGTTTGTCTATTGGTTTAATATCAAAGTTTATTGCCCCCAGTGAGTTCAGGATTTTTCCCCCACTCTAGGGTGAGACATGACCGTGATTCCAGGATATGTACATGAAGCTTTCTAATGATAGGAAAATTGATGGCAAAAGCGAATGGTGAAAGCGAATGATCGACATGCTCAAATTGATGGAAAAGATAACTTATGACAAATAGCACTTATTTTTAGGTTTTCACTACATTTTTTATTGCACTTTTTCAAAAAAAAAATCATTTTTTTCACTTTTTTTATATCTATTTTTTTGATTTTTTTTGTAATTTTATTTTTTCCTAATTTTTTGTTGTTACCAAGATGCCTGTTTTCCATGTTTTCATCAAGGAAACCATTTTTTCTTTTCAAGACATTTTTTGATGTTTTTTTATTTTTTTAGGACTTTTTCCAATGCATTGGATGATTCAGGTGTAGAATTTCTTGAGATGTAGGATATTGAGGGGTTCATCAAAAAAATCCCCTTCTAGTGTGGAAAAATGCTATTCTCTTGATCTGAAGATTGATACAATGACAAAGAGACCTAGCCAGTTGGGTTCAAATTTCCCCTTCTTCTCTTGATCTTGTTGATTACGAGGACTTTCTTTTAGGACTAAGTCACCCACCTGAAATGTTCTAGGCTTTACTCTATGATTGTAACTTCTAGATATCCTCTACAAATATGCTTTCAAGTGATCAACTACATGTTGGTGATACTCATCCAACGGTTCTAACTCATTCAATTGTGACACTTTATAACCCTCATCTAAAATGATCCCCTTTAGTGACACACAGAGTGATGGTAGTTCAACCTAAATAGGTAGAATGCCCTATGATCGATAGACTAAAGCATAGGGTGTGGTACCTATTAGGGTAAAAATTCTTGTCCTATAAGCCCACAAAGTAGGGTTCAGTTGAACATGTCAATCACATCGAGCCTTATTGACAGTTTTCTTCAAGATTTTTAGGATAGTCTTGTTTGAGGCCTCTACTTGGTCATTTCCTTGGGGATAGTATGGTGTAGAAAATCAATGTTGTATATGGAACCTTTCATAGATTTCTTGGATATCTTGATTCTTGAAGGGTCTACCATTGTCCATGATAATGGATTGAGGAATGCCATATCGATAGATGATGTAATTCAGGATGAATGATGAATTTTTTTTTCTTATGATGGTTGTTAGGGGAAACACTTCAATCCACTTTGTGAAGTATTTTGTGGTTGTGATGATAAACTTGTGTCTATTGGATGAAGATGGGAATATTTCCTATGAGGTCCAGTCCCCATTGAAAAAAGGCCATGTTGATGAGAAAGGTTGCAAATCTTGTGCCAGTGCATGTATCAGGTTCCCATGGATTTGACATTTTGTGCACCTTTTGACATATTGGAATGACTCCTTCCTCATATTTGGCCAATAATACCCCAAATGTAGGAGTTTCTTAGATAAAGTTTGGCCACTTGAATGTGTGCCAAAGATACCATCATGAACCTCACATAAAGTAGTTTCAGCTTCGTTACATTCTAGACACTGAAGGAGAGTACCATCAAGGCCTCATCAATAAAGCACATTGACTATTAAGGTGTGTCAAGCTGCTTGTTAGATGAAATTTCATTTTTGGTTTCGAGATAGAATGGGTGGGAGGGTATTGTATTTCATATAGGTGTAGATTTTCCCATAGGTAGAATTGTTAGCCTCAGATAGATGGTAGATGACTTGGGCTTTGAGGTTGTCATAGGATGGGTTGAACAGTTGTTCCACCATGAACTCATAATGGGCTCATTTCTCAGGAATCTATAAGAGAGAGGCAATGGTAGCCATGGCATCAACAACTTTGTTGTCACCTCTAGGAATCTACTCAAACTTTATCTCTACAAAGTATTTTTTTAAGTCATCAACCACTATTTTATATGACATTAATTTTTCATCTTTTGTTTGGTAATAATCATTCACCTAGTTAATGACTAGTTGTGAATCACCATAGACATGCAACTCTGTGATCTTCCACTCAACTACTACTTTGATTCCAATGATCAATGCTTTGTATTTAGCTGTGTTGTTGGTGCAAGGAAACATCAGTCTATAGGATTTGGGAATGGTATGTCCTTGTGGTGAGATAAACAAAATTATTGTGCATGATACATGTGTATAAGAGCCATCAAAGTACATCTATTGTTGTGTAGATATTGTAAGGACATCAACATTTGGAAATTCAATTTTCATTGGATGATTTCCTTGCAACAGTGCTTCAGCTAGTTGATCTACTATGGGTTTACCCTTGATGGCTTTTATGTCCATGTACTAGATTTCAAACTCACTCAATATCATGACCCATTTATCCATTCTTCCTGTTAGGGCATCTTTACTAAGTAGATACTTTAATGCATCAATTTTTGTGATGATTTTGATGGTGTGAGTCAGCATGTAATGTCTAAGTTGTTGGGTAGAAAATACTATCACTAAACAGGCTTTCTCAATAAAGGTGTAGTTGATCTCATAACCATTCAAGGTCCTACTGATATAATAGACTTCCCTTTCCTTCCCTGTAGAATCTTCTTGTGTCAATAAATCTCCCAAAGATATCTCATTTCTTGCAATGTAAAGTATTAATGGCTTTCCTTCATTTGATAGTACTAGTATTGGTGGTGACATTAGATATTTCTTGAGTTTATTGAAGGTTGCTTCACACTTCTCATCCCACTTGAAAGAGACATTCTTGTGTAGTAAGTGGTTGAAAGGATGGGTTTTGTAAGTTAGTTGTATGATGACCTCCTAATGGATTGAAACCGTCCTTGTAATGATCTGAGTTGGCTGATATTTTTGGGAGGAGGCATATCCATGATGGCTTTGACCTTTGTAGGATCCACCTCAATTCCTTTAGCTGACACAATGTACTTCAAAATTTTAGCTGATGTTACATTGAATACACATTTCTTAGGGTTCAACCTCACATTGAATTTCTCCAGTCTAGTGAAGATCTTCTCTAAAATTCCTAGACATCCCTCTCTAGTGAATAATTTGGCCAAAACATCATCTACATAATCCTCCATAAAAGTGTGCATCATGTCATGGAAGATGGTGGTAATTTCTTTTTGATATGTGGCTCCAACGTTTTTCAACCCAAAAGGCATTGCATTCCAGTAGAAAGCTCCCCAAGGACATGCAAAGGTTGTTTTATCTTGATCTTTGGGTGCAATTTTTATCTAATTATACCCTAAAAATCCATCCATAAGTGAGAGCATTTCATGTCCAGCTATCAAGTCTACAATGATGTCAATGTTAGGTAGATGAAAATCATCTTTTGGGAAAGCTTTGTTAAAATCTCTAAAGTCTATGCATATCTTGATGCTTTTGTTTGGTTTTGAGACTGGAAAAATATTTGATATCCACTCAATCTAGTCAATAGGTCTGATAAACCCCACATCTAGTAGCTTCTTTAATTTGGCCTTTACCAAGAGGGCGATATGAGGGTGCATTTTTCTCAACTTTTTCTTTACTAGTTATATGCTAGGTGGTAGTGATAAATGATGCATGATGAGTTCTAGATCTATGCATGGAATGTCAACATAAGACCAAGAAAATTTGATTTTCTTCTATTCAAAGAATTTAGTGAAACTAAATTTTTCCTCCTCTATCATGGACGTCGCTAGATGCAGGGTCTTTACTGTTTCATTTGTGCCCACATTGATAGAATATGTAGGCTTAATCAACACTGACAATCTCTCTTGATAGTGCTTGGGGAGAGTGTCAAATCTTCCATGTCTTGGTGACTTGGAGAGGTTTTTTCCTTGAGATATGCTCTTTTTTTAAATTTTTTTTTGGATCTAATAGTGCCATTAAATGGTTTTCGCCATTCGATCTACTTTTGGTATTCATTTTTTAGCTACAATATTTGGCACTCCCCTTGTCTAAAGTTCCATTATGAGATTTAATGATGCAACATGTTTTATGGTTATCATAATAGAGGAAGTTTATGGTGGCATCATCATTTGGAAAGGTGGGTAGATCAAACAGCTCAAATTGGTCCTAGTCAATCAATTTAGGGTTTACTAATGGCATGGAATCAATAGATTTGTTGAGGTCAAAAGGGGTGAGCATCATGATGGAAATTTTGTCAGAATGTCCAATGGCAATATCAAGGTCTAATATGTTACTATCTTCTAAAGTATCTATCTTGCTAGAAGAATGATCATCTTCACTTGAGTCATCAATATTCTATGATCTAATTTCAAGTGGTTGATAACTCGATCTATGTCCCGGGTATGTGTAGGATCATGATGGGCTAAAAAGTGGCAATATGATGGGTATGTGTAGGGTATGTGGCTGACAACATTTTTTTTACCAAAAATTGATGAAATGAAAAGGGTTTTTAAAGGATATTCTCAGCTTTCCACCAATATAAATTATGCTTTACTTTTTATTTAATAAGTAATTATTATTAATTTTCTATTTAAATTATGATTAAAGTCTTGATCGATAGGCTAATTGAAAAACATCTATATTTCTAATGGTATCACATTTTTTGAATCCAAAAAAATGTCACATTCTATGCTTTCTTTGTATACTATAGGATAAAAAAATAAAAATTGAATTTCATGAAGTTTTGACCAAGTTAAGGTGGTTAGACATGCAATTTTTTATATATTTTTAAAATTTGTAATAAAAATCATAATTAATTATTTACTTGGAAAAAACTACAAAAAAATATGTATCACATCAGACATGAGTCCTCATTTATATCAAAATATTATAAAAATATTATTATTTTATTGTGGTTAGGGTGGTCGGCCAAAAGAAGCAAATTTAGCTTGGTTGGCTAAGTAATTCCGTTGCGGCTCTGCCGGTCACAAGTTCTAGTCTCCCCCCCGTCCCGTGGTACCGGAGGGCGTGTCGCGCCAGCGCCGCCGGTCACGTTAAAAAGTTTACCAGGCGCACTGCAGTTTATAGGGGGTCGTGCTACCCGATTCCTGCAGTCTAAAAAAAAAAGGGTGGTCAGACAAACACTTACTTCTTATTTTTTCCCTCAAATTTAGGTACTACTGCATTGAAATTTCAAATTTTCACCAAATAGATTTTTTTTCTTTTTAAATAAGCCTAGTATTTTAGAAACTAAATTCAATTTTCTATAGATTCTATTCTTACATATTTTTGAAATAATATAGATAACTTGTTCAATTTTTTACGTGAAGTTTCCTAACTCTGATTTTTCTGAATTTTTTCCCACTTAGGGCCTATTTTTTCCATGATGATCCTGCACATACCCTCCCTCTGTATGTGTTGGTGTATACTTTTGTACCACATCAATCTCCTTATCATGACAAGACTCTTCAGAGAGGGAATACCATTCATCTTCTTTTGAATCTCTTTTGGAACTATCTCTCAATTGAAGGATTCTCTTAACAACTTGTTGGCTGGTTTATTCTTTTGCTTCTTCCCTGTATCCTAGTCTTGTCTTGTCCTTTGAATTCATTGTGATGGGTTGTATCAGTTATATGATGCCTTCCTTTCTTTTACCAATAGGACCTTTTCCCTCATATCCCATCTTTTCCAAGATTGTCTTGCCTTTAACACATTGCTATATTAGTACATTTGAAGTGGATTCTTGTGTTTTTTCTTCATCCTTGTACAACCAATTCAAAACCTCCTTGTCATATGATTCATCCACTTAGGTGCCTACTCTTACAAATTTTCCATCAAAGAGGGTTGTTGTTTGTGATGATCATTGCCTTGATGTTGATGGTTGTTCGTATGACTTAGGAGAAGATGAAATTTGTGATAAAAAAAATGATTGCTCAAATGAGTATTCCCCAATGCATTTGTCTTTCAATTGGATCTTATCTTTTCAACCTATTTTGATAATACATTGAGTTGAATTTCATGATTCAATGGTGTAGAATCATTGATACTCTTATCTTTTGATTGGTCCTTTTTCTCCACCCATTTTGACAGGGCATTTAATTGTTTTTCACTGTTGGATGTATCAAGAGTTGTAGCTTCTCTATTTTGGGGTACAAAAGTGTCTTGGGTTGTTTTGAGTGTGTTGTAGTATTGGGGGTTGTTGGAATCAGTAGCAATAGTGATCTTTTGTCTATTAAAAGGAAATTTCAAACACTGGTGATATGTCGATGGTACAACTTGTATATCTTGGATCCACGAATGTCCCAAGTGTATGTTGTATGTCATTTCTTTTTCCAACATGTGGCATACTATATCTTTGACAACTAGTCCTACTTGAATTAGTAAGACAATCAATCCTTGGGAGGATCTCTCTTCATCAACATATGCTTTTATTGTGATTTTCCTTCTAGGATTAATAGCATTTTCAGAATATCCAAGTGCACAGACAAGTTTTAGAGTGCAGATATTTAAGCTAGCTCCTACATCTATTAGAACACATTTAACATGATTTTTATGGATTAAAACCTCAATATGGAAAGAAGCATTGTGTGGATGGGTGATGGATACATCATCATGTTTGGAAATGATAAGTAGTGCAATACAATCATATGTCCCACCATGGTCTGAAACTAGCAGACTTCCAAGTTATTTGGTACTGTTGTGGCCACTATAGCTTGTTCTAAGATTTCTTTATGCGTTGATGAAATCTTAAGAATTTCTAATATGGATATTTGAGTAGGTATCTTTTGCAACTGATCAACGATGTTATATTGAGTTGCAAGGACAACAATAGTTGCTTTGGATGTGGAAGGGGTAGATCCTTTCAATTTTACCTTGGGTTATCCTCTTATGATTGCATTGATCAATAAATTGTCTTGTTTTCCTTTGATTTTAATGACATTTATTTGGTTGTCATTTGCAACAATGTTGGTGATCAAATTTATGGGCACAAGGTCATTGATTTGATGTGAGGTAGTGTTGATATCATGGTGATGATTTTTAGTTGTAATGATGTTTTGTTCATGTTCAATGATGTTTTCATTCATTGGGTTATTAGTTGCAACAAGATCTAGTTTGTCATGGGTTTGATCATCAACCACCTCAATATGGAGAATAGTGTGTCATAAACATAGTTCATGTTTTTTCCTTAGGATTTTGATGATGAGGACTCTCCCTTTTCATAATTTGGTATAGGGTTCTTGAATGCTCCATGATCATTATTTGTTTAGATTCCTTCTACAAATATGGTCTTGTTGTCAATCAAGTCTTGTATCAAGTGCTTTAATTGCATGAAATCATTGGTTTTATGCCCTTTGTTTCAATCAAAGTCATAGAAATGTGCATCATTCCACCATGGAAGCTTAACTTGTGGTTCCCAATTTCTTGCCTCCAGTAATGTTATGAATTTTTCTTCAAGAAGTTCCTTTAATGTTGATTCTAATGATTATCTCAAAGGTGTGAACCTTCATGTATTTGAGGATGTTCAATATGATGGTGTTCTAAATCTAGCATTACATTGATTGTTGCTTTGGTTGACATTTTGGTTGTTGTTTTTGTTGTTGGGTGGATTGTTGTTCTAATTAGTTTTGGTGGCCACTATTGTCCAGTTGAATATAGTTTTTGCATTTTTGTTTTCATTTGTGCCATTGTTGTTACCCACATTCTTGTTTTGTTGCCAAAACTTTGGTTTTTCACCATTTTTGTAATTGTTAAAGGAGTTTGATGCGTTTTTTTCATTGTAAAGTTTTATGACTCCTCTTTTGACCAAAGCTTCTTCAATTTTAATCCCATTTTCAATAATTTTTTTGAATGTGGGTGGACATTAAAATTCCAATCTATAGCTTATCTTGTCATTCAGGTTATCAATAAAGATTTCCATCTTTTATTTTTCAAGTACTAGATGAGAATACCTTGCAAATAACCTTCTCCATTTTTGTAGAAAAGTGAGGAAAGATTCACCCTTTTTTTGTTTCAAGTTGTAAAGGTCCTTCATTGTTATATCATCTTGGATGTTATAAGAATATTGGGTGATGAACTTGTTAACCAATTCTTCAAAGGTTCTAATTGGTGGTGTGATTTTGGAAAACCATTCAAGGCATTGTCCACCTAGACTTCATGGGAATAACCTCATCAAATAAGTTTCTTCATGAGAAAATTCATGACTCATGGTTCTAAATTTCCTCACATGATCAATTGGATTTGTTTTCCCATTGTATT
>VDFB02000003.1:241059754-241118571 GCA_007258455.2 Sequoia sempervirens | reverse complement strand
TGCCATGGAGGTGGTACAATAGGATAATGATATGAGTTGGATATTCTAGGATCATAAAATGGGATTAGATATGGCAGGATTATGAGATTGTATAGGATCATGCAATAGAGTTTATGGACTAGGATTGTGGCATGGAGTTGAGAGAATTGTATCATGAGATGGTATGAGGTCATGAGGTTTAATGGGATCATGAGATGGAATGGGATCAAAAGAAGGAATGGGATCATAAGATGGAATGGGATCATGAGAGGGAGTACTTTGATCTTGACATAAAGGGGGATCTATGATATCATGCTTTGGATAAATGAGGTCAAGTGAGTGACATGGTTGACTTTGTATAGGTGCTATGAAGGTAGAAAAATATGAAATTGATGAGGTGGATGAGATGGATGGGGTGGATAAACATGGGACAAATGAGGTGGAAGTGGATGGAACTAGAAGACTAGGACTAGAATTTTGTGAAATATGATTTTGCATGGGTTCTTATATTCCTTTGAGGGTAACTTTTGGTTGTCTTTTGATGGTGTTATTTGATGATCTTTTGATGGCTCTCTTTAACTTGATGATGGGTTGAATAGGATGTGAACTAAATGAGATATGGATATTTATGTGTGTTGGTTGAAGATAGAATACATTTTTGTTTCCCTTGTCAATGGAGGGAAAGGATGACATGGAGGCTTGGATGGTGTTTAGGATATTTTGGAATCTACTCGCAGGACACTTGATCATGAATTTTATGTTATTGTTAAAGTAGTTGGTAAGGTGAAATTCATAAATATCTTGAGGTATGAGATGCAATAGGGAGGATATGTTAGGCTTGTCTTGATCCATGGTTTTTCTTTCTTGATTAAGATTTAGATCTTGAATACACATTCACACATACGATACAATATTTGATGCAATATGTAAGGAAAATGATAATAATATGAAGAAACTTCAAAGAACAACAATAACCTAACAATTATTCAATCAAGTAGATTGGCCAATGATATTAAACTAGGATGCACAAGAATCTAGGGATGTCCTCTATATATGTTAAAGGTATATAAGGCCCAACTCTATGAATTTGAAAGGAGAATAATGCCAAACAATTGGGGGGAGAGGGTAACCCCCACTCCACCTTCAAATCCCAAAGGTATAAAGTTCTTTGGTGCTTATCCAAGATTGAAAACATTCACCTCCCAGAGGCATGTCTTTCAACTCACCCCCACTATTTATACTCCACTAAAACACTAGAGTTGAGGTCACCCCTAGAGTGATCACTTCTTTAGGAAGGACCCCTAATAAGGTTACAAAAAATTGACACAAATAATTATTTTAATCTCCAATATCAAATGATAATATGAGAAGAGATCATACACATGTATTTGATCACACAAACAATGTTCATTAACCTTATAAATTGAAATGTGTGATGTGAAATTTAAGTTTTGATAATATGAGAAGAGATCATACACATGTATTTGATCACACAAACAATGTTCATTAACCTTATAAATTGAAATGTGTGATGTGAAATTTAAGTTTTGAAGAGTTCACTTGGTTCCCAAGATCATATGGAAATGTGAGGAAAGAGCATACACACCTCCAACTTTGAGTTATTTCACATCTTAACACATTGATAACCAGGGAAAAGTCACCCTCTATCTCATTCCTTTCCACTCTGAGCTCTTTACATAATTTCAGGCCATGAATCAGTGCTTGGAACTCTACCTCATTATTCATGCTATTCGAGATGGATTTCACTAAGGAGGACATGGTGCTGCCTTGGCATCCTGTACAATGCATTTGGCCCTTGAAGGGCTTAGATTTCCTTTTGAAGCCCCATCAAAATTAAGTTTAAACCATCCAGGTGTAGACATAGAAAATATATAGATTGATATCACACACTCAATCCTAATCGACTAACATCACTTCATCATGAATTATCCCTCTATCTAACCATTTAATCTAATATCCTTATTTGATTAAAGTCATCATAATTCCCCTTTTAATTAAATAAATCCCTTGATTTAATTAAATCATTGTCTCTATGTAATTAGCTAGGTCATTTCATCTTCCTATCTTTATTTAATTAAATAATCTATATTATTTGATTAAATATCTAAAAGTTCATCTAATTAAATTAAATAAATCAACCACTTATATAATTTAATCTAACATCACCCCCTTTGGTTAAATAAATCAAAAAATATTTATTTAACTAACTCTAAATCATTCTCTTCTCATTTTGAGTTATCTAAATCCTAAAATATAATTCAAAATGGTCAAATCAACTAGCATCATTTAAATTAATCAAATCATGATTAATTCTAATCCTAATCACTCAAATCCTCTAGCTTTTGCCACTTGCACAATAAATCAATTTATTTTATTTGTTAAATCTCTATTTACTTTCAAAATGGCATCAAAGGATGGAATATTCTTCAAATTCAAAAAGTCTATCCAAAAGGACTTGTCCCTTCCAACAAGGCATTCAATGCCTCTTACATGTCGTTGCCTTGAGCAAAGTGGCATTTAACTCTCTTCTTTCATTCTCCCTAAACATGCCACTTCTTCAAATTCAAATTTCAAACTTGCACATTGATAAAAATGTGCTCAACCTTCATCCTATCACATGTTGACAAGTGGCATCATGTCATTGGTTTATATTTTATCCCACATTCATCCTATCTTTCAATATTCAACTCTTTCTTTCTATAAATAGAGAGATCATCCTTCATTTTGATCATCCACAATTTGAGAAAAGATATTATACTTCAATTTCATCTTAGAGCTCTAGAATTTGCATCAAATCCATGAATTGTAGCTAGATTATTGTAGGTTTTCTCCATGGAAGGAATTTCAAGCAATCACCAAGTGGATCACAATCATCAAATCTTTATCAAGCTTGCTTAGGAGTTGGGAAAGGACCAATTTCCACATCAAATATGTGCCAACTCCCCCATAGGATCAAGAATTTACATTGCTTTCATAGGATTTAATCTCTTTTATTGATTTCTCATTGTATTGCTTTCATTTTACTATTTTTAGCATTTATAAATAGATTGTATGGGGAATGTTTATTCTAAGTTTCATTTGATCTTAATAATGTGTTCATTTGTTGTGTTCTTGTAGGTATAGGATTTAGGTTCACACTAGGACTTGGAGGCTTCCACATCGTTGATGCTCTATCCTTCATAGACTCCTTAACACCCTTCCCAAACTAGGGATGGATTCAAAGAGAAGTCCAGGAAGCTCTAAGGCTTGCATTCCATTCCAAAAAGTATTTATTTTTCCCTTGACACAAAGCCAATTTAGTGTTCAGTGATTCAATTAAGCATGCCTCAATTTTATTAATCAAAGATGACACTCCCATTTTCTTCTCCTGGAAAATTATTCTATTCCTCTCCTTCCAAATCTCCCATACTACAATTGAGGGACCAAGAGTCCAAATATCTCCATATACCAAGTTCTTCTTGAGAGAATGCCAAGAGAGAAACCATGTGATCAAATCTATGCATAGCACATTGTCCCATCATAGTCATGCACATAACCACCTCCAGCATGCTTGGGGAAAGTGACATCCAAGTAAGATATGAATCATTGTTTCTTTTGCTTCCTCATAGAGGGCACATTTGGATGGACATTGGAAACCTAAGCAACAAAAAAATTTAGTTGTAAGGATTTTATTTTAGATCGTGCCCTATGCAAAGGTTCTTACTTTGGGAAGACATGCATTACTCCAGCACAAATGCAATGGAAAAGTGTATATTTTCATCCCCTTTTCTTCATATAGCTTCATGTATCTATCCTTTGTTTTATAGCTTCCCAAATAGATTTAAAAAAACAAATAAACCTAGTATTTTGGAAACTACATTCATTTGCTACAAATTCTATTCTTACATATTTTTGAAATAATATAGATAACTTATTCAAATTTTTACATTGAGTTTCCTAACTCTGACTTTTGAAATTTTTTGCCACTTAAGGGCCTATTTTTTCTATGATTATCCTACACATACCCTATTATAATGATCCCTCTAACTATGCTTCATGGGTGAATCGATGTCATCAAAACTATGCTCTTTTGGCAATGATATTTCCCTTCATCTTGTTATGAGAAATCACCAAATCCAATATGTGAACTATTCTTTAACAATGTATATCCTTATCAATTTATCATTCTTAGTCACTAGTTTTCTATCCTCTTTATGGTGCCAACCTTATTTTCAGTGAACATCCATTGTTATTCTTTTATTCTCTCATTTTCAACTTATCACTCTTACTAGTTGTTCTCTTTCAAATGGATACTATTGTCACTGTCACTTACTTCATGTAATGCAAAATAAAGGGCCTTTGAAATATTTAATGAATTTCCTCTTCGAAATAATGACTAGCCACTGTGTATGTGCCACTATTATCTTCTTCAAGTGATGGGATTGCATTATTTCAGAAACCTATTACCTCTTTATTCCTTCTTACGAGGTCTATCCTCATAATGCGACTATCATAATTTAAGGTTTACCAACATTTATGTGAATTCTTTGAAACCCTCATGATGCATACCCATGCTCATGACTATCCCAAGTCTTGACTATGATGGAATTTTTTTCATTTGGACTGTCACTCTTTGACTTTCAAACACATTGAGCATTATTGTCTTGATTGATGCATATTACTTGAGATGACTTATTTTGAACCAAATTCTCTTCTTTAAATGACTTTCCTCCTCATTTTTTGACTCAATCCATTAGGAACGTCTTTATAGTTTCTACATTGCATAATTTTTTAACTTTTCCATTTTATGTATGAAAAATATCATATTACATGTCAATTGCAAAATTAAGGGTTATTCTTTAGTTCTCATTGTGTGTGAAATGTGGGAGACTTAGAAAATCAATACTAAAGCACACAAGCACTAATTAAATGTATTATATTAAAGATTTGAATAAAAGAACTACTCTAATTGCATCAAAACAAATCTTCAAAAATGTTCCATTGTTCTCTATTCTCAAGGATTTGCTAAACCATATTGGCTCTCAGATTTTGCATATGCACTATAGTTGTTAAAATGACAACTTGAGAAATGAGATATTCTAAATGGAAGAAATCTAAGTTCCTACATGAAACTATGTGATGAAAGCCATGATTCTATGATAATAGATATATTGATAAATGGATAATGTTGCTAATCTATGTGATACAAATGTTGTGATAAGAAGTTAA
Organism: Sequoia sempervirens; assembly: GCA_007258455.2. NCBI lineage: Eukaryota > Viridiplantae > Streptophyta > Pinopsida > Cupressales > Cupressaceae > Sequoia > Sequoia sempervirens. Next base: position 241,113,363 of record VDFB02000003.1, on the reverse strand, counting down.
AATGATTCTACATATTCTCAAATGACCATTGATACGATGAACTAAAACACAACTATAAAGAAAGACATGAAATAAAATGCAACTATAAAGCAAAACATTGTGCTACAATGCAAACATGTTAAAATGATAAATAATGCTAACTATAAACTCCAAATTCCCCAATGCTCCAAATTTATTCTTGCATAATAACTCTACTCAAATGTGGGATGCCAAATACTATAGAAAAGGGTTGTATTTATAGTATTTTCCAAACATCTTGTGATGTGGCAGTGATTGGTTGTCCAAATTCAAACATGAGAGATGAATGGTGGAGATGAAGAGAATCAAGAAAGATGTTCCCTTGACCAAAGACAACATGCCAAGTGGATGAAGGAATCAAGTGTATGAGAAAAAGACCATGTGTTCAAAGTTTGTTGAAGATAATTCTAATTTAAAAATTAGAATTATTTAATTTCATGTGACCTTGGTGAAATGGCATGAAAATTTGTAGACATCTGCTTGAATTACAAATTTTGGATTAGTGAAAATTAATTAAATAAAAAAAATATAGAAATTTTTTTATTTAATTAAATTAGAGGAATGTGAATTTTGATTTGGAGAATTAGAAGATATGAACTATATAAATAAATTAAGAATTTATTTATAAGAAGATGAAATATTAATTTATTTATTTTCTGATAGGAAAAGGTAGCATACCTATATAATTTATTGATTATCAGAAAATGTAATTAAATAATAGACCCCACAAGGTTTCATACAATCAAAATGGCATTATGCCCTTCATTAGGAAAAAACATAGAGAAAGCCCGATTTAATCATCATGTTCATAAAACAAAAAATAGAAAACTTCCTTGTTGGTTCCTTACAAGTCCTCATAAAATTTCCCAGATTCAACCAAGTTTGGGAAAGCATAGCACCAGTCCAACCCAATTACCATGTCCAACCCCAGTCATCTGCTTAAAAATCTATGTCCAAAAAATGCCTAGTGACCATGATGTTGTAGAGCTTCAACTTGCACATCTAGCGTAAAGGGTTTCTAGTTGACTTCTAAACCCTAGTTGAGCATCTATTCCACATCATCTAGCTAGGGAAGACCAACACCATGAAATTCTATCACTACCCTATCGATATTTCCCACCAAAATTGAACCTTTAAACACCTAGTGAATTAGGAGCAAACATCTTTGGTAAGTCCAAATTCAACAATGATGCTAGAAACCTAAAAGAGATGTCATAGTTGGCCCTTTTCTAGTTCTTAGGGATGCAAAATTCCCTTCCTAGAACCATCTTCATAGCCTCTATGCATAGGATGTCCTTATTGTGAAAAATATACTTCATTCGTATATCCAAAAAATTTCTGCAAAATGCAGCCTCCTTCAAACTCAATAACTTTATAGGAGTGTTCATTTTGGTGTCATTGAATACCATCGAATGTGCCATAAATAGGATGGAGGATTGGTGTTGCATTAAACATTAGTCACCATCACCCATCAATTACTTCCTTTCAGACATAAGCTAACACATATGCATCACCCTTGCCATTAATTTGTACAACAATTATAACATTTCATAATCTGTAGGCTTGAGGAAATTGGGAAAATGTACTGCAGCACAAAAATGATGTCTGAAAGTGTTGGCCTTTCATATCATTTCTTGGGATGATCCAAAATTTCTTCCCTTCCATACATTTAAATCACCGCCACCACCACAAGCTTCTTCAAGGAATGTAACAATCACATCCTAGTTACTTGCCTTCATACCAAATGGGGGAGAAGTAAATAAATTGCTTTCTCTAGCACCAAGTGTACAGGCCCATGCACCCAATCTATCCATTGTGGCATAAACATTGAATGTTCCATGGTACATGGGACATCAGGTTACTCTGATCCAACCCCTACATTCACCAAGGCATCAACATCTCTATTTCCTTTCCTATATGTGTGGTTTATCGTGATTCCTTTGAAAAATTGCATAAGTTCTAATGGTTTCATAAGAACAAAATTGATTTTCCAATTTGGAGTGCTTTCACATCTTAACACATTAATAACCAGGGTAGATTCACCCTCTATCTCAATCCTTACCAATCCCATCTCTTTACATAATTTTAGGTCATGAATTAGTGCTTGGAAATATTCCTCATTATTTAGGCTAGTCAAGAGGGCTTTGGCTAAGGAGGAAACTATGCTACCTTGATCATCCTGAACAATGCATCTGACCCCTGAAGGGCCTGGATTTCCATTTGAAGCCCTGTCAAAATTAAGTTTGAACCATCTAGGACTCAGAGGCTTCCACATCGTTGACACCCTATCCTTCATGGACTCCTTACCACCCTTCCAAAATGAGGGAGGGATCCAAAGAGAAGGCTAAGAAACTCTAAGACTTGTGTCACATTCTAAAAAAGTATTTATTTTTTCCTTGACATAGAGCCAATTTAGCATTTAATGATTCAATTAAGAATGCCTCAATTTTATTAATCAAAGAGGACACTCCCATTTTCTTCTCCTAGAAAATTTTATTTTTCCTCTCCTTCCAAATCTCCCATACTACAATTGAGGGACCAAGAGTCCAAATATCTCCATATACTAAGCACTTCTCGAGAGAAGGCCAAGAGAGAAACCATGTGAGAAAATCTATGTGTAGCACACTAACCCATCCTAGTCTTGTGCATAACCACCTCCAATGTACTTGGGAAAAGTGATATTCAAGTAAGATATGACTCATTTCTTCCTCTACTTCCTCATACAGGGCACATTTGGATGGACCTTGGAAACCTAAGGGATGAAATTTTTCAACCGTAAGGATATTATTTTGGATCACGGCCTAGGAAATGGTTCCTTCTCTGAGAAGACATGCATTACTCTAGCACAAATTTAATGGTAAGGTGAAAATTTTCCTCCCCTTTTCGTCATATAGCTTCCTATATCCATCCTTTGTATTATAGCTTCTTTATTTTTCTCCATCCCAAATTAGGGGATCACTTCCTGATCATTGTACCAGAACTCTATTTATTAATGCATCTGAGAGTGACTGAACTTCCATTGGGGAAGATTTTAATTGGTGAAATTTTTCCATTTCCAATCTAAGACTGAGTTACTCAGGTTGATGTGGATGTAGTCCCTAACCTTGTCACCCCAATGCTCTTTTAAGTCTTATTTTAGCTGTCCACCATCAAAAATGTTGTCCAAGCTTGGGTATCTAGCCTAGGAATCCTCCTAGAATAATGCTTTGTTTCCATATGTGATGTCTCTGGAGAGATAATTACATATGAGGGGATGACATTTTTTCATAGAGTTCAAGATTTTGGATCTAGACCAAGCATTTTCCACTAAGAAGACATCTCCATTATTCATATCCTCAATGTACTTATTGTGCAAAATCTACGCCAATTTGCATTAGGCTTCAGTGTGCATTGTACAGACCAAATTTTCTCCCAAGGCTACATTTTTTATTTCTATTTATTAAAACCCAAACCTCCATCCTCATTCATTCTATAATTTTTTTCCCAAGATATCAAATCCAACTTATTTTTGTCCTCTTTCCCATGCTAGAAGAAGTTTCTCAATATCTTTGTAAGTTTTTCAGCACTTCCACTTGGTATGCATATGTTAGACATAAGATAAATTGGGAGGGTAGAAAGGACCAATTTGATTAGTGTGATCCGACCTACCCATGAAATCCATTTAGCTTTCCAATAATACACCTTTGAGTTTTTTTGGAGATTGAGGGGATCCTAGAATCTAGTTGTTCTTACACCTTTGGCTAGGGGGATACTTAAGTAGGTAAATGGGAGTTCCCCTTTTTTGAAATCTTAAATTCACAGGATCTATTTTTCCTACTGGGGTGAAGTATTCAAGAATAAAACTTTAGAATTCCTTTTATTGACCACTTATCTAGAGGCTAGTGCGTATTGGATGAGGATTTAATAGAGGAACAAAGCTTCCATCCTTTTAGCAGTCCCAAGGAGAGAGGTGTCATCTATGAGCTACTGGTGAGACACAACCTGTACTCCACTTGTCACCTGAATTCCCTCTATCTAGGAGAAGGAAATGACTTGATATATTACTCTACCTAAATATTCAACCATCAAAAAGTAAATAAATGGGGAAATAAGGTCCCCTTTTCTTAAATCCATGGATATCTCAAAAGAGTCTATAGGCATTCCATTAACCAGAACCGAGAATTTGTGGGTTGATATACAATAGTAGGCCCAATTGATCCATCTTCTACAAAACCCAAAAGCTTCCAGGACCTTCATTAGAAACCTCTAATCTACCATGTCATAAGCATTCCTAATGTCAAGTTTGATGATCATCCCCCCATGTCTGTTTTGTTGCAATGAATGTGCTTCTTGTAAAATGATTATGCCATCCATTATGGCTCTACTTGGGACAAAGCTAGACTACTCTTCAATAATTATTGATGGTAGGATGAGCTTTAGTCTTTTAGCCATATCCTTAGCCATGATCTTATATATTGTGTTGCAAAGAGATATTGACCTATAATCCTCCATGGAGTTTGCAACCTCTTTCTTAGGAATCAAGGCTAGGAAAGTGTGATTGATTTCCTCAAGAAAGTAGCCTAAGGTCCAAGCAGCCCCAATTGCTTCTGAAAATTCATCACAAATCAGGTCCCAAAACTTCTAAAAGAAACTAGCAGGGAGGCCATATGAACTTGGAGCTTTGTCTAGGTGGAGTTGGAATAAAGCTTGCTTAATTTTTTCCCTTGAGAAATCAACAGTGAGAATTTTGTTTTGATCATCCATAACAATCCTAATGATATTTCTTAGCATAGACCTCTGCTAACTCAAATTAGAACCATCAAGATTATTTAGAATATTTTTAAAGTATCTTACCACCTCCTCAAAAATTTCATAGGGGGCTTCTAGGAGGAGGCCATCTTGGCCTTTTAGCCTAGAAATTCTATTTACACTTCTACATTTTATTGTGTTCTAAAAAAATTGTTATTTTTGTCTACTTCCTTTAGCCAAACCTCCCTTGACTTCTGCCTCCAAAAGGTCTCTTCTTTAGATAATATGTCTTCATACATTTTGATCAGGTCTTTTACTTGTGATAACTTTTCTCATTCAAACCATTTTCATGATATCTTCTTCAATCAATTGGATTTCCTCCTCAATGATAGCTTTTTTCTTGAATATATCTTTGAAGTAGTCCTAATTCCTTTCTTTGATTTTTTTTTCAACCATTTAAGTTTGAAGACCTAAAAGTACATTTTTGAGCCATGGATCCATATTTTTACCATCATTTTTCAATTAGGTTTAGGAAGAATGGGTCCTTGAACCACATATTTTCAAACTTGAATGGTTAGCATAGAGGACTTTTTTCTTCTTGTATAACTAGTTGGATGGGAAGATGATAAAATCCAACACATGGAGAGATAGTAGCTTCCAATGTGCATTGAAAGTTATCCAAGCCCCCCTAGAGGATGAATTGGTCAAGTTTTTCTACTATCATACGCGGGCATGCTCTTTTATTTTTCCATGTGTATATTGCATTTTTGAATTCAATGTTTAATAGTTGGTTTTTGAGAACCCAATCTCGAAAGTCATTGTGAGATTGGTTACCTCTAGGAATGAATGCATTTTTGTTCTTGTCTTCCAGTATTTCATTGAAATCTCCTCCTAGAACAAATATTTCCCTTGGTCTATCCCTCATAAACTCTTCAATTTCCTACCACAGGCTTCCTTTTCTTATGCAGTAATTTGGGCCATATATGTTTATTAAGCCAAACTTGAGTTTGGAATGAATGCCTCTAATTTTGTAGCATTGCCACCCATACCTTTCTAACATGACCTCCACCTAGACTTGACTTGGATTCTTGAAGATAGCCAATCCCCTAGAAGTGCCACTAGCTTGGACCCCATAGGCTTCCCAACCAACATATTTTTTCTTGGATTTCTCTAAATCTTCTTTACTGAGTTTTGTTTCTTACAGTAACACAATCTCAACCTTAGTTAGAGCCACACATATTCTAACTAGGTGTTTTTTGTTAGGGGTATTAAGACCCCTAACATTCCATGATATGATTCTCATGATGAACCTAGGAATGGGGTGCTCTTACCCATATTCAACAAGTCGGTAAGCTTCTACTGACCCTCTACATCACCTACCTCTAGGATCAACTCTTGGGTATATTTCCTTCCCCTTGTTTTCCATTTTTTGTAGTTTGGCTTAAATTTGGATGAGGGGGTTTGTTCAATTCCCAAGTGACCAAGAGGGAGAATGTTTTCAATTTCATTTTTTGAGGCTTCTGCATCCTCCAACATCTAGAGTTGCATAGGAGGAAGCAAGGAGCCCATGAAAAGCTCATCAGGTACTTCATTTGTGTCGTGGGAATATTGAGGTCATGACCAATTAGAGTGCTTTGTTTTGCATTCGAGAATAACACCTTGCTCAAGTTCCTTGTTGTGCAATCTATAACAACTCCCCACCAATCCACCTCTACCACCATTTGATTGACTAGCGACACAAGAACCACATTGATCCTTGCAGCCTCAACTTCATCCTGCCTAGATATAGCCTTAATTTTTTCAAAGATTTCTCCCTCCATATGTTTTGTATCTTTTCTTAAGGACTCCAGCTGCTCCAAATATTCTTTCCTAGAAACTACTTTAGCTTCTCTACCCATCATTATCTTTCTAAGATCTAGAGAGATTTTATGAACTAGTGAAGTATGAGAGATTTGTGGTTCTAGTATTTCACCATCTTTGTGCATCGAGGAAAACTCCTCCCAAACCAACCTACATCAAATTCCAATTCATGCATTTTCCCATTACTATTTGAGCAACCAGATATGTAAATTTTGTTGAGAACACAACTACCCCTTGTGGATGCAGTAGAAATGCACTAATGCTAGTTCCCATGCTTTGCAAGAATTTCTAGGTTATCTAGGGGTTTTGATTCCATATTTATTTCCACTAGAATTTTGGTCATTCTAGATTTCCCTTTCACAACTTCTTCCTCCATTCCCACAAATGTGCCTAGGGAATTTCCAATTTTCTCTATGATATACTCATTCAAATATTTTGGGGGTAATCTATCAAGGGTTATCCAATAAGGGTAGTATTTCATTTTATGCAGTTCCGAGTCAAATTTTGGGACCCAGTCTATCCTATAAAATCATAATCCCTTAAAGAACTATTTGGGACCTAGTCTAAATGAAATATTAATTAAATAACTAGTATTCAATTAATTAAATGTCTTGACTGATTTTAGGTGTATACATTTTTCCCCTCTTTGAAGTAATGTGTTTAAATGTTGCTTCAAAGAAAAATTTACTGCTGATGTCGACAAAATTGTTTTTAGATGCCCTAGACATTGATTTTCAAGTGATGATGGATATGTGCCCCCTTGGGAGATAAATCAGTGAATTTTTTAAATTTTTAGGATATTTTGAAGTTTTGAAAATTTTGATGATTTTTCAATGATTTGATGATTATCTCAAAATTTTGTGATTCAAAAACAATTTATCTCTTGAAAAATGATGATAAAGCCACCTAATGATAATTTCATGAATTAAAGATCCTTTGAAAATAAAATAAAACAATCCTCTAAAAATTCCACTTAATTAACCGTAAAAGGTTAAAAAGTTGGATTAGAAGATCATTTGAGCATTTACAATATTGAAAACTTGAGAGTGATTGAGCAATCTAGCACTTTGGAGTAGAATGGTGATCTCTTACCACACACATCAGTTCAAGCAAGTTAGGTGTCACAATTGCCCAATGATGTATGGTCCTCTGATATGTACCCCTAAAAACTACCTCATAATTTGTGCCTTTCATTTTCTCTCCTTTTTTTGTTTGAATTCAGAACATTCTGTTTTAGCACATAGGTATACCTCAATAGAGCATAGAATGACTATTTTAGTGCATCAACAACTTTAGCACATAGAATTAGAACTATAGAGCATAGGATAAATACATTAGCACATAGGTGATTTAGTGCATAGTTTTCCTAAAATGGTGCATTCATGAACTATTTTAGCGCATTCATGAAATTAGCACATAGAGGAATTGATTTAGCGCAATGGTTAGATGATAATGCACATAGGGTGAATCAGTGCATCAGGGCCCTATTCAAGTGCATGCATGAAATTTACTAGTGCATATGATAATTTGGTGCATAGAACCTCTATTCTAGTGCATTGATGAATTTTTCTAGCGCATTGAATTGTTCAGTGCATAGAAAGATAGTTTTAACACATTGGTGAAATATTTAGATCAGATTGATGATTTTGTTGATTAGACCCCTTGATTTCAATAATGTTTGATCATGTTGACCATTGTGTTGATGATTGTTGATGATGTTGATAGACTAGATGTCCATTGATCTCATGATAGGTGAGATTCAATGATTGATACTAATAATTGAACTCATGATAGGTGAGGATCAATTGGTAGTTTGATTGATTGAATGACCTCATGATAGGTAAGGTGAACTGATTGATTGATAAACCTCATGACTGGTGCAGATTGAGAAGTGCATAACAAAAATTTGAAGTTCTATAAAATCTAAACTAGACTCATTCACCAAAAGTGGTGAATGAGTCCCCTTGTAGGTTTTTTTCAAAAAAAATTTGTAGATTCAAATACCCTTTTGTTCGAAACTTGCTCCTATGCAAAAATCCAAAATTGAGACTGATTCCCCCAAAATGGTAATGAGTCCCACTAGGTCAAAATATCAGAATTTCTAGCATCTCAAAGCTCCTTCCACTCATCTTTAGATTCCTAGGTGCACACATTTCATTTCACTACTTGTTATTCTATTTTATATGCATTTTTAAGTCATTTAGTTCAAGTTTGCATCATATTAGGGTTTTTCATTTCATCTTGCATTTCATTTTCTTTTCCAAGTCTAGACTTGGTGGTGAACTACTTATTAGTCTACTTTCAACCCCTAGGACAACCCTATTTCAACATCTTTCTCTTTTGCATTGATATCTCTAGGGTTATCCTTGAGTGGAGGCCTTGAAAGTGGGTTTGATAACACATAATCCACATCATCCCCATTTCTAAAGGTTCCACAAATTATATACTATAATTATTCAAGCATATGTGGGAGCTAGGAGTGATAGAACTAGATGGTTGAATCCCTAGATCATCAAATAAGTAAAAAGGATAGGATATTTGTGTGCCATGCTCTATACGTGTGTTTGTGAGGCTATAAATTGCATGGAGAGTTTGTACCTCCATAGTCTCCTTGATAACTAATGTAACCATCACATGATGAAAATATTTTTGTGCTAGTGGTCTTTTTTGTTCATGGTTTTGTACTTGATGAGCTCTTAGTCTACCTCAGGTAGAGTCTCCACCTCTACCCTAAAACTCCCTCATATCAAAATAATTAAGAATTTTATGAAGAAAAAACTCGCATATAGTTTTCTCATAAAATATAATTTTACCTCATGATTATTACATGGAGGTTGGTCAAAGATCATCCACCACCTATCCCAAAATTTATTTTTTATCTCATCGTGATTGCACCAATGTATTGGGAATCTCCTTGAAGTCACAACTAGGGGTCTATTGGTTCTAGGACCCATAAAAGATAAAATATTTGTACTTTGCTATGTCTTTCTATTTCAATTAATCATAGGATAATTTTTTCGCATAAAATTCAGGAAATGATTTTTAATAAATTTTCCATTGATTTATTTGTATTGTCATTGTGTAAAAAGTGAGCATCATTTCTTCCAATGATGAAGCAAGTGATTTGTGACAGTGGTTTGATGTCAAGCCTTCAATTTGGAAACTCATTTTGTAATTTGAAGTTTTTTTGGTTCTAAATTCCCTACCATGTCCTCTTGGCTTTGTTCAAGTTTCTTTGGAAGGGTTGGAGGAGAGTTAGGTGTAGGGTTGTCTTTAGGTATTTCTTCATTCAAATTTGGCTCTTTTTAGGGTTTATAGGATTTAATATATATTTTTTAAAATATGAAATTGATCAAAATAATTAATTTTTTGATTGTAAACCCAATTTGATTCTAATACACTAAAATTTAATTCTTACCTCTTCTATGGTGTGGAATTATGGAGTTTCTTGTGAAATTACAAACTACGAATGCATTTTGGAGAGCAAAAAGAGGAAAACATGAACTAGAAGTCATTGTCATGGTTGCAAAATCAGAGAAGAATTTTGTTTTTTTTTAACTAAACAAAATGCACACATGTTATATTGAGCTAAAAATGTGAGTGCTTTTTTTTTTAGTTAAAAACATGAGTGCATTTTTTAAAATTGAAAATATGAGCATGTTTTATTATTTTCCCAATAATAGACTAATGTTTGCTTTACTTTTGGCATATTGGCCAATTTTTTGTACACCATTTCTATGCACATACCCTAGTACTTTAAAATTTAATTTAAAGCTACATTACCATTAGAATAAAACATAAAATTCTAAAATCTAAAATATATAATTTTTCCATAGTTTATCTCCCTTTCTCAACACTAGGAAAATATTGATCTCCTTTCTTCTTTAAAGTTGACTGACAAAGAGAAAACAATAAATTCCAACTCACATTCCCCCCTTATTTCTATTCATAAATGACTTCTACACCCAAATCATGTCTTCCAACTTATCTTCTAATAGGAAATAGACATTTTCTTTCCTTCTAACAAAAAATATGATTAATTATTTATGATACCCTCACACAATAACTATAGAGGTGCAACTTCTCAAGTTTAAATTCTAAACAAGAGATAAATAATTGTTTGGATTATTATCCAAATTAGTATCAATATACTAATTTTGAAGGATTGGAATTAGTATCCAAATTAATAGGATCTACCCTAAGCATTTTTGTAATGAGAGAACTACCTTGCCTATTAATATTTGCAATACAATCATCACAATGAAAATAATCCTTTTCTTTGAGCTACATGATAGTGTTCACATCTTCTACAACATGATCCTTAATTTCATTTACAATAATTATAATTTTCAACCTAGGGCATGTCTTGACTAGAAAGTGAAGGTTGAGACCCTAGTATACAAGTGAATAGTGAAATAAATAATGCAATAAATGAAAAAAAATTAATATTTAGGATTGTAAGAATTGGCTATGAAGGTAGCCACCCAAGATCTAGAGGCCTAATAGAAAGCACAAGCATAAGAGAGAGAGAGAGAGAAACAAGTGACAGGAATAAACTATATTCTGTCAATAGAATATAATGTAATGAGCTAATAGTACATAGGAGACCCCTTGGTTATATAGCCAAGGTGAGAAAATAGAAGGGCATAAGATTATGACAAGTGTCATAATCTTATGACATGAGACAACTAGGAAAAGTTATCACTCCACCTAAAGTGGGAAAGAGATAATGTGATAATCACCACAAAAGGTGGATCACCCAAAAAAGTGGAGAGATAATCACATGATGTGTCCACAAAAGGTGGAAGTGATGTGGTAATGACATGTCAAGTCCACCAAAGGTGGAAAACCTCCAACAACCTCCTATGTGGTCCCTAAGTAAACTTAACTAAGGTGTAATCATGACCTAGGACAAGGTACAAGATATTTAATTACACCAACACCCCCCTTAAGTGCAACTTAGGGAGAATGTACACAAATGCAAGATGCAATATGGGTCCCAAAAACTGAGCCATGTTAGGTACCCATGTACACACAATGCAATCTCTGACAACTGGAGAAAAGGAGAAAACCCAATGGGACAAAAATCCTCCCCAAAAGAGAGAAACAAAATAGGAAACATGCTCTAGGAAGGATAAAACCTCAAGTGAGGAAAAAGTCCCCCCCATAAGAGATAGTCCATGAAACCCCCCCTCAATGGAGAGTTAGTGCTCAAATGTCACAATGTCAAGAGTCCACAATCTGAACTAAAGAAGGAGACAAAGAAGAAAAATGTGAGGAATGGAGTAGAGCGGACCAAAGATGATGATGAGTCCTCCAAATGTTGTTCCAAAAGAAATGCTAAACTGTGCAAAGCACTGATGGAAAGAATCAGGTACAACTGCAGAAGATGCCACATAATTGGTGAGTGAGCTGAATCTGTCAACTCAAGAGTAACTGCAAAATCTGTCAATAAAGAACTATAGAAGAATCCACACTGCAATAGGAATAAAGGTTGGAACCAAGAAGACAATTGCATGAGCATCAACTAAAGGCCCATTAATAGTAGATTGGTACAATCTAAGTCTCACTGGAGCCATGCACCAAGTCTCTGGATGTAGAACCAAACTTCTAAAGATAGGGAGAGTGCTTCCAAAATAGGAGTCTATATGGTGTTTAGTCCATCTCACCGAAATGCATGGGTAACCAGTCGCTGCATACGCTGAGTATATAGGAACTAACACTAGATACATAGATCAGTCCAAAGAAGCATACAATACATGATAGAGTACACTGAAATAGTAGATTGTGGCACTTTATTTTAGTGCGATTACAACATTACAAAGAGGAGAACTACAACAACCATGATGCAAAACTAGGAATTTTGATGAAGAATCCAACCAAAGGTGCCTCGAATTAGAAGACCATGAAGAGAGCCCTCTAGGTGGATGTCTGTAGGAGCAACTGACCCTTGTTGACTATCGATTAAAGGAACAAATTGTCCAAGGCAAGGCTCGATCAGGAGGCAAAACAATTTCTCCAATTTTTCTTATTAATGCATGATTTGTTTTTAAAAAAGTTCATTTTAAAAACTTTTTTACTAAAAAACTTTATTATTAAAATAATAAACAAAATTAATTTTTTTTATGAATTTTAAAAAAAACTTTATTAAAGATTTAATAAAGTAATTTTATTTGTTTTATTTAAAAAAAATTTATTAAAATAATAAAGAAAAACATAACAAGTTTTATTTTATTTGAAAAAAAAATGCATAAAAGTTTTTATTTAAAAAATTAAAACAAACAAATTTTTTAAAAAACTTTTTAATTTTATTTTTTTTTGAAAATGGGTCGTACATTCATTATACACAAATTGTAGGTAACAGTCTGCGCACTGACAGGACTGCGGACTGTAGGTGAAAAGCCTGCGAAAAAAAAGAATTTTATTTATTTTTTATTTTAAAAAAAAATAATAATATTTAAATTCTTTTCAAAGCAAAAAAAGGAATTTTTTAAAAATTTAATATAAACTTTACAAAATATAAAAACTCAATAAAATTTATGATTTATGATTTTTTTATTCTAAAAAAGAAATTCGCATAAAATATATATAATATATATATATATATTTTTTTTTTTTGAAATAAAATCATATCGCTATTTAGGTTGGTCGTACGGCTGGCCTGCAATTTTTTTTTGCCTCGACAGACAACTTGCTCTAATTTAGATGAATTGGTAGTTGATCTTAGGGTTTTTGGCCCTTCTGAACAAGATGGTGATGTCCTTTTTGGCTGAAAATGATCTGAAGTGGTAGCTAGGTCCTGAATCTGGTAACCACCTCCAATCTTCAACCTTTTGTAGATTTGGCCTCTGATGTCCAACTGAGATGAAACAAAAGACAAATCTAACTATCTCAGACACTCTAGACATAATGGAGAGCTCAGATCTGATGCAACAAGCTCCCAAAATGTGCCTACAACACAAGGCCAAAAATGGAACCCTCCAAGAATCTCTCCAAAATACTAACTAAAGGCACTCCAATAGCTTTGATACCATGTAAGAATTGGATATGAAGGTAGCCACCCAAGATCTAGAGTCCTAATAGAAAGCACAAGCATAAGAGAGAGAGAGAGAGAAACAAGTGACAAGAATAAATTGTATTTTTTCAATAGAATATAATGTAATGAGCTAATAGTACATAGGAGACCCCTTGGTTATATAGCCAAGGTGAGAACATAGAAGGGTGTAAGATTATGACAAGTGTCATAATCTTATGACATGAGACAACTAGGAAAAGTTATCACTCCACCTAAAGTGGGAAAGAGATAATGTGATAATCACCACAATAGGTGGATCACCCAAAAAAGGTGGAGAGATAATCACATGATGTGTCCACAAAAGGTGGAAGTGATGTGGTAGTGACATGTCAAGTCCACCAAAGGTGGAAAATCTCCAACAACCTCCTATGTGGTCCCTAAGTAAACTTAACTAAGGTGTAATCATCACCTAGGACAAGGTACAAGACATTTAATTACACCAACAAGGATCTTGTATGAGAAACAAGAATATCAATTTTGAAATGTTAGAAAGTAATGAAAAACCATAGGGAAAATTGAGTTTTATTAATAGATTATTTTGATCAAATGAACAAAAATAAGAAAGAATCCTAAATCTATCCCTTCTAAATTATTCTAATGTAGGAAAACATATTATAAAATCAATCAAATTATTTACTAATATAAATAATTGAGCTAGTGACTAGACAAGTAATTTTTTAATGAAATGAGTAAGGTAAAAAAAAAGGACTAGAATATCTAATGGAGTTAATATATTCTAGATTGTTTGTTATCACACTTCTGACACTAGATCATGGCTACAAACTTCATTTTTTTGAATAAATGTATCTTCAAGAAATATAAAGCAACTATATTGTAATGATAGAAAATGTACTCCCTAACACATTGCCTTGATTTAGTGTTGTAATGTGTTTAGCACATTCACATTAGGTCTTAGGACCTTGTGAACTAAGTGGAATTAATTGTACCTTATTTAAGGTGTTGTAAAGTGTTGTACCACACTTTCACACTAATCTAGGGTTTTCATTATTAATTGTGATTTTTGGGCCTTATTTTGCATCTGCAAGCCTTAATTAATGCATCTTTTTGAGGATAATCCTAACATAAATTACCATACAATCATAATTCAAGTTTTTTTCGATTGTATAGACCAAATTTAGTTATTTGGGACTCATACTCCACCTTGGGAAAATGGTTCCCACCTAAGTTTCAAAGCCTCAATCCTAATTTCACATGAATCTAGGCATTTCTTGAAAAGTTTGTCCCATAGCCTAGCCTAATGGGACTCATATGCCACTTTTGGCATATGAGTCTCGTGTGGCCCAAAATTTAAATTTAATTCAAATTATTGGTGGGTAGATTTGATGTTGACTTGTAGTGTTGTAATTTTGGGTAATTTGGCATAAACAAGTATAAATTTAAGGTTCTTTCACTCATTTTACACCTAGCAAGTTGAAAAAGAATCCTTATAACAAATTTGAGTTCACAAGAGTATTAAAGTTCTTACAAGAGAATTCAAGAGAATTCAACAGCATTCAAGAGCATTCAAGGATTGATTATCAAGCATTTTGGATCATTATTCAAGTATCAAGCATCATGTCAAAGTCATCATGCATCATGTTTGTTTTTGAGCTAACAATTGTGATGTAGGTTTTTGTGATTCAAGCAAGTATTCAATTCAAGATCCATATAATTCAAGCAAGAATCAAGATCTACATCCATTGGATCTATTTCATACATGTTTGCAAAACTTTATTACTAGGGTTTGGTGGGTTGCAACATTCTATTTTTTTCATTCATCATTCCTCATTTCCATTTGATTTCATTACAATGTTTGATTACTAAAATGGGGTTTGACCAAGGAAAACCCCTTTGCACTAATAAAACAAAAAAATTCTCTCTTTAGTGTGTGATTTGTAGATCTAGGTTGAATACATTCTAAGGAGAAATATTGGAAATAAGTTGTCAAGTTGTAAAGTCATTCAAGTTACCACCTTGTTTACAAGACCATTGAAGGAAACATACAAAGAAAACTTCAACAGTTCATACCTGAAAACCAAGTTTAGAATATGAAACAAAGATTGAAGAGAAAATTCAAATCTTCATCCTCTGAAAAATACAAACTAGAATAATACACCACTTCTAGAATATGAGTCCTAGTACAATGAATTTTCTAGTTCTTAGGTGTTCTAGACTTGTCTCTACCAGATTTATATTTCTACCCAGAAACCCTAATCTAGGACTAGATTACCTAGAGTTCTGTATGAGTCATAGCAGACATTAAGTTCAACATTTTCAACATTTCAAGTCTCTATTCAAGTTACTACACATTTCTAGGAGCACCATTTTGATTTCTCAGTCATTTATTTTGTTTTTTATACACTTTTAGGTCACGCATTCAAGCTTTGCATATCATTTGGTTTGATCAGTAGGTGTTTCATATTGTCTTTCCAAGACCTAGCTTGGTGGTGAACCCTCTTTTAGTCTCCAATCACATCCTAGGACATCTTATTACAATATCTCTTTCCTATTCCCAGCTTTGGATTGAGGTCTCTAAGGTCTCCTTGAGTGTGAAAATAGTGAAGTAGGAACCCTATCCCCTTAAGGGTGGGGGCTCCCTATTTCTGTTTCCACATCTTTGGTGAACCCAATGTGAAAAATTATTTTCTAGATTTGGAGTGCATAATAGTCCTAGACCTAGCTTGCATTAACTTTGCATTAGGGTTTTTATTAGTTAATCTACATCCAAGGTTCCTAAATCTTGCATTAGTGAAAGGGAATATAGGTTGCATTTTTGTATCTTACATTATTGAATTTCACCTGAAATATGCAATTACATTTATTCTAGACATCACTCAATCCAGAAAGCATAGTATTCACTTAAAAATTTCTAAAAATTATGCAATAAACCTAAAGTGGGACTCATACAACCCTTTGGGAATTGTAGTCCCATCTCTAATTTTGAACTGCATGTTCCAGCATTAATTTTTTTTTTTTGTGCTTCTACTTGTTGTTGGTAGCTTTCTATTTTATTTTATAGAGTTTCTATTTCATTAAAATCATTGCATTTAGCTTAAATTCAAAATTGCATTTAGAACATTTCATAGTGTAATCAATAAATTACCTTATTTAAAATATGAAACTTGCATTCACACTTCGTTTTAGGTCCTTGCATTTCCCTTTACCCTCTTTCCATTTTGGGTTTTCCCACTAAGGTTGTGAAGTCTTGGATGAGCTTTACAACTTGACCTATTAGCAATGCTATTGCGAGATGTAGTTCGAGACTCATGTAATCCCATGATACACCATTCATCATGGATCTTGGGTTCTCTAGCTCTTTTCCTGATAGTTTTGATCAAGCCTAATTGGATTCTAGTTTGCATACATAATTTCTCATGAATACCATGCCTTCAATTACTATGATTCTCATCAACAACACTATTGCTACTATCCCTAGTTCAACTAAATATTTAGGATGCACTTAAAGCAAAGGTGGGATCTCCATTCCTACCTCTACAATACCTATTTCCATCCCTACCTACACTAGTACTCAACCCACCATAACATTCAACCTGCTAGTAGTGTGAACACTTCCTTAGGCATTCCCATAGGGAATTCCTCTAGTTTTATGCCGTCAACCATAATATCTCCTCAAATCTCCTCCATCCTAAGTATACATCAAACCAATCCCTTATCCTTGGAGATATTGAGAGAACAAATGCCATAATTACTAGAATTTACTTGATTTGAAAAATATGGTGGGAAGGGAGATCCTGCTAACTACGTTTTTCACTTTTACCACCCTATGAAATGATTTCATCTTTGAATAGAAACTTTTAGCTAAATTATTCCCTAGATCATTGAAAGATACTACCTTGGAATGGTTTTCCTCATTACTAAATAACTTAGTTGATTAATTCAATGAACTTATTGAGGCCTTTATTAACCATTTCCATGTGCACATGACCCATAAAATGACCTTGGCTGATTTGATGAGATGCAAGAAAAAAGAAGATGAAAAGGTTACTAATTTCATTTCATGATACCAATTGCTTTATTCCCAAATTGATGTGCAAATTCTTGATCCTAACCTTCAAAGAATGTTCATTCAAAATTTGCAAACTAAGATACAGGATAAGTTAGGCATGATGAAATTACCATCCTTCATGAACTTGTGTATTACCCTTCATGACTATCAAAACTTGATTAGTAGCCACGAAATAAAATCCACCTCTATCTATCCTAAAAAGTATGAATCCACACATCAACTAAAGGTTTCCTTCAACTAAATACCCCTCAACCAACTCAACATGTTGATGCCCATATGGTTGCTATAAAGAAGAAAAATCCTTTCATATTTGAGGATCTGGTTAGGCAGTTTACTCCCTTACTTGATACCCTTCATAACACCATTTCATAACTTTAAGAACATAAAATGATCACCTTGCCTCCTGTTAGATCACATGATCCTAGTAAACCTTTACCTCCGAGCTTTAGATCAAATTCTTATTTCCATTATCCTAGTAAACCTTTACCTCTAAGTCTATAGATTAGAGAATATTTTTCGAGAACATGGAGTTTGATTCCACACCTGATGCCACTTGATGTAGTTGTGATTACATAATGCATTTTTTTATGCCTAATCAATATTCCCTAGATTAGGATCAGTAGGGGTTTTTTGATAGCCTTACTAGAGAGGCAGCATAGTGAGCATAACACCTTTCATTTTCCCACTGGTGAGATCACAATTACTCTAGAGGACATCTACACAATTTTTCAAATACCTATGGTTGGAGATATTGTGTTATATGATTCTCAGGAGAAGGGTGGGACTGATCCATTTCACAAGGTATGTGAGGATGATCATATGTGCAGCTATGAGATTCCTTGGAGGGATATGGTTGATGCTTATGCCACTTTTCCTTTTATTCTTGTCAAATTTATTGGAGGGTTTCTTTGTCCTGATTACAAGTCAAAGGGATTTTTAGTTGGATGGGGGTATATTTTGGAGAGCATGATTGCTCAAGGTACAAGATATGAATGGGGTTTTTGTATACTTTCACATTTGTACCATGATTTTCATCAAGTTGTATATCTTTGTGGGGCTAGTTTATTGGATAGAGTCACATTGCTTCAAGTATGGACCTAGGAGCATATAATAGTCAATCGACTACTTGGAGATAGGAAATGACTTACCATGAGTCCATATGTACATATCTATGTTGATTGACTTACTAAGCATAGGCTAGGAAAATTGGAGTACTAGAGGAGGACACTAGATGATCTCGAGTCTATGGTATGGCAGCCCTATTTGGATTATGAGCAATGGCCTGAGGATGACACTTAGAAGTCCTTTTTTGTTTCAGTCCTTGTACCTGATTGGTTGTAAATGATTCACTATTAAGAGATTCATGCTATTGAGAGTACTGAGGTAGTATAGAAAAGTATAGGGGATGCCCCAAGGTGTGGCACATTATGCATGGTGATGGGTGGATTCCATAGATTGGGGACTTGTATTTTATTATGATGTAGTAGTACAACATTTCTACAGTTTACAGGCCATCATTTGAGAGGTGCATCTAGAGATCACTAATGCTCTAATATCAAAGGACTATGCACAATACATGTTATTACATCCATTCCCATGGATTACTATCCCGGATGAGCCAACACCCTTTCTAGAGGGGGAGGGGATAGTAGGTCATAGGAAGAGGTAGTGCAAAGGGGAGGAGGAGGATTCAAAGGAGTTAGATAGTAATGATGATCAAGATGGTGATGGAGATTTAGGAGGTAGAGATGATGATGGGGTTGATGGGGAAGGAGAGGAGGGTGGAGGAAGGCCATGTTTTGATGTTGGAGAGTTGAGAGTGCTTCGTAAGAGGTGATCATTAGTTTCCACATCTCAACAACATGTGTAGAATAGACTACCATCACAATAGTAGTAGATACAAATAGCTACTTTATAGGTGCAGGTTCATACATTGCAGGGTCAACTAGAGCAAGTATAGGCTTTGCTCACACAAGTACAAGGATAGATCTAGACACTAACAACTGCGAGGGATGTTGGAAGACAACAGGAATAGTAGGTACAAGCCCAACTCACATAGGTATTGGCCTAGGGTCAAGAACAAGTACAGGAACTGGTTGCCACACTTACTATAAAGAGAGACACTTTGCGACAATGGGTGGAGTAGGCTAAGGGTGTCTCTAGGAGATTATAGAAAGCTGTAGTGGTTGTTGGTTCCTTAGACTATTTCAAGGAGATATGTTGTACCACATAGGAGGTAGAGTTTTATAGGGTTAGGTATCATGATGCGGTTCCTCCAGAGCAGCAAGAGAGCTTTGCATAGTCCAGGTTAGGGAATTCTTGGTCTCAGACCATGAGCATGGTTGTTATGCAATCGCTTTGTGGACATAGGAGAGATCCTAGTGTAGGTCTATTAGGTGTAGGAGGTACTAGTCTATCTGGTGGGCGAGGACCTGGTCATGTGATGCCAACACCATCTAGGGGGAGCATGACATAGCTCTGATTTCTAACTTTTTGATGTACTTTGGACATGTATACACTAATTTTTTTGAGACAATGATGATCTACTTCTTGATTTCAAACATTATGATACATTGCCATTTTTTATATTGATGTTTCTCTTTATATCCTTGGATATCCTTGTTTACTTTGACATCATGATTTTGAGGTTATATTATATGTGAATGATTATGATCCATGTGTCTATATGATTTTTATATGATGATGATCATGATGATTATGATGGATGCATTCAACTTCTATTTGATGATGATGGATCATGATGATTATGTTGGGTGCATTTTTTTTCTATTTGATGATGATAGATCATGATGATTATAATGGATGCATTTATTTTCTATTTTATATATGCTATGTGATGTTCTATGTGATGATGCTATGATATGTTTATGGATGTAAATGATGATGCAACTGATGTGCTATGATTCTATGATGCATATGTGATGGATTTCATTATACCAATGAAATGTGATGCATTTTATGTTTTTGTACCTTTCTAATGAAAATAGATGATGCAATGAATGTATGTATGATGTATGAAATGTTCATATGATGGTGCATAGTTCTATGTGTATAGGATATTTATTTAATGATGATCATGATGATTATGGGATGTATGCAATGATTATATGATAATACAAGATTAATGATTCTATATGCTAATGAATAATGTTTTATGCTATGTGAGATGGATTTTATTATGCAAATGGTGTGTGATGTTTATGTTGATCTAGTTAGTCCTTTGTTAGTCTTGGATTTGAGTAATAAAAAATTCATCTTCACTACTGGTTATAGATGTTCATAACAATGGCATTATGTTTTTAATAGTCATCTTCTTCAACAAATTTTTCTTCTTGGAAATATTATTCTGCGGGACATGTCTTTCAATCATCTTATGTGAATCCAAGATCCATTTTATAAAATGATTAAATAGTCTTAGTGATGCATCAAGTTCAATTATGCCCCTATTAAAATAGAGATGTTTTTGGAAATATTACTCTGTTGGACATGTTTTTCAATCATCTTAATGGACCGATTTCTTAATCCATTAATAATTGATGAAATGAATTGGATCATGCAAGCGGGATGGAATGCACTTTATTTTTTCATTTTTCAGATGTGAATGATGTGATGTATGGATGGATGAATGATGCAATATTTTTTTCTAATGTATGAAAATGATGATGCAACTAATGTGAAACTATATGAAAATGATGTTTTTTTGGTCAATGTCAAGTGTACTCAATCAATTGATAAGAGAAATAACATCATTGTGAAATTGTTGCCACTTTGGAAATCCCATAGATATAGATGCAAACTAACATGGATGAAATCTAACTTAACCATGCAAATTTAATATGCAGATGTTGTCATTTGTAATAGCTGATTTTTCATGCTTTTTATCATCATTGAGCCTTTAAATGTTGAAAGTGAGTACAAGCATTGATGGTATATTTAGATCATGATGACCTGAGTACAACTTCCATGATTTTTGATAGTGTAAGTTAACGCAAGAATCTAAGTATAATTGAACCGAGATGACCTAAGTATTCCTTACATAAATAGACAAGAGTTAACCATTTTTATATACAAATTCAGAATTTCATTAGCGATACTTTGTAGAGCACATCCCATGAAAATTTGCATAGTAATAGTGATCAACTCACAGACAAGAGACAAAGAAAAATCATACTCCTTCCTAGCTCCTCTAGTTCAATACATCATCAAGGTGCTCTAGAGATATGATAACAACAATCAAAGTTCAACAATTGAACATTCATTCCATAGTGATAAATCCATGATTTAGAAGAACAATCATCCATTTGAAGTGTGCTTTTGATTTGATTGATTTGGCTATTTGATTTGGATGGTTGATGCATTCATGTTTGTGTGATTGATGTTCAATGTTGAGTTGCACTATTATCATTTTTTTTGGGTTGGGTTATACTACTATTTTTATGTTGGTTTAATATCAAATTTTATCGCCTCCAGTCTAGGGTGAGACATGACCACAATGCCAGGATATGTACATGAAGTTTTTTGATGAAAGGAAATTGATAGAAAAAGTGAATGGTGAAAGTGAATGATCAACACACTAAAATTTATGGAAAAGCTAACATATGACAAATAGCACCTATTGTCAAGTTTTTAGTACATTTTTTTATTGCACTTTTTTATTTTTTTGATTTTTTTCACCTTTTTTGTATATTTCTATTTTTCTGATTTTTTTTTGTATTTTTCTTTTTTACTAATTTTTTTGTTGTTACCAAGATGCTTGTTTTGTAGGTTTTCATCAAGGAAACCATTTTTTCAAGACATTTGTTGATGTTTTTGTATTTTTTCAAGATTTTTTCTGATGCACCAGATGATTAAGGTGTAGAATTTATTGAGATGTAGGCTATTGAGGGGTTCATCAAACAAATCCCCTTTTAGTGTGGACAACTGATATGCTCCTAATCTAAAGATTGATACAATGAAAAAGAGACCTAGCTAGATGGGTTTTATTTTCCCCTTCTTCTCTTGATCTTGTTGATTACAAGGAATTTCTTTTAGGACTAAGTCACCCACTTGAAATGTTCTAGGCTTTACTTTGTGATTGTAACTTCTAGTTATCCTGTACTGATATGCTTTCAAGTGATCAACTACATGTTGGTGATACTCATCCAATAGTTCTAACTCATTGAACCATGACACTCTATAATCCTTATCTAAAATGACCCCCTTTAGTGACACACAAAGTGATGGTAGTTCAACCTCAATAGGTAGAATGGACTCTGATCCATAGACTAAATCATATGGTGTGGTGCCTATTAGGGTACAAATGCTTGTCCTATAATCCCACAAAGTAGGGTTCATTTGAATGTGTCAATCACGTCAAGCCTCATTGACAGTTTTCTTCAATATTTTTAGGATAGTCTTGTTTGAGGCCTCTACTTGGTCATTTCCTTGGGGATAGTATGGTGTAGAAAATCAATGTTGTATATGGAACCTTTCACAAATTTCTTGGATATCCTAATTCTTGAAGGGTCTAGCATTGTCCATGATAATGGATTGAGGAATTCCATACCAATAGATGATGTAATTCAGGATGAATGATGAATTTTTTTTTCCTATGACGGTTGTTAGGTGAACTGCTTCAATCCACTTTGTAAAGTATTATGTGGCTGTGACAATAAAATTGTGTCTGTTGGATGAAGATGGATGAATATTTCCTATGAGGTCTAATCCCCACTAACAAAAATTCCATGTTGATGTGAAAGGGTGTAACTCTTATGCTAGTGCATGTACCAAGTTCCCATGGATTTGACATTTGTGCACCTTTTAACATATTGGAATGACTCCTTCCCCATATTTGGCCAATAATAACCCAAACATAGGAGTTTCTTAGCTAAAGTCTGGCCACTTGAATGTGTGCCAAAGATACCATCATGGACCTCGTATAAATTAGTTTTAGCTTCGTTACATTCTAGACACCGAAGGAGAGTACCATCAAAGCCTTGTCAATAAAGAAAATTTACTATTAGGGTGTGTAAGCTGCTTGTTAGATGAATTTCATTTTTGGTTTTAGGATAAAACTCGTGGGAAGGTATTGTATTTCAAATAGGTGTAGGTTTTCCCATAGGTAGAAGTGTGAGCCTCATATAGATGATAGATGACTTGGGCTTCGAGGTTGTCATAGGATGAGTTGAACATTTGTTCCACCATGAACTCATAATGGGATCATTTCTTACGAATTTGTAAGAGAGAGGCAATGGTAGCCATGGCATCAACAACTTTGTTGTCACCTCTAGGGATCTCCTGAAAGTTTATCTCCACAAAGTAATTTTTGAAGTCATCAACCATTATTTGATATGGCATTAATTTTTCATCCTTTGTTTGGTGATCATCATTCACTTGGATAATGAATATTTGTGAATCACCATAAACATGCAACTCTATGATCTTCCACTTGACTACTACTTTGATTCCAATGATCAATGCTTTATATTCAGATATGTTGTTGGTGCAAGGAAACATCAGTCTGCAGGATTTTGGAATTCTATGTCCTTCTGGTGAGATAAAATAAATTCATGTGCCTGATACATGTTGTGTATAAGAGCCATCAAAGTACATCTATTGTTGTGTAAATATTGTAAGGACATCAACATATAGAAATTCAATGTTCATTGGATGATTGTCTTGCAATGGTGCTTCAGCTAGTTGATCTATTATGGCTTGACCCTTTGTGGCTTTTATGTCCACATACTAGATGTCAAGCTCACTCAATATCATGACCCATTTAGATAGTCTTCCTATTAGGGAAGCTTTGCTAAGTAGATACTTTAATGCATCAATTTTAGAGATGAGTTTGATGGTGTGTGTTAGCATGTAATGTATGAGTTGTTGGGTAGAAATTACTACCACTAAATAGGCTTTCTCAATAAAGGTGTAGTTTATCTCATAACCATTCAAGTTCCTACTACTATAATAGATCACCCTTTCCTTTCCTATAGAATCTTCTTGTGTCAATAAGGCTCCCAAAGATATCTCAGTTGTTGCAATGTAAAGTATTAATGGATTTCCCTCATTTGATGGTACTAGTATTGGTGGTGAAATCATATATTCATTAAGCTTATTGAAGGCTACTTCACACTTCTCAACCCACTTCAAAGAGACATTCTTGTGTAGTAAGTGGTTGAAAGGATGGGTTTGGTAAGCTAGTTGCACGATGAACCTCCTGATGGATTGAAATTGTCCTTGTAATGATCTGAGTTGGCTAATATTTTTGGGAGGAGGCATCTCCATGATGGCTTTTACCTTTGTAGGATCCACCTCAATGCCTTTAGCTAACACAATGTACCTCAAAATTTTAGCTGATGTTAAGTCGAATACACATTTCTTGGGGTTCAACCTCACATTGAAATTCTCTGGTCTAGTGAAGATCTTGTCTAAAATTTCTAGGTGTCCCACTCTAGTAAATTATTTGGCCAAAAAATCATCTACATAATACTCCATAAAATTTTACATCATGTCATGGAATATGCTGGTAATTTATCTCTGATATGTGGCTCCAGCATTTTTCAACCCAAAAGGCATTACATTCCAGTAGAAAGTGCCCCAAGGACATGCGAAGGTTGTTTTATCTTGATCTTTGGGTGCAATTTTTATCTAATTATACCCTAAAAAGCCATCCATAAGTGAGAACATTTCATGTCCAACTATCAAGTCTACAATGATTTCAATGTTAGGTACAAGAAAATCATGTTTTGGGAAAGCTTTGTTAAAATATCTGAAGTCTTATGCATATTTGGATGCTTTTGTTTGGTTTTGATATTGGAACAATATTTGATATCCACTTGGTGTAGTCAATAGGTTTAATAAACAACACATACAGTAACTTCTTTAATTTAGTTTTCACCAAGAGGGTGATATGAGGGTGTATTTTTCTCAACTTTTTCTTTACTAGTTTTATGCTAGGTGGTAGTGATAAATGATGCATGATGGGTTCTAGATCTATGCATGGCATGTCAACATAAGACCAAGCAAAGTTTGTTTGTCTCTCTTCAACAAATTTAGTGAAACTAGGTTTTTCCTCCTCTATCATGGACGCTACTAGATGTGGGGTCTTTGATTTTTCATTCATGCCCACATTGATAGAATATGTAGGCTCAATCAGTAGTAATGATCTCTCTTGATAGTGCTTGAGGAGAGTGTCAAATCTTCCATCTTTTGGTGCCTTAGAGAGGTTTTTTTCCATGAGATACACTCTTTGTTTTTACTTTTTTTGGATCTAATAGTACCATTAAATGGTTTTCACCATTAGATCTACTTTTGGTATTCATTTTTCAGCTACAAGATTTGGAACTCCCCTTGTCTAAAGTTCCATTATGAGATTCAATGATAGAACATGTTTTATAGTTATCAGAATAGTGGAAGTTTACGATGGCATCATCATTTGGAAAGGTGGGTAGATAAAATGGCTCATAATGGTCCTAGTCAATCAATTTAGGGTGTACTAATGGCATGTAATCATTGGATTGGTTGAGGTCAAAAGGGGTAAGCATCATGATGGAGATGCCATCAAAATGTCCAATGGCAATATCAAGGTCTAAGATGTTACTCTCTTCCAAAGTATCTATCTCACTAGAAGAATGATCGTCTTCACTTGAGTCATCAATATTCTATTATCCAATTTCAAGTGGTCAATAACTCAAGCTATGTCCCTCTATACGTGTTGGTATATACTTTTGTACCACATCAATTTCCTTATCATGACAAAAATCTTTAGAGAGGGAATCCCATTCATATTCTTTGGAGTGTTTTTTGGAACTATCTCTCAATTGAAGGATTCTCTTAACAACTTGTTCTCTATTTTCTTCTTTTAATTATTCCTTGTATCCTAGTCTTGTCTTGTCCTTTGAATGCATTGTGATGGGTTGTATCAGTTCTATTATTCCTTCCTTTATTTTACCAATAGGACCTTTTCCCTCATATCCCATCTTTTCCAAGATTGTCCTACCTTTACCATATTGCTATATTAGGACATTTGAAGTGGATTCTTGTGATTGTTCTTCACCCTTGTACAACCAATTCAAAACCTCCTTGTCTTATGATTCATCCACTAAGGTTCCTGCTCTTACAAATTTTCCATCAAAGAGGGTTGTTTTTTGTGATGATCGTTGCCTTGATGTTGATGGTTGTTCGTATGACTTAGGAGAAGATGAAAGTTGTGATAAAAAAAGGATTGCTTAAATGAGTATTCCCCCATGAATTTGTCTTTAAATTGGATCTTTTCAACATTTTTTGATAAGGCATTGAGTTTACTTTCATGATTCAATGGAGTAGACTCACTGATACCTTTATCTTTTGATTGGTCATTTTTCTTCACCCATTTTGACAAGGAATTTAATTGTTTTTCACTATTGGATGAATCATAAGTTGTAGCTTCTATATTGTGGGGTACAAAAGTTTCTTAGGTTATTATGAGTGTGTTGTAGTATTGGGGGTTGTTGGAATCAATAGCAATAGTGATCTTTTGTTTCTTAAAAGGAAATTTCAAACACTGGTGATATGTTGATGGTACAACTTGCATCTCATGGATCCACGAACGTCCCAAGAGTATGTTGTGTGTCAATTATTTGTCCAATATGTGACATAGTATATCTTTGACAACTAGTCCTACTTGAATTAGCAAGACAATCAATCCTTTGGAGGATCTCTCTTCATCATCATATGCTTTTATTGTGATTTTCCTTCCAGGATCAATAACATTTTCAGCATATCCAATTTCATGGACAAGTTTTAGAGTGCAAATATTTAAGCCAACTCCTACATGTATTAGAACACATTTAACATATTTTTTATGGATTTAAACCTCAATATTAAGAGTAGAATTGTGTGGATGGGAAATGGATATATCATCATGTTTGGAAAACGATAAGCAGTGTGGTGAATCAAATGTCCCACCATAGTCTGAAACTAGAAAACTTCCAAGTTGTTTGGTATTGTGGTGGCCACTAGAGCTTGTTCTAAGATTTCTTTATTCACTGATGAAATATTAAGAATCTCTAATATGGATATTTGAGTAGGTATCTTTTTCACCCAATCAATGAGGGTGTATTGAGTTGCAAGGAAAACAGTAGTTTCTTTGGATGTGGAAGGGGTAGCTCCTTTCAATGTTACCTTGGGTTATCCTCTCATGATTGCATTGATCTGTAAATTGTCTTGTTTTCCTTTGATTTTAATGACATTTATTTGGTTGTCATTTGCAACAATGTTGGTGATCAAATTTATTAGTACAAGGTCATTGATTTGATGTGAGGTAATGTTGATATCATGGTAATGATTTTCAGTTTCAATGATTTTTTGTTCATGTTCAATGATGTTTTCCTTCATTGGGTTATCATTTGAAACAAGATATTTTTTTTCATGGGTTTGATCATCAACCACCTCAATATGGAGAATAGTGTGTCATAAACATAGTTCATTTTTTTCCTTTGGAGTTTGATGACAAGGACTCTCCCTTTTCATAATTTGGTATAGGGTTCTTGAATGCTCTATGATCATTATTTGTTTGGATTCCTTCTACAAATATGGTCTTATTGTTAATCAAGTCTTGTATCAAGTGCTTTAATTGCATGCAGTTATTGGTTTTATGCCCTTTATTTTGACAAAATTCATAGAAATGTGCATCATTCCACCATGGAGGCTTAACTTTTGGTTCCCAATTTCTTTCCTCTAGTAATGTTATGACTTTTTCTTTAAGAATTTCCTTTATTGTTGATTTTGATTATTTTCGCAAAGGTGTGAACCTTCTTGTATTTGAGGATGTTCAATATGATGGTGTTCTAGATCTAGAATTACCTTGATTGTTGCTTTGGTTGACATTTTGGTTGTTGTTTTGGTTGTTGGGTGGATTGTTGTTTTAATTAGTTTTGGTGGTTGTTGTTGTCAAGTTGAATACAGGTTTTTCATTTTGGCTTTCATTTGTGCCATCGTTGTTACCCACATTCTTGTTTTGTTGCCAAAACTTTGGTTTGTCATCATTGTTGTAATTTTTAAAGGAGTTTGATGCATTGTTTTCATTGTAAATTTTTATGACTCCCCTTTTGACCAAAGCTTCTTCAATTTTAATCCCATTTTCAATCAATTTTTTGAATGTGGGTGGACATTGCAATTCCAATCTATAGCTTGACTTGTCATTTAGGTTATCAATAAATATTTCCATCTTTTATTTTTTAGGTATGGGATGAGAATACCTTGCAAATAACCTTCTCAATTTTTGTAAAAAAGTGAGGAACGATTCACCATTATTTTGTTTCAAGTTGCAAAGGTCTGTTATTGTTATATCATGTTGGATGTTATAAGAATATTGGGTGAGGAACTTGTTAACCAATTCTTCAAAGGTGAGTTTGGAAAACCATTCAAGGCATTCTCCACCTAGACTTAATGGGAATAACCTCATCAAATAATTTTCTTCATGAGAAAATTCATGACTCATGGTTCTAAATTGCCTCACATGATCAATTGGATCTATTTTCCCATTCTATTTGTCATACTTTGGGAATTCACAATGTTCAGGAAAAGGAATTATGTGGATATCTTGATCAAACAAATATGGAAAAATGTCTTGGATCAAGTATCATTTTGAGGTTCCCCTTGGCATGTCAAAAATTTGTTGTTGAAGGTTTTTCATTTGATGAGTTAGGGAAACCACTTGTTTTGGATCATTTTCAGTCTTTTTGGGGGGTGCTTTCAATTGGTTAACATCAAAGTCATAAGGAAATTTGAAACCTTGTTCAAAGCACTTGTGGAAACTCATATCTTGTCCAACATTTCAGATATCTTCCTCAGTTATTTCTTCCCCTTCATTGTTGTGGATTCCATGGAAAGGATTCTCTTCAGCTTCAACCATGGTTTTTTTATTTCACTATTTTGATTTTCAACGCTTTGAGTTCCAATTTTTTGTGTTTCGATATTTTGTGTTTCTAGTTCTTTTTCCTTGAGTCTCTACTTTTGTAACCTTGTTTGAATGGGCATACAAGTGTTATACTTTTACTAAACTTTGATCTTTGTTTTGGAAGAGTGCCAAGGATTACAACTAAGTCAAATAGAATGACAAATTCTATTGATGAGACTAAGTTTGATTTCATTGTATGTCTTCATTTCATGATGAAAGGATGATAAATCATGATGATGAAACTAGGCTTAACAATCAAAAGATATCATAAGTTTGATCTTTAGACAATTTGAGATGTTTAGAACTAGGTTTAATTTGGAGAATTCCACTTGTAGAGGTTAGTTTTAACAAGTTTAGACTCTGTGGTATCTGAGGAATGATTATGGATTGAAAAATATTTTGAATTCTATTTCAAAATGTGAAATAGGGGATAAATTTAACTCTTATGTTTTTGCATTTAATGGATGCACCAAAATAGAGCCCAGATGTGCTAAAAGATTTAATAGATGCACTAAAATAGAGAACGAATGTGCTAGAATATTGCATGGATGCACTATAAAACTAATTATATGTGCTAGAACAAAGGGCTGATGTGCTAAAATATCCAGTGTATGTGCTATAATAGAGGGAATATGTACTAAAATTTTGAATAGATGCACTATAAAACTGCCTAAATGTGCTAAAACAAAGAATGAATGCACTGGAATATTACACAGATGTGTTATAACAAAAGATGGATGGAAAACAAGATTGCATAAATGTATTATAACAGTAGTTGGATGAGCTGGAAGATTGCATAGATGTGCTATAACAGTAGTCAAATGTGTTGAACTAGGAAATGCCATAGTTTCTTACAAGTTTGTTTGATTTTCTAATTTTTTAATCAAAGAATTGGTTGTTTCAAATGATATTTTCTGAATCAAGATTTTTTTCACTTCCAATGTATGATGTTTTGTTTGAGATGTGTTTAAAGACACATTGGTAAAACACATCAAACATGTACAAATTAAGGCTATATAGGACAATATTTACTAGATTCCCACTTGGATTTTACTCTAGCTACACCTACTTTTAGCTGATGATTAGAAGATTGACCCCACTAGCTCCCATCCACGACACTCACTTATACAAGGAAGCCAACCTTCAATACCCATGAATCTCCCATGGTGTATTTCTCATCTCTACTAAAAGCCACAAAAATGTGGGACAACTTCAAAGGTTAGACCTACAACACTAGTAAATAGAATAAGGATTTTGGCCTTCTAAACAAGAGGTTCTAGTAGAGGCATTTCATTCATGGGGGATCATCCATACAACAAGAGACATTATTGCTCTTCTTGTTGGAATAATCCTCGTGATACTTGAACTTTCCTTAAGTACCCACATTTATATCCCAGTTGGAAGTTGCTTGGCTTTAGCATGTTACTAGTTGAGTCATCCCCTTGGTGATTAATTTTTCCCACAAGGCAAGCCCTTTAAGGATAAAACAAAATAAAAATGAATGGGTCTTTCTTTTTGGTCCCCAGTTAAGGAGAGAGCATATGCCTACCATTCATCAAGCCCAAAAAAAATGTTCTTTATCCTTCTAATTAAGCTAGATTCATTAAATAACTCCAACCCCTATATATATCATTATTATTTTGATAATATTATCTTTGACCAGTGTATAAAAGTACCTACAAGCATAAAACATCAATTAGTCCTCAAATTTTAAAATTTTGCATATTTAAATAGATGTGCTAAAATAGTCATCCAATGTGCTAAAATATCTTTCCAATGCACTAAAATAACTACTCTATGAGTTAAAATAACTCTTGAATGTGCTAAAAGAAGTAATGAATGTGCTAAAAGAATTAATGAATGTGCTAAAGTATTGACTAAAAGTTTTGAAAGACTCATTGTATGTGCTAAAATAGTTGACGTATGCACCAGAAGAAATATTGTATGCTCTATAATAGACTCTAGATGCATTGAAATAGTTGTTGTATGAGCCAAAACAGAAGTTGCATGCATCGAAAGATTTTCCACATGTGCTAAAAGAACTCACAGACATGCTAAAATGTCACATCTAGTCTATTAAAAAAAACTTTTCTAGAAAATTGTCAAAAATGGGGTTTGGACCCACGGTTGGCACCAATTTATGTGTGTGTGAAATGTGGGAAAGTTAGAAAATCAATACTAAAGCACACAAACACCAATGAGATGTATTATATTAAATATTTGAATCAAATAACTACTCTTAACTATAGCAAAACAAATCTTCAAAAATGTTCCATTGTTCTCTATTCTCAAGGATTTATTAAACCATATTGGCTCTCAGATTTTGTATATGCACTATGGTTAAAATGACAACTTAAGAAACAAGATGCTTTTCTAAATGAAAGAAATCTAAGTTCCTACATGAAACTATGTGATGAAATCCATGATGTTATGATAATGGAGATATTGATAAATTGATCATGTTTCTAAACTATGTGATACAAATGCTATGATAAGAAGTTAAAGTGATTCTGTGTATGATCAAATGACCATTGATATGATGAACTAAAATGCAACTATAAAGCAAAACATAATTCTAAGTTAACATGATGCTACAATGAATTTTTTTTTAAATGCTAAACAATGTTAACTATAAAATTCAAGTGCCCCAATCCTCTAAAGCTATTCATGTGTAATAACTCTACTCAAATGTGGGATGCCAAATACTCTAGCAAAGGGTTATATTTATAGTATTTTCTAAGAATTTTGTGATGTTGTAGTGATCGATGGTCCAAATTCAAATATGACGGATGAATGGTAGAGATGGAGAGAATCAAGAAGGATGTTCCCTTGACCAAATACAACATGCCAAATGGATGGAGAAATCAAGTGTGTGAGAAAATACCATGTGTTCAAAGTTTGTTGAAGATAATTCTAATTTAAAAATTAGAATTAATTTATGTCATGTGACCTTGGTGAGGTGGCATGAAAGTTGTAGGCATGTGCTTGAATTCCAAATTTGGGATTAGTGAACATTAATTAAATAAGAAAAACTATAGATTTTTTTTTATTTAATTAAATTAGAGGAATGTGATTTTAGATTTGGAGAATTATAAGATATGAACTATATAAATAAATTGAGAATTTATTTATAAATTGTAGATGAAATAATAATTAAATAAATAGTATTTAGTTAATTAAATGTCTTGACCAATTTTATGTGTATACACTCATGATTTCCATTTCAAATAAATGTTAATATTACTATCCTATGTTAACTTGGTTGTTTCTTTGACCTCCATGAATCTTGAGCTTCAACAAATCCATGTTCTTTTAATCTCTATTGCCTCCTTACCTCTTGCTAGTTTGTTTCCAAGCAACCTTTAATTCATTTTATCTACCCCCTTAATAGCTCAAGGCCTACAATCCATACCATGGCATGACTACCTTTATTCATTTTCATAGTCATGTGGACTATCTTTTCTTGTCTTCATGACTATCTTTTGGCTGTCCTAAGGGGTTCCCTAGGTTTTCACTTAGGTATCATTGAGCATAAATCAATGGCATTCATAAAAATTCCTTAATTATAGTCCCATTGCCATGAACACTAAGAAACCCTCTTCATATCTTGCATAGTCATAAATCCATGACTATCCCTCAAGTTCCCTTATTTCAAACTTTTAATAAAGGAATCTTCAAAGGATTGTCTATATATGCGATCAAAGGATTGTCCTCTTGGCATTTGAACCTTGACTATTTTCAAAGACCTAAAACATACCCTTGTTATTTCCTTAGACTATCTTCCGATAACTTTATCTTTTTTCGTAACAAGTTCTCCCATT
Organism: Sequoia sempervirens; assembly: GCA_007258455.2. NCBI lineage: Eukaryota > Viridiplantae > Streptophyta > Pinopsida > Cupressales > Cupressaceae > Sequoia > Sequoia sempervirens. Next base: position 241,079,896 of record VDFB02000003.1, on the reverse strand, counting down.
ATTTGTATCACCACTATCCCCTTTTCAACTTCAAAACCCTGATATTTCCCCCCACTAAAGAATGAATAGAATTGTATTTGTTCTAAAATATTTAAAACTTCATCTCCCTCCTTTCGAGATCCATGCAGAATTCCATGGTGGGCTACCTTTAAGCTTTGTTAGAAGGATCTACTTTGAATATTTTTTTTGATGTCATATAGAAAGGAGTAGCTCAGATGCATAGAAACTTGTAGTAGATTAAAAAAAAATCTGGTTTGGATGCCTCTTTTATTCATAGTTGAGATTATCCTATTATTGAATTTTCCTTGCACAGGCCTTCTCCATTGTGATTTTCTTGATTGAACTGAAATAGTAAATCCTTTACTTTTCATCCTACCTCATTATCATGCAACAACCCTTCAAATATTGTTGCAATAAATATGATTATTGACTATTTATTTTCCTGCAACTCTACCCTTCCATTGAAACCATAGGCACTATGTTTTTCTTGATCTATAATATGTAGATTCCCACTTAAATACTGTTACATGTATGGTATAACATATGTGTCAAAAGCATAGTCTCTACACTTTTCTTTGCACAATCACATATAACGTAGGTATCAAAAGGTAGTTCTTCTTGCATCTTTATACAGAGATCTCCACAATTATGTCTACCTCAATGGCAGAGCACTCGGAGCAGGCATGATACTTCTCCACATATGGGTGTGGGAGCACATTGTTGTCCTTTGGCCACAAATTGTTATAGTTTTGATGATGTTAGATGATCCCCTTGTATGGCACTATAGAGGTGGTGTGTCCTTCACACACATAGGTGAGAACATGATTCCTTATTAGAGGAGGGTCCTAGATGAGATATAAGTATTCACATGGTGACCATACCTTGGTCGGCCCAGATGGGCCGGCAATGCAGATAAAATTTTATTTTCCCACCAAGATTGCTTCATGCAAGGGTGAGAGCATATGATGATCTAGAGATATCTACCTCGGTGCATGCATCATAAGTTTGGTGAGCCCTAGGATTGGCCTAACAACAATTATGTGGCCATATTTTCCTACACCATGTCACAGGTTTTATGGGGGTGATACATTCCTACCTCAGAGGCTGTTGATAGTTTTAGATAGTTGGTGTCTCGATCATGGGCCCACGATCAGGGGCCTGCAGATCTAGGTGTCACACAGGCATATAGGTATTGGTTCCAACCTCCCCTACATTTGATGATTCTAGGAGTAGTCCTCGATTGACAGAGGGTGAGAGGCAGAGGGGGAGGATTAGGATGGAGGGATGGTGCATGACATGAGCAGGCAGTCATGCCTCTAGTTCAGCTAGGTCAGGAAAATGTATTGATACAAGATCAAGAGTAGGTGCCACTAGGTGTACCACCATGGGCTAAGGATTAGCCTCAAGTATAGCCTCCCTGAGCACAACTAGTAGTGTAGCCAGTAGGGTAGTTGGATCCCTGAGATACATTGATTGTGTAGTTGTAGGCCTAGGTCTAGACCGTGATAGCCGAGAGGGATTAGGTTAGGAGTGAGAGAGGTTAGCTTAGGGTCAAGAGGGATCAGTCCATATAGTAGAGACAAGCCACAGAGCTATAAGAAGCTATAGAGCTAGGTCAAAGATAGTAGTTAGAAAGCATGGTAGCCTCCTCCTCTCTGAGTATAATTTATGTTTAGTCCTACATGGATGTTGTCTGAAAGGTTGAGTATTATCAGATGCATTATCATGAGGTCATACCCAAAGCAACACGGGTCCCAAAGTACTCACAGTGGACTAGCCACAGACCAACAGAGGGTCATGGTGACAGGGGTGAGGTCAGCTTAGGGTCAAGAGGGATCAATCCATATAGTAGAGACAAGCCACAGAGCTATAAGAAGCTATAGAGCTAGGTCAAAGACAGTAGTTAGAGAGCATGGCAGCCTCTTCCTCTCTGAGTATAGCTTCTTTTCGGTCCTACAAGGATGTCTTATGAGAGGTCGAGTATTATCATATGCATTATCATATTATCATGAGGTCATACCCAAAGCAACATGGGTCCCAAAGTACTCACAATGGACTAGCCACATACCAAAAAAGGGTCACGGTGAAAGGGGTGAGGGTAGCATATAGGGGGTAGACCTTGATTGAGATGAAACTTTTTGTGCCTTATAGGCTCCTTATTGATAGCCTGATGGGACTTTTTGTACTGATTCACATACATGTATAGTGATCTGATTATTTTGTACTATGGCAGTTACATTATTGATAATATATATGATTCGATGATGATTTTGATGTGATATGATGTGTATCATGCATTTTTGGATGATTCTATTTCTATATGTTGTGCAATGATGTTCATGATGTTATATGATATATTTATGGATGCATTTATTTCTATTGATATATGCATTATGTAATGATTATGACTAGAAGATCTATATTATGTTGAATTATGATATGTAGATGTATTTATGTGATATGTAATTGTAGACACATAAATTTGGACACTTCGTTTATCCAAATTTATCATTTTTCATCTAAACATTCTCTTATCCGAGTTAATTAAGTAGTATTACTATTATTTAATTAATATCCTTAATTCTGCCAAACCCCTAAGGTATTTAATTAATAATTAAATACATTACCCTCTTTAATCCCCTTTTCATCAAATGAATTAAATAAATATTACATTTATTTAATTCCTCACATGTCATTTTTCATCTAATCCTAATCCCTCTCCTAATCTCTTCATTAAGGATGTGCATATGCCTAATCCTTGATTAGGATGTGTCACATCCTCCAACTTTTGCAAGTTGGCTTCTAATCCTCATTAACCCCTAATTATCTTCTAATTACTAATTAGTTAAAACTGATTAGTACTTTGGTCAACTCTCTCCATCCCCTAAGGAATTTTTAATTCCTTTTTATTCATCCAAGGCTCCTCTCTTTCCCATGTGAATTTTTAATTCACTTTTATTCTTCCTAGAATCCCCTTTTCCCATGCATCTTCTAGAATCTGACTTGTCACATCAAGTCACATGTGACAAGCTCCCACCTTTTTGGAGACCCTCTCTTATCCACTAGATTCTCCCAAGCATATGAATTTTTAATTCACATTTATTCCTCCAAGAAATCTTCTCATCTCCCAATGTGTTTGGAAGGTACTTGTCCTTCCTCCACATCATGTACCTCCCTTCCACATCACCTACACATCATCTCACCCTTAGCCATCTCACATTCCACATGTCAAAATGTGAGGGCTTGTGAGCCCTTAGCTCACCTTAGCCCTCCATCTTGGCCTTGTTGGATAAATCTCAACCGTTGAATTCTCTAGAGAATTCAAATTCTCTTATAAATACCCCATCCTCTAAGGCATTTGGGGAGACTTAGCCATTTGTAACTAAATGTTGTCATTTTGTACACTCATCTAGTCATCAATTTCATCCATTTTCATTTGTATCCAAGCAAATAGTCAAATCCTTCATTTAGCCACATCAAGGGCCATCAATGAGCATACAAAGCACATCAAATCAAGGGCCAACCAAGGAGTTTCAACTACAAGAAGGAAGGTATATCTATTTGTCACCATTTAACACTTTTCTCTTTGCATTCACAAATTTCTTAGGCTAATATTGAGGTGTTTCATTATGTTTTCCCATTGCATTTTAATTTCTTATAAGAGGTTAAACATTTTGGTATCATATTTCTGGCATGCCTGGTGGGACCCATAAGCAGTTTCCCATATTTCATGTTTGTTGTTGTTTAGTTTTTCCCAGGATTACGTCGTAGAAGGGCGATTGTGCCCCTGGTTTTCTGTAGAAGGGTGACTGCGCCCCTAATTTACTGCAGAAGGGCGATTGGGCCTCCTGATTTTCCACATAAGGGCGATTGTGCCCCTGATTTACTATAGAAGGGTGACTATGCCCCCTTAGCTAAACTTTATGTCCTAACATTTTCTGTAGAAGGATGACTGCACCCCCTTAGCTGAACTTTCTGTACTAACATTTTTTGTAGAAGGGCGACTATGCCCCCCTTAGCTAAAAATTTTGTGCTAACACTTTTTCTGTAGAAATGCCACTGTGCCCCCTTTGCTAAAATTTTTGTGTTAACACTTTTTCTGCAGAAGGGCGACTACACCCTCTTGAATTAACTTTTTAAATAACACTTCTCTTGTAGAAGGGCAACTGTGCCCCCTTGGATAAATTTTTTCTACTAACTTTTTTCGCAGAAGGGCGACTGCGCCCCTAGTTTTCTGCAGAAGGGCGACTGTGCCCTTGGTTTTCTGTAGAAGGGCAACTGCACCCCTAATTTTCTACAAAAGGGAGACTGTGCCCCTGATTTTTTGCAGAAAGGTGACTGCACCCCTAATTTACTGCAGAAGGGCGACTGTGCCCCTAATTTATTGCAGAAGGGTGACTATGCCCTCTTGTCACAACAAATCAACAAATTTTGGAAGCAAGGAATGCGAGATAAGACAACTAACAGTTGCTTGCAGGGCTATCCGTTAGCTCATATTTGTAAAACTATCATTTTTCCTGTTAATCTAAGAACATAGCTTAATTAGGGGGAGTAATAATCATTGCATGTTGTGTCTATCTTTTTGTGTTACCCAAAGGGGGCATTAGTTTGTTTTCACTTTCCCCTTTGCACTTCGTGTGAGCCTGGGGAGTAGTGGGAAATGATTAGTGATTTTTTTCTAGTGGGACCTACTTGGGGATTTCATCACCCCAAGGGACGATTCCAACCACGTGTACCGGCAAGGTATACAAAGGGAGGAGAGCGAAAGTTGTACACTAGTCCAGTCGCGTCATAATTGGCAGAGTGTCGAAACTAAGGTGTGATACCTAGATAGACATGAAGAATTGGTCTAAGCCCTTCTGTATCTCACTGGAGTTCCCAACTCACACTTGTGATAGGCTAGTGTTCACGGTTGTGCCTCACATACCGAGAGTATATCGAGGAACCCCTAGACACCTTGTGCATCCTAGATTAAGACCACATTGGCCATACCCTTAACACTAAATCATAGGATTGTATTTGCTTGAAAGTGTTTTCTTCTGAGAAACCAATAAATTTTTTGAAAAATTGGCCTTATTATTGTCATTTTAAAGTCCTTTTCATAGTCATTTTCATCAAACCAAGTCTTTGATTTACCGTAGAAGGGTGACTGCACCCCTGTTTTCCCATAGAAGGGTGACTACACCCCTGATTTTCTGTAGAAGGGCAACTATCCCCTTGATTTACTACAGATGGGAAAACTTTCCCTCCTGAACACTCGAAATCACCCCATTTGGATCTTTTTAGCCTCTAAATCATCATCTAATTATTCCAAACCTTTGTATCATCATCCCAAGCCTTCGTTTTGTCATTCTAAACCTCTCAAAACCTCTGTTTAATCATTCTAAAGCTCCATTTTATCATTCCAAAGCTCCACTTTATCATTCCAAACCTTCATTTAGCCATTCCAACATCTATTTGACCAAGAAATCTTTCATCCCTTTCACTCCTCCGTTTACTTGTTTCGAGTACTCTTTCATCCATTCCAAGCATCGATCTCGTCATTCTGAGAGTTGTTTATCCTTTCCAATCAATTGTTTAGTCATTTCAAACTTTTAATCATTCATCCATTATAAACAATCATTTACTAATTTTGAGTGCTTATTCATCCATTCCAATAATTTTCCAAAATCTAATAATCTATTTCCTCAATCCAATTATCCAACACCCCATTCTAATTGCTCGTCTCTTCATTTTAATAGCCTATTTACCCACTTAAAGAGTCCACCCCACAGTGGGGAAAATTTGCCCCTCTATGAGGGAACAGTTGCCCCAAGAGGGGGCACAATCACCCCAGGAGGGAACAGTCACCCCAGGAGGGGGCACAACTGCCCCAAGAGGGGCCACAGTTGCCCTAGGAGGGCATAGTTGCCCCAAAAGAGGGCACAGTTGCCCCTCTACACAAAATTGGTAAACAAACATATCCAAACCCAAATCCAACCAATCCCATCATCTCTTTCAATCCAATCCTAATTCCAGCACTTAGAACATCATTAGATTCCATATCTAGCATCAAATTATCCATCCCAATCATCTAGACTTCATTTTGAGAATTTTGATTTTTGTGCCAAAACTTCTAGAGGCCGTAACTTTTGACTCGGGTGTCTGTTTGAGCTAAAATTTTATGGGTGGTTGCATTATGAGATGGCATGTGGATCCCCAATTGACTAGAAATCCCTCAGACCCCGTTTTGCCACATTTTCGGGGCCTCAAACATTCATCTTGACCCTCAAAATTGTAATTTAGTGTTTTTTTCAACATTTTGAAAAATCATTTTTGTCCATAACTCGGAATGCATGTCTCAAATTTGGGATATTAGTTGGCAATTCATCCTATCTTAGTTTTGGGTATTTTTTGGGAAAAAATTAGACTCTCAAAAGTACATCCGTGAGGTTTCCTAAAAGGGAAAAATTTGACAATGTTTGCAAATTGCCAAATCTGGAAAAAATCTAATTGCTAGCACCTTACGTTCTTTAAACCCAAAAATTTTGGTGTAGAATCAATCCCATCACATCCTCCAATTTTAATCTTCAACCCAATCCTAATTCGAGCTTCAATCCAATCCCAATCTGAGCTTAACCAAAACCCTAATCTGAGCTTTAGTCATTTCAACCTTTCATTCACCCATTCTAAACAATTGTTCTCCCTTTTCAGTCATTCGTTTAATTATTTTGAGTAAAAACTCATATATTTCAAACCTTCATCTATCATCTCAAACTCTGGTTTAGCAATTCCGATCATCCATTTACTTGTTCTGAGTAAACATTCATCCATTTCACACATCCTTTCATCATTCTGAACTCTCGTTCTATCATTATGATCATCCGTTTACTTGTTCTGAGTAAACATTTATCCATTTCACACATCCTTTCATTATTTTGAACTCTCATTCTATTATTATAATCATCTTTTTACTCATTTTGAGTAAACGTTCATCCATTTCACACATCCTTTCATCATTATGAACTATCGTTCTATCAATTCTGATAATTTGTTTACTCATTTCGAGTAAACTCCCTTTCACACATCCTTTCATCATTCTAAACTCTTGTTCTATCAATTCTGATCATCCATTTACTCATTCTGAGTAAACGTTCATCCATTTCACACATCCTTTCATCATTCCTAACTCTCGTTCTATCAATTCTGATCATTCATTTACTTGTTCTAAGTAAACATTCATCCATTTCACACATTCTTCCATCATTTTGAACTCTCTTTCTATCATTCCGATCATCTATTTACTTGTTCCGAGTAAACGTTCATCCATTTCACACATCCTTTCATCATTTTGAACTCTTGTTCTATCATTATGATCATCCGTTTACTCGTTCTGAGTAAGCGTTCATCCATTTCACACATCATTTCATCATTTTGAACTCTCGTTCTATCATTTTGATCATCTGTTACTCATTCTGAGTAAACATCCATCCATTTCACACCACCTTCAATCATTTCAAACTCTTATCTACTCATTATGAGTAGTCATCGTTCATCCATCCCGATCAATAGTTTGCTCATTTTTTGTATTTGTTCATCCATTTCTATCATCCATTTCTCCAATCAAATCATCATTTTCCCCATCTAAATCCCTTGAACTCCATCTCGAGTTATTATCCAAATTGACCTAAGTGTCTGATTTGATTGTTATCATCAACATCCACTTAGGATTGTCATCCATCCTAATATAATCATTATCATCGGCCCAATCAATCCATTTTCAATCTCAAAGTAGATTTGGTGCTATAATCACCCATTTATCTAACCAATCAGTATCCTATGTCACCTAGGGTATTCTTTGAATGGGGTTTGTAGTCCCTTTCGTCATCCTATCCAATCCATTAGTTGATCTTATCAATCATCGATCGATCTTATCCAATCCTACCCAATCCAATCCAATCGCATCCCTATCCAATCACCTTTGACCCAATCAATCTACTTCCATCTTGAAGTAGATTCGGTGTCCTAATCATCCTTTGGTAATCAAATCTGATTGTTAGAATCAATCCCATCACATCATCCAATCATCCTAATCTGAGGTTAACTTAAATCCCAATTTGAGTTTTATTTCATTCCCATCCAAAGTCTTTAAACCATCCTCTTTATCCTTTCATCATCATGAATCCTTATCCTCTGTCAATAGTAGTCAAGGGAAACCTTAATTACGTCGAAAATGATAATGAAAGTCTTGTCGATCAAGAAGAATATGACAAATTCCCTTGACACTATCATTGCTAGTAAGCTTTCTCCACCCGCTTTCCCAAATCTAATCACCCCTTCGAGTTATCCTGTTATGTCTTCATCCATGCCTAATTGTGCTCCTTATGCTACCTTTGACAATGGATATCTATCATACCCTTCATCTAAATCATCCTCTTATCCAACACCTACCTCCTCTTTTCCTAGTCTTCCATCACAATACCCCTATCCTAATCCCTCATCCACATTCTCCTATTTCAATCCTTCATCCGCATATACCCACTACCTTAATCTTCCATACCAATCTACTCACCCTAATCCTACATTCACACCTTCCTATCCTAATCCAACATCCTCACCAACCTATCCTAATCTAACATCCACATCTTCTTATCCTAATCTGACATCCACATTTCCCTATCTCAATCTGCCACCTCAATCTTCCCATCCTAATCCACCATCCCAATACCCTTACTACAATCAATCTTCCCATCCTAATTCACCATTCCAATATCCCTATCTTAACCCTTCATCTAATCTTAATCCCCCATTTATTCCTAGTCCTGCATCTAATCCCATTCCCGCATATTATCCTAGTCCACCAATCCATAATCCTTCATCCCCTCCTACCATGCCATCGCAACCTAGAGTATTCAATTTTTTCACTCCAAAAGTTCTCCAAGGACTTATAACAAAGAAGACATCTCCCACAACACAACTTGAAGTTATGGAATCATGCCATCCCAACCCATCATCCATGGTCATTAGTGATGAGACCCTTCTCCACCCAACACCTATTAGTGATGAAACAAACACATCCTTTGAATCCACTAAGCCCCCATCTCCTACCATCACATTCTCTAAATCCAGTAAGCCCCCATCTCCTACCATCGTATCCTTTGAATCTACTAAATCCCCATCCCTTACCATCACATCTACCAAATCCATTGAACATCCACCTCCTACTTTGAGAATCGTCGAACCCATCAACGACACCCAAATCCAATCCACTAAAATCCCTTCCCATGAATGTTTTGAATCCTCTATCCCTCCATCATCCCCACTAAAAGAGTCCCACCAAGACTCCATTACCATGCCTCCCGCACACGATGAGTCATGCCAAGAGCCTAATCCAAATCATGCCAACATATCCCCTTCTCCAAATCAAGATCCTACCATCCCATCTAGTCCACATCAAAATCACAGTCCCCCATCCATTCCATCCCATGATCCCCTTGTCATTCAAGCTTCCACTGTTCCATCTCCATCGCATGCACCCATTACCACAAATCCAGATCTTATCATATCCCCTAATCCCTCTCCTGATACCACCCATCCAAATGCCACTACGCTATCATCTCCCTCTCATGATCCCCCATCATCATCTAAAAATGCTATCCCCACACTGCTTGCATATCCCCTTGGTACTCTCAAATTCTTCCATGGTGGCCTCCTTGTAAAAAAAAACAAAGTGTATTTACCACCAATGATCCTCCACCTAATAATGGACTCGCATCATGTTTTCAGAATAACATAAATCCTATCATGGATCGCATGCTCAAGAAAATGAGCTATTAGGGAAAAGGTCTAGGCCTTCATGAGCAAGGTATTTTGGAGCCCATCCAAGTCAAAGAACAAGTCTACATGCAAGGTCTTGGACCTATTTCCCAAGAATCACAATCTAAAGATATTGGTACAACCTCTAGACGTCCTCAATGAGCCTTTTCCAAAATAAATGTTCGCTCTTCCCATCACTTCACCAAACCATATGCTGCCATCCCTCCTCTATCGTATCACCTCAAAAAAACCGTCCATATTCCTCCTTCATCTGTGCCATCCATTTTGGGTCCTTACACCCCTCCATCCACCATCTCCCATCCTTCATCTACTCCATCCATCTTGGGTTCTTATATCCTTCCACCCACTATGTCTATTTTGGCCCCTTATATCCTAAAATCACCTCCTCCATCTCATCCTATTCATCCTTTCATCCATTTATCACCTATCCACGTCACCCATCATAAACATCCCACTTGCATATCCCATAATCAAGATTAACAAAGGCACATACCATCCTCCCTTTACACATAATCCCCATACCCCTACCTCCATCGCTCTATGTCATCCTTCTCCTCATACCCATCCCATTTCTATCAAAAGAACTTTGGATACTAAAGCAAAAAGGTGTAAATCCAAACATCTACATAAATCTAAAGCTCCCCATGTCCCCTCTAAAATACATGGTGAAGAGAAGAAAAATCTAAATCCAAATCAAATATGTAGGCCACAAAGGCCCACCAAAGAAAATATCAAAACCATGTGGGTCTCAAAGAAAAAAGATGCAATGCCTTCAAATGAAAAATATGTAACAACATGCAACATTGCTAATCCAAAAGCTAATCATTTTCATCCACCCTCTCTTAAATTTGTTTTGGGTCCCTATGTCCCAAAATTCACTTTTCCATCGCCTCCATTATCCCCATATTCTCCATCCATTAATCCTCTTATCTTTTTCCATCCACCACCACATGTGCCAATGTTGGTCTTGAACACATCTCCCCATCATTCCATCCATACACTTTCGAACACCCCAGCCATTACCCCACATATCTACCCCATTGAAATCCCTCTAATTTCTCCTCTTGCATAATCCATTTATCCTAATAAGGTTGTACTAACATCCAACAGTTGCTTCAAACATGGGCTCTTAATACCTCGTATGGAACTTGATGCTTGAGTCCTTCAACCATCTCCTTATCACATGTCTTCTAAAGCCACTCATTTTCCTGCCTATCCTTATCCATCTCCTTTTGTATGCAATCCAAAAATCTTAAAAATCCAAAAAAGTCAAAAAATCCACAAAAATTAGACAAATCCAAAAAAAAAAAGGTAAAGAGAAATACTCCATCCAATGGTGAAAACTTGGCAAACAAGCACCATGATGAAAACCTAGAAAATAGGTGTCATGCGTAAATCCCCATCCATCCTTTTCCACACTCGGAGGTAGCTTCTTGATATCCATTCCTTCCATCCACTATGCTTCTTGCTATGCTTCCAGCTATACGTCCTCTTCATTCATCCCCTCCATCCCACCTATCTTTTGCATCCTACCATCATATCCCATTTATCTCCCATCCCTCCATCCTTCTTGTGATCTTGATCAAAATAAGGGTGCCTATCTATGCATGCTTTGGACACCTCTTGGTATACATTCCCTTCATTTGTGCTCTATCGTATTCCTTGGTCACCCATCCTATCCTCCTCTAGTTATCTCCTTTATCTTCACATCCACTCATCTTCCATTCCTCATGCCTCATCATATATGACATATCTAGAGTGGGGGCATCTACTTCCTTTGTGACATAGTCCTTGGAGACCTCATCTATCATAACATCCCTTCATCTCACTATCCATTTGTCATATCATTCCTTCCATCTCCCCATCCTTATATTCCTATCCATCTATCCTAGCATCCCTTTCACCTACTAATCCTTATCTTCCTATCCATCCAAAAAATCCCTTCCATCCCCCATCCCTATCTCTTTATCCATTCTTTCATCTTTATCCTAATCCCATTTTGTAATCCCTTGTCATTGGCATCTAGCTATAGGCTATTCCCTCCATGCAACCCAATGCCATTTTTCTAATTGTTATCACTCCTACTTCTCTTGCACATCTTTCCAATCCCCTATCACTTTTCATCACTCATCTATCTATCATATCATCCTTCCAAGCCATTTTAATGATTTGGATAACTATCCCATCCATGAGCTTTATGTGATCATCATCATGCCATCCAATCCAATAGGCCTATCATATCTCATCATATTGGTCCCATATTTTTATCCACTCATCCTATCATCATCCATCATTTTTCATTGATTGTTGGTCGAACTATGTTGCCCCTGCACTTTCACGTAGGCAAGGTCGATCACTTGATCCGCCCCTGGGGCTCTTCTATCATCTAGCGTCAATCTTTCTGCTCTATCCATATGCCCTTATATCGTCTACCGTCAGTCTTTTTGCTCTATCCATATGCTCTTCTATCATCTAGCATCAGTCTTTCTGCTCTGTCCATCCGCTCCTCTATCATCTAGCATCAGTCTTTCTGCTTTTTCCATCCGCTCCTCTATCATCTAGCATCAGTCTTTCTACTCTTTCCATCTGCTCCTCTATCATCTATTGTCAGTCTTTCTGCTCTATCCATCCGCTCTTCTATCATCTAGCATTGGTATTTATGCTCTATCCATCCACTCCTTTATCATCTATCATTAGTATTTTCTTTTGTCTCTCCAGTCCTTTTCATCCACCCTCAATCTTCACCATTCTCTTTCTACTTTTATCCATGGTCAGTCGTCTTCCTTTTATTGAACTACAAGGGCTCTATGCTTTCACGTAGGCAAGGCTAATCTTTGATCAGTCCCCAAGCCCCTAGGTCTTTAGGGTGTGTCAATCTCATGTCTTGTCTTCCTTGCGCTGTGTCGTCAAGCTATTCCCTTATCTAATTGGTTCTTCACAAATGAGATCCACTTATATCATCAGATCCAATTGGTTCCAAATATCCTGCATCATATCAATCTTTTAGTTTAGTATCCATCATCGGTCTCAATAGGATGCATCCTTATCAATCCCATCCATCCTCCTGATTTTATGGGAAAGGAAATTTGAAATTGATTGTGATCTTTTAATACTTTTGGCTTTTGTTTATCATTTGAGCTCCCAATCATCACTTGTCAAGGCTGCCATGATCCATCATATTATGGTGTGTTTTGATTGGTCAACATATGGGCATATCTTGATCTTTTTATGTCTACTTTTTGTCTTCTTGGTTGTTCCACGTAGTACCCACTAAGATCCTTGAGGTCTTCTATTACGCTGGGGCATCCTTTTGTGCTTGTGGTTATCTCAATACCTGGACCGACCAAGGTCTTCATGACTTTGGGGTGTTGGGATAGCTTTTTTGTTTGTTGTGTGTGTTTTATGCATTAGACACTAATCCACCTTGGTTCTTCATACCCTAGTGTCTTGTGTCTTATGCTATAGCAAAAATTAGTGCTCCAAAGATGGTGAATTTCATTAGGATTGCATCTCATTTTTCATTCCATTGTCTTGCATATATCCCCCATCCTCTTATCTATCAAAATCCTCCCATCCACTCATCCTTCATCCTCATCTCACATCTCTATCCAATCTCCATCCATTCAATCTAGTACAAATCATCTAATCATATCCTTGGTCTTGTTCACAGTCTTGTTTCAAGCCTTCATCCAATCATCCTCATTGTCATCATCATCATCATCATCCAAGATGTTGTTTTGGGATGTATCCTTCCCTCATCAACAACACTTTCATCATCATCATCGGGAGGTATTCTTCCCTATCCTTTAGTGGTGTTTTGGGATGTATCCTTCCCTCATCAATACCACTCGTTGGGATGTATCCTTCCATCATCAACCCCTTTTAGCTTGTACCTTGATTGGGGCAACATCATCTTTGTCCTTGCATCCATTTTTACTTCCCAACCTCTTGTTGTCTTTTCATCCTTTCATATCCATCCCTTTTCATCCTCTTCCTCATCTCCCATTTCATCATCTCATTCATTTTGAGAGCACACCCGTGTTCTCTTCAACCCACATGTCCTCTCAAGGGGGCATCCTCAAACTCTACTCTTCATCTTCACCCCCATCATTTTATTTCTTCCTAATCATCCCTTTGATGACTGGGGCATCTTTCCCAATCTAACCATCTTCTTTTGGGTTCTATATTTTAATATTCTTTGAAATGATGCTACTTTGTAACACCATCTCAAAGAGGGGCAAAATGTAGACACCTAAATTTGGACATTTAATTTATCCAAATTTATCACTTTTCATCTAAACATCCTCTTATGTGAGTTAATTAAGTAGTATTACTATTATTTAATTAATATCCTTAATTTTTCCAAACCCCTAAGGTATTTAATTAATTATTAAATACCTTACCCTCTTTAATCCCCTTTTCATCAAATGAATTAAATAAATATTACATATATTTAATTCCTCACATGTCATTTTTCATCTAATCCTAATCCCTTTCCTAATCTCTTCATTATGGATGTGCACATGCCTAATCTTTGATTAGGATGTGTCACATCCTCCAACTTTTGCAACTTGGCTTTTAATCCTCATTAACCCCTAATTATCTTCTAATTACTAATTAGTTAAAACTAATTAGTACTTTGGTCAACTCTCCCCATCCCCCAAGGAATTTTTAATTCCTTTTTATTCATCCAAGGCTCCTCTATTTCCCATGTGAATTTTTAATTCCCTTTTATTCCTCCTAGAATCCCCTTTTCCCATGCATCTTCTAGAATCTTTGACTTGTCACATCAAGTCACATGTGACAATCTCCCACCTTTTTGAAGATCCTCTCTTATCCACTAGATTCTCCCAAGCATGTGAATTTTTAATTCACATTTATTCCTCTAAGGAATCTTCTCATCTCCCAATGTACTTGGAAGGTACTTGTCCTTCCTCCACATCATGTACCTCCCTTCCACATCATCTACACATCATCTCACCCTTAGCCATCACACATTCCACATGTCAAAATGTGAGGGCTTGTGAGTCCTCAACTCACCTTAGCCCTCCATCTTGGCCGTGTTGGATAAATCTCAACCATTGAATTCTCGAGAGAATTTAAATTCTCCTATAAATACCCCATCCTCTAAGGCATTTGGGGAGACTTAGCCATTTGCAACTAAATGCTGCCATTTTGTGCACTCATCTAGCCATCAATTTCATCCATTTACATTTGCATACAAGCACATAGTCAAATCCTTCACTTAGCCACATCAATAGCCATCACAGAGCATACAAAGCACATCAAATCAAAGGCCAACCAAGGATTTTCAGCTGCAAGAAGGAAGGTATATCTATTTGTCACCATTTAACACTTTTCTCTTTGCACTTATAAATTTCTTAGGCTAATCTTGAGGTGTTTCCTTATGTTTTCCATTGCATTTTAATTTAGGTTAAACATTTATCCAAACTGTTCTTTCCAATGATTGATATGGGACCAATTGGATGATAGGTTATCGATGCGAAGAGTTGACCATCTTGCTTACGTAGTGACTTACACCTAAGACTTGATGTTTTGAGTTTTCACTTTTAACCTGCTAGACTTATTTCTAGTTGTCTTACCAAAGGTTGAGGATGATGATCGTTTATTATGAGTGCTATTATTGCAGGTGAAAATGAGATGAGATAGGTGGATTTTTTCAAATATTTGGATGTTATTGATCTTTTGAGATGTTTTGAGGTTGTTTTTGGTATTTTTGGGATTTTGCAAATGTTTTGATTTTTGATTTTTTGATGTTTTTGGGTTTTCTGAGATTTTGACCAAGAGACTAACCTAAAGACCTATCCTAGGGGCCTCGAGGGCTGATCAATAGATTATCCTTTCCTACATTATACACACAAAGACCACGTAGTTTGAATGACTAGTTGACCAATTTATAGATGATGATATACATGATGAGATGTCAGTTTATTGTGATGGAATCCTAAAGGACTAACCTAAGTGTCTCGAGGGATGATCAAATATCAACCTTGCCTACGTTCAAGGCTCAAAGACCTGTACTTCGAAAGGATGACTATGTTTTTTACTTTTTTATTGACTTTTTGACATGTTTTTTTGATTTTCTAATGTTTTGATGTTTTTGGATTTTCTAATTTTTAGGACCTTAAGGATATACATGAATCCAATCAGATGTGCACCTGGAAACTGAAGAGGCTTGAATTAAAATTTGAAATCCTAAAAATGTTGACACACACTAGGATTCATACACCAGTAGGGTTGATTTATTCCTAGTTTAGGGTTTTGGGCCAGAACAAAAATTTACTGCTATATTAGGATCTATAGAAAATTCCTGAAATCTAGTATACTGAAACTCATACACCACAAGTGGTGATTTAGTCCTAATATATGGGTTGATTTGAAACTCTGATATCCTCTATTGATCTCTTGCAATTTCTCTCTTGCCAAATTTTTGAGTCTAAAACACTGCATTGTAACATGTAAGTGACTTTTTGTGATCTTGCAATGTAGATGACAACTTTGACAACTTGACAACTTTTCTCCATTTTTTCTCTTTGATAGATCTTCAACCTAAATTTGCAAATCACACATCAAAGAGAGGTAAAAATGTTGTTTTGTTAGTGGATAGGGGTTTTCCTTGGTCAAACCCCACTTTGAAAAGATGAATTAAATGAGGCTTGTGGATGCAAAATAAGACTAAATAAGGCATAAAGAAGCCCAATTTTAACAAAGAGGGCACAAACAAGTGTGAAAATGTAGAGGGGTACATTTATCTATAGTACATTTATCCCCCAATTTAGTGAGAGGAGGAACCTACTTCAAACTCACACTAATGTAGAAAAAATCACATCAAGAGGGGTTCAAATTTATCAATGCTAGTAAGATAGAATGACAATGATCAAGAGGTTTGTGCAAGCCCCCAAAATCAAGATCCTATGGAAAACCATCATAGGCACAAAAGAACACACACGTAAATGATGTAAGGATCAACAAGGCACAAACATACACTATCAAAGACAAAGAAGCAAAGTAAAAAATAAAAGGGAGTGGATGGATCAAGCTTCAACTATTTATCCAAGAAATTTTACAAGTGGAACATGACATCCACTATGAAAACCAAATGCATTCTCACAAGGGCTAGTGGAACCTTAGATTTTCCACTAGGTGAGCCCCCATTGAGACACATACACACATGATCAGTATGCACTCACATAGACAAGCAAGTGGCTATGGGAAAGTCACACTTAAGTTTGACTCCCATAGTACAACCATACCAAAGCTATACCTCTTGATAACTTTGATAAGGCACCACACAACATGAATAATAGGATCCACGAGGCAAGAAAATCTTTGTATGCTTGACACCCAGGAACAAACACCTAATGGCTCTGTAGGGATTGTATGTTCATATTGGTAAATGGATCGTTAAAAGTTATGTCCTGGTTCATATCATAAGTGTTGGTGTTGAAGTCTTGTCCAAAATTTTCCATTTGTCTTTTCTTTCTTTGAAGCCTAGTTTCAACAATAAAAGAGAATTTCTCAAATGAGGATGATGATTATGATAGCTAGTCTATGTTTTTGGTGTTTTTGTGCTAAGGATGATAGAGCAAGGTGATTATGACATTTTTCTAAGGAAATGATTTATGTAAGATGACAAGATTTCCAAACAAAGATTTCAAAGTTCAAGGCGATAATGATGACTAAGATGACAATGTTGATTAATGCAAGGTGAGAAAATTGTCTAGGTGCAAAATGAAGAGTAGGGTGAACAATATTTTTGGATTTTTTTTGAATTTTTAGGCATAAAATATGCAAAGTATGGACTAAGATGAATGCAATTTGGAGAAAGGGTTGCCTAACCACTCTAAGCTTAATCTATGTCTTAATTTTGGTTATCAAAGGACTTGTTAAAGGGACTAAGTGACAAGATCAAAATGACTAGTGAGTTTTCCTAACTAGACTATTGAGTTGGAAATTCTCACAAAAAGGGACAATGACTAAAAAAGGAGATCGTTGATTAAGTCCCAAGATAACCTACTCTTAAAGGCAATGATTTTGCAAAGTGTGATGAGGTGGCCTAATCCAAAGTCTAAGGACAAGTCTATGTAGGAAAGGATGATTATGAAGCCTAGGGAATGTAACTAACATTAACAATGTTGAACCTAAGGTAAAAATGCAAGCTAATGGTTGAATGATGAAAATTTTGAGCAATTTTAGTTCTGGTTTTTAACAAAGACTTCTAGAAAAGATGTTGGACAGTAGGCAAAAATTGTTGGATTCGAATTCACTTTTGTGATGTTTTGATGAAAAGTCAGAATTGTCTAAAGTTGATTTGTCTCATTTCAGTTATGATTGTTGTGTATCTTGTTAGAGAATCACAAAGAAAGCACTTGACAAGCATGCTCCCTAATAGGCCAATAGGCCAAAGTTTGGTATACTTGACGCAGCCCATCGATATACCCTGGGTGGTGCTAAACACCTTTCATCTCGAGTGGATAGCTTAGAAGTTTGGTGGCATTGGCTCCCCTCCACGGCTCATTAACGTCATTCGAGCACACCAAATTCAAATTCTTGGGTAATGACTTCCCAAGAACTGCTATCTCTACTTAAGGGGATCAGTAGTGAGTGTCTTCGAGCATGATACTATACCCTGCACTATACCAAGCAATGACCAAAGAATGGTTGGACACTAAAACAAGAGGTGTTTAATTCAGGCATTCCGTTCATAGGGCATGATCCATGCGACCCCCTTTCAAATCCATCTCCGCTCCAAGAACCATACTCATGAGTCATTTTGGGGTGCTTACTTTTCCCACAAAATAGGCCCAAATTCTAGAGTTAGTAACTGTTTCTCTTGCACCCAGGATCACTTGAAAGTGCAAGGGGAGAGGATACTTCGATTACTAAGTCATGAGGGCAAAAATAGATAAAAATGGGTCTGGTTTTTTTATCACCAAGTTTTCACAAGGTGAGAGGATACTCACCTACCATTTTGCAAACACACTCAGACATAGCAGAAACCCAAGTTCTTTTAAATTTCCCCAAAAGGAAATGTGTATTATACTAAGAAAAAGACAGGAACATTGTTTTGATCTTTAGTCTTTGATGTTCGAACTGAGAGACCACATTAGTAGTTTGAATATTTTCCTTTGACCAGCGAAGAAATGGCGCCGTGTTGAAAATATCGATTAGTAACAAATATCTATATAGGAAAAAATCTGAGAAAAATAGTGAGAACACGAGAAAATAACCAAAAAATATTACTAGTCCAATGCGTTGTGATAGAAATGAATTTGTCACTCTATGCAAATGAGAATCACTGACTCTATATGGAAGATGCATCTCTTAATTTGTCAAATGCGTCGACAAGTCGATTGTAGCATTTTAATGTTCAAATACATTGTGATGCATCCACCATGTCGCGATTAAAAAGAAAAACAAGCGCATCATTCTATACTTGTACCTACAAAAGTAATGAACATGCACCAAACGGTACAAAATAATAATAGAAAAAAGAGAGTCTTTGACGTTCAATCTATAAACCTCTGAAAAACCTCTACTAGGAGAAATCACGAGAATTAAGAACCAAAACATTAAAGGGAAATAGATAGAAGGAAAAATTAGCAAAAAATATGAATGGGAATCATAGCCCGGATGAATCGTCACACAAAATCAAATGTGTCATTTGAAGAATCATATGCAACTTCGACTATTTATTCAAATGTGACATTTTTGCATAGTGATTGTGAAAATTAGCGTCAAAAGCGTTTTCATCATTTAGGTCTTGAATGCATTGCAATAAATGTTGAATCGCCATGCCATACCCTATACACCAAGAAAAACATAGAAGCTGAAACCATATGGGATCGAGAAAAATAATGCGATTTCATGTAGGGTTCACCAATGTATCCAAGGGTTATTTTTAGGATTAATAATTGTGTTAACAATGAATTAAAGTGTAAAACCAAGAATAATGAAGTGCATTTGAAGGAAATTTACATGAAAACACAAAGAGTAAAATGATCTCACCTAATGTCTTCAATCTCCATGGCTGACCTCCATTACACCTTCTAACTTGCTGATTGTGTTGCCCTCAAATCGAGTGTGTGAGCAATCCTTGACTATGCCAATGTCCTAAACAAGCTTTGAAGGATTTGAATCCTAAATGCCTATGCCTATGACAATCCTAAATGACTAAAATCATAAATGGTAAATGACTATATTTCTTCCCCTAGCTCCAAAGGTCCTAAGAATCCTTTCCTTATGAGCAAGCTTGACATTTTATACAAAACCCAATTCTGAATGGACGAACTAGATTGAATCTTG